>OY728141.1:932775602-933380824 GCA_963277665.1 Viscum album
ATTGTTAGGATTCAATTATAATCAGTACAGTGATTGAGAAATACAATATAAAGAAAAAATAAAGAGAGATAAACTACCCAACCCAAGTTACAAGACACATAATCACTCAAAAGTCACATAAAAACCCTAAAACCACTTTTCTATGATAATTAATGACCCTCAACCCAAAATTGTGAGATTTTCTATTAATGATTCTTTTCTACATGTCCTCTCTCCCCATAAATGCGATTTTATGAATTTTCATCATTTTCCATGTAGATATGTCATTTTGGGATCTCTATAAGTATATTACATCCCACTAATGAGTTGGATGTTAAGAACTATGGTCTAGTCCAATTTGAATAATAATTGGGATTAAAAAATCAAACCCAAAAGTATTCTCTTTGGAATAAATTTGGTTTATATCATTCCCTTCTGGTTGGAGATTATTTTCCTTCAAATTTGATGCATCATCATCCTCATCCTCAATGTATAGAGATATGTCTCTAATGTTTAATATTGCATAAATTCCATCAAAATCATCATTTAAAATGATCTTTTAGGAACTGTTTCCCACTCATTCCAGTCCTTTGAATTGACCTTCATCTTATAGTACTATATATATATATATATTTTATGAAAATATCTCCTTGATAACATAAATCCACACTTTGTATCTAAGTTTAAAAATGGATTTTTTATGCTTTTTAGGTCACCTCTTGTATGATTCACTGAATTTCTTTATTTAATCCTGAATAGACTCATAATACATCATTATTAGTTTTTCCTTCCCCTCTACATAGATATTTACCAAAAAAATAGGATGGAAAGAGGAAAAATCTATGGGAGTGATTGGTTTGATTTTATAAAATACTTTCAATAGATAATGTCAATTGGTAGAACTCATAGATCTTTTGTATGAAAATTTAGCTTCTGTAAGTTGTAAATCTCAGTCACTCATATTCTTGTTCACTAATGTTCTTAGAATAGTTCCCAAAGTGTGATTAGTAACATCCATTTTCCAATCAGTTTGCGGGTGATGGGAAGTGTTGAAAAAAATATTTATTTTTAATTTCCCCCATAATTTCCTCTAAAAAAAGTTGAGAAATTTAGTGTCTCTATCATAAAAAATATTTCAAGGAATTCCATATCGGTGAGAAATCTCCTTGAAAAATAATTATGCCACTTTTACTACATATTCACTCTTATAGAAATGTATTAAATGAACTATCTTAGAAAACCAATCAACAAAAAGAATTGCTAAATTTTTACATAGTTAATTCCTTAGTAAATCTATAATGAAATCCATGTTAATATCCTCCCGTGGCTTCTCTGGAATTGGTAGTGGAGTTTAAAAACCATCTTGAAATGTCTCTTTTCTATTTGACTCGTCCTAAATCTTGAAATAATTTCTGGAAAATATGATTCATTTTAGGAATATATAAATTATCCTTTAGTATCTCCAAAGTTTTTTGGATGCCAAAATGACCAGAATGTACTCCTTCATATGTCTTCTGAATGAGAAAGTCCCTATAATTGCCTTTTGGAACACACAATCTATTACTATTAAAGATAAACCCATCATTCATAGATTCATATTCCACAAATCCATTTTTAAATTGGATTAAAATTTTATTAAACTCTATATCATGCTAATAATCTTCTTTCATAAACTGAAATACAAGAATTAGAGCATCTAGAATAGTAAGTAATGCATACCTTCAAGATAAATCATCGTCCACCATGTTATCCTGACACTTATTATATTTTTACATATATTAAAATGATTAAAATAATTCCATCAATTTTTCATGCCTCAAACTCTTCTTTTGTTTACCATTGAAAACTCACATTGCTTGATGGTTAGAATGAGGAAAAAAATTGTTTTAGTCTCAAATAATGATACCAATTATATAGATCTCTCATGATTTAATAAAACTCCTTATCATTGGTTCTATAATTCCATTTTGAATCATTAAATTTCTCACTAAAATATACAATAGGATGTTTTTTGGTTAATAACACCACCTATTCCAACTCCACCTGCACCACACTCCACTTTAAAAACATGATCAAAATCCAGAAAGGCCAAAACTTATGCTTCATATAATATCATATTAATGATTTAAAATGCATATTTTTTTCTTTGACCACTTAGAATACCCATTTTTCAATAATTTGGTGGTTGTTTATATGAATGTATAGAAATTAAAAACTAATAAATGATAAAAATATTTCAAACCACAGAAACTTCATACTTACGTAATGGATTTAGGCAATGTCCAAAATTTGATTACTCCCATTTTTGATTGATCCACCATGATTCTTTCCTTGGATACCACATATCCCAAAAACACCACCTAGTATAAAAAAACACACACTTTTACATCTTTATATATAAATTTTGTCCCCATAGAATTCTATACACTTATCAAAGATGATCCACATGCCTCTCCATATCGTTGTTATCAATCAAAATATCATTCTGATAAGGAACAATAAATTTACTAATAAATGGTTTCATAACTTCATTCATGAGTCTCATGAATTTACTAGGTGAATCTTAGAGACCAAATATAATTACCATCCAATCAAATCATCTTCCTTTGGTTTTGAATGTTATTTTCTACTCATCGTCTTCCTTCATCTGAATGTTGCGGTATCCACTTCAAAGATCAACCTTCAAAAAAATTGATCAACCATTTAATTTATGAAATCATGGAATGGGATACCTATATTTAAAGGTAATATTATTGATATACCTACTATTAATGTGCATGTGATATGTATCATATTTATTCAGTGCTAATAATGCTAGAACAGAACCTGGGATCATGCATGACCTTATAAAAAATCAATCCATCAATTATCCAACTTATTTCTAAAAATCCATTTATTCCTTAGGATTAAGTTGATAGGTTGATTTATTAGGAAATTTCACACCTATTATAAGTTTAATATGGTTTAAAATTCCACTAAAGGGTAGTAATATGAGTGGAATATCATTATAAAAAACATCAGGATATCCCTCGATCAAAGATCGAGCTGGTAGATGGTGATGACTTTTATCTTCATGGCATGACTTTTCCATCATTAATAAGTAAAAAATATATTTTTTATGAATTTCCTTTTCAAATTGATATTTATTAATAAATATTTTACCATTGGTATTTTATAGAATATATTTTTCTTAAGGGGTTTTGGATGGATTCAAAGTAGATAGTGTGATTATCTTTTCCCAAGATAAAAAATAATATGAGTTCTGCCTCTCACTATATTTCACTTCCCTATCAAACTTCCATGATATTCCCAGTAATAAGAGAAAAAATTCATAGGAATAATATAGTTATTACCATTTTAAAATGAAATTAGAATCTATTAATTGACTTGAATTTTTCTACAATTATTCAATCATTATAGCTTGTATGATCGGGGATAAATCTGGGTTGGGATATTCAATTTGTCTACAAACATCATTGGAGTAACATTTTTAAAACTCTCACAATAAATAATCACCATGCATACCCTTTTATTTTTGGTGCAATAAGTTTGGAATATTTTTTCTCATTGATATTATTTTGGAAAAATTTGAGTTTGAAAAACTCTTCATAAAACAAGAATGTTACCCACATTAGCTTCTTCCATGACATAACCTTAATTTTCAAATTCTTTTCCACCATTTTCACCCCATTTTATAAAATTTTCAATATATTGGATCTCATTTATAGTAATAATTTTATTTTTAGGGAAATTATCCTAAAAATGATCATACCAATGTCCTTTGAAGCACTTTAGATTCCCACATTCTAAGGAATTGGATTTTAGTTTTTATGGTTATGTATCCTTTAAATTTGACTTTTTATTTCCTTAAAAATTCCTTTTTATAAACTCTATATTTATTATAAGAAGTTCCTTTATAAATATAAGTACCTCTATTTTAGTTCTTGAAAAATGGTACCTTTGACATCTGTTTTTGATTCTCTACCGTAATAAAAACCTTGAAAACATCATCAAGTGAACAAAATTACTATAATTACACCAAATATATAATGTATTCATTTAATCCACCCAAGAACCTTTAAATGGTTTTCTATTTTTACTCTGGAATTTCACTTCTCATTAATAAAAATCAAAATCTTGAATGTTCTCTTAAATATATTTAACTCCTTATCACAAGCTATACATTCGGAAATAAAGTTTTTGTTTATAATTCCTGAGTAGAAATCATCTTCTCAAAATATTTTTCCAATTCTACCATGAGAATATATTTTATTTTCCATCATGTTCCCATTTTTTATTTATATTTTCCCACTAAATAGATGCATATTATTTCAATTTTAAAATGGATTAATTTCACTTCTTCTCATTTAAAAAATTATTAAATTCAAATAGTTTCTATATTTCCAACATCTGATCCATTAA
Organism: Viscum album; assembly: GCA_963277665.1. Taxonomy (NCBI): domain Eukaryota; kingdom Viridiplantae; phylum Streptophyta; class Magnoliopsida; order Santalales; family Viscaceae; genus Viscum; species Viscum album. The sequence goes on from OY728141.1 coordinate 932,780,004, forward strand.
ATCATCTAAATTCATGCTCCTATAAATGTCTATAATTTCAATATCCAATTCTATTTCAATATATTTATCATTTTTCTTCATCACATATTCAACTCTAAATCATTGGACTTAATGTCATTAGAATGGTTTTAATGTCTCAACTCAGGGTCCACTTAACCCGTGCCCCAATTCGGTGGGTCACATGGCCTCAAATGCACCTCCTTATACACTGGAGACTACTGACTATAAGAGAGTGTGTAAAGGTGGTATAGTGAGAATACTATAACCTCATATCAGAGTGTCAGAACGGATACAATAGGTTACAAACAACAATGAAATCATATATAATAAAAAAGTGAAGAAGCATAAATAACTAAACTGAATAATAATATCAAAAGAAACTAGGAATTGTCATATACATGGATTCATGGAATGCTGATATAAAAAATGGGAATAGGGTACTCACACATAAAATCATGCTATACAAAACTACAAAAGGAACAAAACGTGGGTCCACTAGCATCTCAAAGAAATGATTGGTCCTATACTTCCATGCTCTAACTATAAGTGAGATATATCAAGAATCTATAGAATGGTTCTTGCCCTTATCTATACCTAAAGAAATATAATATACTCTAGTATCAAAGCCGACCCGAGTAGGGTGTGAGATGAAATCCTAGTAGGCCACCACCAATGGTGTCTAGAAGTAATCCAAGCAGTCCTTATATCTAAACAGTTTGAAGATTTAAATGAAACAATATACAAATATTAATAAATACATACCAACCTCCTTAGGTTCCTAAAGGACACCTGACGGATCTACCTACTTCATTCCATCAACGAAAGAGTGTCTGATTTTTAACTGTATATATATATAGTGATAATATATGTATAGTACAATTATATATTGAATCCACCTATATGGACCAAGTTCATGCAGACACAAGTAGCCATATACCGAGAATACTAGGTGTTGGCTAGACCTGGTCTTGACTCAGTCCTCCATAACTAGTTTGAATGATCCTATAAGCTCAAGAAATGGGGTGTATTCCTTACATATCTTAATGAGTGGGATACGCCATGCTCATCACTTGAGATGGCGAGTGTTCCATCTTTTTAACACTCAAAACAATGGATGTGGTATTTCATTCCCACCATCCAAGTAGTGTTAGTGGTGTGAGATGTCATGATCAACACCCAATGTAAGGGAGTGTGAATATTCATTCCCAATAGAACCCTTACCATTATACCACAAGCTATATCAAATGAATAATCATATTTATAAATATAGGCATGAGGCATTACCTCTTGTGTATCTTAATAGTAAATTCCATTTAAAAACAAATAATTAAAACCTACAATGAAGCATTCAATAAATCATGAAAAAAAGACATGTCCTTACTACCCTTTTAAGTCATTCTATTTATCCCATTTAATTTATTTAAGGAAAAAACCATCCTGAAAAATCCCTTTAATTTAACACGTTCCATTAAATTTAATAATGTATGTAAATTCAATTTATAAATCTTAGATTGGAACTTATAAGGTTCAATTATCAGTAGGATAATTAATTACATGGGAAAATCCAATTAAAAGTAGGTCCAAGCACTTAGGAGGTTCCTTGGGTACATTAAAAAATTTATAACAAAGGAACTTCCACTTATAATCTAAGACAAATGCTTAGAAGGAATTTTTGGAAATTAAGAAATTAACTATAAAGGGAAAATCAAGTTGGTACACCTAAGGGGTGTCTATAACTGAGGTCAACATCCTCTAATCTACTAAACAAGGATCGACATGTGTATATCAAGGGGCGTAGATCAATTTAATAAGAAAAACTCAATTTAATAGTGATGTGAGGAAAATTATGGCATATGAAACAAAGGAAAAGCTATTAAAAACCAAAAATATTGGGGAAAATGATGATACCACCTACCTTAGTGTCATTTAATACTCATTTCTTGATTGTGGCCTTATATTCAAAGTAGGTTTGGAGAAATTGAAGAAACGGTGTAATGCCCTAAAAATAGGGAAAATGATATTTCACCTAAATAGGATAATGTATCCAATTATAAACTGAAATAAGAAGCTAGTGGATTTTATATATTACCTATATGGGTCTAATGCTTCTGACAGTGCTTGATTTGGAATTTAGATCGAGAAGATATCTAAGAATCTAGGTTGAAGGAGGTGGGGGCTCACGGGAGGAATAAACCCTCTTCATCTTCTAGAATGAAGAGAGGAGAAAAGAAAAAAAGGTAAATAGATTAATGAATGGAAAATTTTTAATTTCATCCTCAAAATAGGGTCGAATGGTTTGGACACACATTTTGGCCAAACCATACGCAAACCGTGCTCAATCCATTTCCCACGGAGACACCTTGCTCGGTTTCTCTAACCATACATAAATCATGAAAATTCATCTATAAACCCTCTAAAGTTTTTTTCATTATAATGTTCCTAGATTTTCTTGGTTGTATACAAATTGTGCATCTCCTTATGATCTTTTGTTTTGTCCTGCACAGTTAGTAGAGACCATGTGGGATGGGCCTGTACAGTTTCTACTAATCATGTGGCCCATTTTATTTTCCAAAAACTCTAGGACTCTAGGATCATAATGAGCCTTGTACACCCTCGTGGCCCCCGTGAATCCATTTGGAAACAATATAAGGGTTTTTAAAGTAATTTAAATAAAAAATAAACGATTTGTACCTTTATGAAAAGACAGGTATTTACAACATTCCCTTCATAAAAAAACTCATCCATGAGTTGGCCTTCTATGGGTAAATAGGCATTCTATGCAAAGAGTTCTGAACACTAATCTCTTATATCAGCTTCCAGTTCCCAGGTCACATCCTATACATGGTCGTTCTGCCATAGCACCCATACCAATGTAACTATCCTACATTGAAGTGTCTTCATACTCTGATCAATGATACAAATGGGATACTTTTTAATGGAAGCATCTACATCCATTTCAACCTCATTAGGTTGAAAGACGTGTGAGGGGTATGGATAATATCAGTGAAGCTTAGATATATAAAATACATCATGCATAGACGGATATCTCTAAATAATCGCTATCCAATATTCCATTAGTCTGATCTTTTTCTTGACCTCTAAGGGTCCAATAAACCTAGGTGAGAGATTACCCTACCTTTGAATACATCTATGGACCAACCTAGGTGAGACTCGTAAGAAAACCCAATCTCAAACCTTTAACTTGAGATGTCATCAGCACCAGTTGGCATATGACTTATGTTTGTACTGAGCTATCATCATGTGATTTCTGATCAATTGGACCTACTCTATAGTCTCTTAAACAATATGTGGTACAGGAAAAGCTTCCTCCCCTACCTCTATCCATCACAGAGGTGAATGTAAAGACCTAAAATATAAGGATTCATAAGGAGTCATCTCTACAGTAGCCTGCAATCTGTTATTATATGAGAACTAAAAAAGAGTAATGTGTTTCTCCCATGGAACCCCCAAGTTTAATTAAACATGCACGAATCATGTACTCTAATACCTGAATCATGTGCTCCATATGTCCAGTGATCTTAGGGTGATAATCAATGCTCAAAAGCACCTTTGTACCCAAGTCCTTATGAAACCCCTTCCAAAACCATGATATAAAATGAGTGTATCTATCAGAAACAATAGAATGAGGATCTCCAGGAAGAAATGAAACCTCCCTAACATACATCATCCCTAGATCATCTTCCAAGAAGGTCTCTCATACTAGTAATAACTATGTGAAATTTTTCAAACAATCAATGATAACACACAATTTATTGTTGTCATGAGGTGATCTGGGTAAACTAGACATGAAATCCATTGAAACATCATCCCATTTCCACTGGGTAATGGATAATGGATATAAAATCCCTACCATAAACTGGTGTTCTACCTTCACCTACTGACAGGTGGAAAATTTAGTGGTGAAGCCGATAATATCCTATTCCATACAAGGCCACCAATACTAGTGTCAAAGATCTCAATACATCTTGGTGACACTGGGATGTACGCTTATGCTAAGGCATGAAATTCCCACATCAACTCCTCTCTGATATCTATTGGGACCCATACACACCCATGGAAAAGTAGAGTATCACCCCCATCCATGGTCCAACCTGAAGATGTATCCTTATCTGAGATGCTTTCCCTTAGGAAAAGACCTTCTTGATTAGATATTTTCCTCATTCTTACACATTCTATAAGATTATAGGTAAGTCTTTGAGGATAGTCTAACCATGGTACTCCCGAACCTCAACATGAATCTCTAATAACAATTCCATGAGATTCCATTAGTTAATGTCCTCATAAACCACTTGTACTTATGTATTCTATCTTAGATCATCGATTACTACATTACCTTTACTAGGCATATAGGTAAGCTTGAAATCAAACAACTATAGGTACTCAACCCACCTACGCTATTTATGATTCAAATCTCACTGTGTAAATATTTAATTGAGGATTTTTTTATATGTGAATATCAAAAAATTATATACAAGTAAATATTGTCTCCAAAATTACATGGCATGAAACACATCAGTTGGTTCAAGGTCGTGTTCCAGGTGGTTCCACTCGTGAGGCCTCAATTGATGAGACAAATATGCAATGACTCACTTATCCTACATTAGGAGAGCTCCAAGATCAATACCTGATGTGTTATAATATACCATATAGCTATTTACTGGATCTGGAAGAATCAGTATCGGTGTTGAAGTCAAAAAACCCTTCAACTCCTCAAAGGATACTTCACAAGCTTCTAACCATATGAATTTCACACCCTTCTTTTTCAATACTATTGGTGGCACTGTAGGGTGTGATAAATCTTGGTGAAGAATATCTAATACCCATCTAGCCCCAAGAAATTTTGTATGTCAAATACATTATTTGTATTCTCCTAGGAAACTACATTTCTCAGTTTATCTAGGTCCAATTAGGCTCCTAACATCGAAATAATTTGACACAATAAGTGGACTTTGTCGATCCAAAAGTGGCATTTAATGAGATTAGCATAGATATAATGATCTCTTAGTGTATTAAGAATGAACTCAAGATGTTTGGTATGGTCATGTTCGGAATGTGAATACAATAATATGTTTTCAATAAAGACTACTATAAATGAATCTAGATATGGGTGGAAAATCTGATTAAATATAGACATAAAAACTTCAGGTGTGTTCGTGTGATCAAATGGAATGACCAGGTACTTGTATAGACCATACCTACTCCTAAAAGTTGTGTGAGGTATGTCAGAATTCATGAAATACACCTAATGATAGCCCGACCTCATATATATTTTTTAAAACACCCTCACTCCTCAAAGCTAATCAAATTGGTTGTCTATTATAGGTAGGGGATACCAGCTCTTGATTGTAAGTTGGTTCAACCATCTGTAATCTGAAAAAATCCTAAGGGTACCATCCGCCTTCTTGGAAAAAAGGATTTTTGAACCCTAAGGAGAATTCATGGGGCATATGAAACCTTTAGCCTCTAGGTCCTCTAATTGCTTGTTAAGCTATAGAAGATCCATAGGTTCCATCATATAAGGAGTAATGGTCACTGATATTGTTCTTGGAACTAGCTCAATGGTAAAATCTACCTCTCCCACTGGAGGTATAATATAAAAGTCATCAATAAAAACATCTCTAAAATTCTCTACTTATGTAGGAAAAAAATGGGTCATAACCCCTAGTCATCCAGAAAAATACTGGATATCTGATTTGTTACACTACCCAACCTTTACTACTTGAGTCCTAATCGCATAGCTTAAACATCCCATTCTACCTTATACATGTGTTTACCGCCATATGGTGTCATAAATTTCACCCTGCAATGATAACAGTCTATGTGTTCTCGGTAGGAAACTAACCAATCCATCCTGATGATTAGTTTAAATCCTGTCATATCATGGATGAAAATCTTACATATGAATAGGTATCCACCTATCTCAAGGGTAAAATCCTTATAATAATGAACACTCTCTGATTAGATACCTAAGAGGGTATCTATAATCATAATTCCATAGAACTGATCAATGTCGAGGCCCAAAATCACTGTGATTTCCTTAGATAAAAATTAGTGAGACATGTATGTGTCAAATAAATAAGACACTAAAGTGGATGCTACAAGAATAGTACCTTATACAGTAAAATATATGGTGCTTTTCTCCTCTAACATATGTCGGACTGCATGTAACTAGTATGTGTTATGGCCCTAAGTCACTGTATGTATTCCTTAAGAAAGCCTGCTCTACTGACGCTGATAATTATAAGTCTGACTACCTCTACCTTGACCACCTCCTTGGCATAAATGGTCAGTGGTATTCCAGCTTCTTGCCTATCTTGATACTACTAGACCCACTCCAGAACTTGGAGTAGGCATAGATCTGCAAAACCTAGGCACTATCGAAAAAGTTATAAAGAAATTTTGGATATTCCCCATCCTACTACAGCCTCTGCATTCTACTAGATCCCACAAGCATTGAGGTTTAGTATGTCCTGACTTCCCCCATTAGTGACATATCAATAAACTATCTATATGGGGAACCTGACTTCCACTACCCCCATGAGAAACCTCAAATTTATTCTTTCTCCCATAATAAGGAACACTGATAGATCTAGGTGTCAAACCACCTTGACTTATACCATTATCTTCCCTCAAATTCCACTCTGTTATAAGGGTTTGGTTGATGATTTTAGAAATAGTGGTCAACCTGAATACATTTACCTATGATCAGATGGATTATACCATCCCATCCCCAAATATCTTGGTGTTAATAAGATAGTAGCTCCCTAGAATAGGATAAAATCACTACAACTTGGTAAAATAAGAAGTGTATTCCATAATAGACATGACTCATTACTGTAGGTTCATGAATTCTCTAGCTCTGTCTGCCCTTAGAGTCTAGGGAAAGAAATAGTCATAGAATAAATTGTGGAAATACTCCCATATCATATTACAATGTCATTATTTTTGGGTAATAACATCCCACTATTTCTTGGAATAATCACACAACAAATACGTATAAACCTTGACCCTCCACTTTGGAGGAATCTCCAGAAGCTAAAATATAGAAAGGATAACTTCAATCTATGACTCGGAAACATGTGGTCTTCCATCCCCCTAAATGGTGGGAGCATTATACTGTTGGAAATCTCAAGTGAAATCGTCTATACTTAGGGTAGGTCAAACAACATCTTTCATATTCTTCAACATACATAGAAATCCCTCACAAAATTGGGCATCAATACCCATATCAAGAAAATGAAGATATGCCACAGGTGGCACTATAAAAGGATTCAATGGTGGCTCAAGGCCCGCAACCTCAGGTTCATGGTCATCACCACCTTCAAGTAATATGATTGGAGGATGTTGTGGAGGCATGATACTACAATTTCAAATTCATGCCTCAAAATAGATTTTTTTTCAATTTAAAATATTACAGATATAAAACTAGGAATGGTGCATAGAATTCATATAGAAATGATCAAACCTCTCTACTGGATCCAAAATCTAGGTCTAGGAAATATAAGAGACCATAATGGTCATAATAACATAATAAATACCCCACTATCCACTAATAAGGTTGGGTTTGGGTTTTGGTCTTTGATTAACAAGTATAATATGGTCATTTTCAGTTTCAAGGTCATATTAATTTTTGATTTGTGCTAGTTCAATCATTTAAATCTTCATAAAATGGTTGAATTATGTGGATTACCATTTCCGATCTATAAGGGTCCATAATTCTATTGAACAGAAATATGGAATCCACTTAACCCACACCATAACACATTCCAACCCATGAAACCAATGGTTCATGGATCAATGTTCCACAATCAGCTACTTAAGGTGTATGTTTTAACCTATGTAGGAAAAACTGTTTGTTTAAGGTGGTCACATTAAGTTTCAATTATGTTTTCCAATCCCTGTAAGAAATGTCATTGCATTTCAATATATAATTAAAGAACTATCAATATGGAACATGAAAATTCATTCTAAAATTAAACCTAGAATGATAAAAATCTATGGCATATTAGTCCTATTATGTCTAATATGATGCATGATATGAAATAAATTCCCTCATTTCATCAAGCCTAGGTAAAATAAATCACCCTTTCAATAATACTAATAATAATAACATCATAAAAAATGTGTTTCACCCAAAATTTAAGTCATATCAACCATAAATGGCATAATAAATAATTTAAATTACCCATCCTAGGTAATTTGGGTTTCTCCTGTACATGGTTTAGCTACATCTAGGCACAAGTTAAATTAAAAATCTCATTCACTCCTAGTCTTCTATCTAATACCCAAAAAGTATGAAAAAGGAAAAATCACTCTGATATCAACCCAAGGTCCACTTAACCCGTTCCCCATGTTGGTGGGTTACATGGCCTCAAGCACACCTCCATGTATGCCAAAAGATACCAACTAGTAGTGAGGGTATAAAGGTGGTACAGTTGGGAGACTATAGCCTCATATCATAGTGTCATAGTGGATACAACAGATAACAAACAATAGTGGAATCATAATATAATATATATAGTAAACAAGTGTGGGAGAATAAATAACTAAACTGAATAATAATATCAAAAGCCACTATCCAGTGTAATATACATGGATGCATGAAAGGCTGATATAAAAAAGGGAAATATGGGATAGGCATATACAATCATGCTATACAAAAACTACCAAAAATAACAAAAGGCTTCTCTGCTAGCATCTTAATCATATTCTTAGTACTCTACTCCTATGCTCCAACTATAGGTGAGATATCTGAATAATACATAACATGGAACTTGCCCTTATCCATACATGTGGACATGTAATCTACTTGGGTACCAAAGGTGGCCCACGTAGGGTTTGAGATAAAATATCAATAGGCCACCATCAATGGTTTCTAGAAGTAATCTGAGCATTGATCATATCTAAACAGTACGTATATATAAATAAAACAATAGACAAAATTGAATAAATACATATCAGTTTGCTCAGGTTCCTAAACGACACAGGGAGGCACTACCTACTACAGCTCATGGCCATAAAAGTGTTTGATCAGTAAATATATATATAGTTATATATTGCATCCACCTATATAGAACAAGTGTGTCTGGACGTAAGTGTCCATATACCTGGAATACTAGGTGTTGGTTGGACTGGGGCGTAACCCAGTCATCCATATCTAGTATGAATGAGCCTATAAGCTCATAAAACGGGGTACATTACCTAAGTCTCATAATGATTGGGTGACTCCATGTTCATCACGCAAGATTATCATTGTTTCATCATGTCAACACTCAAAATAGGGGATGTGGTGCGTCATGCCAACCTTCCTAGTAGTGTCAGTGGTGTGAGATGTCCTGATTAACACCTGATGTAAGGGAGTGTGAATCTTAATTCCCAATATAACCCTTAACATCATACCACAACTTACATAAAAGGTGAAATAATATTTATAAATATAGGAATGATGCATTACCTCTCATGTATGTTAATATTCAAGTCCATTTATAAACAAAGCATTACAACCCACAATGAAAATTTAATTAAGCATGAACAAATGTCATGGAATTACCACCCTTTTAAGTCATTCTATTTAACCCATTTAATTTATTTAAGTAATGTAAAACCATCATGAATAATCCATTCAATTTAACACATTCCATTGAATTTTAAAATTCATGGAAATAAAATTTATAAAGTTTATAGAGGAACTTAGAAGGTGACATTATTAGAAGGATAATTACCTACATGGTAAAATCCAATTATAAGTAGGGAAAATAACTTAGGAGGTTCCTTATGTTCATTAAATAATTTTATAATAGAGGAAACTCCATTTATAATATAATCTGAATACTTAGAAGGCATTCCAAGCAACTAAGAAATTAACTATAAAGGGAAAATCAAGTTGGCACACCCAAGCGGTGTCCATAACTGAGGTCAACATCCTATAAACTACTAGAAAATGATCAACATGTATATATCAAGGTGTTTAGATCAATTTATTGTTAAGAACTCAATTAAACGACGATGTGTGGAAAAGGATGGCATGTGACACAATGAAAAAGATATGAAAAAAATAAAACTCTTAAGGAAAATGATGATACCACCAACCTTAGGGTTGTTGAAGACTCCTCATCTGATGGAGGACTCAGATTCAGAGTATGTTGGGAGAAATCAAATAAATGTTTCAACACCCTAAAAATAGGGGAAAATATCTTTCACCTAAATAGCACAACATATCCAAATATAAACTGAAATATATTGGGATAGGATTGTAGATCTTACTGAGATGGATTTTATGCTTCCAACGGTGTTTGATTTGGACTTCAGATCGAGAAGATATCTAAGAAGATGGGTTGTAGGAGGTGGGAGCTCATGGGAGGAATAAACCCACTTCATCAGCTATAATTAAGGGAGAAGGAAATAAAAGGAGGTAAATAGATTAATTAATCGAAAAATTTAATTTCACCCTCAAAATAGTGTGTGCATGGTTCGACTTCATGGTTTGCAAAAAAAATGTGAAATTCATGCTCAAGACACCACTACCTAGGGAGAGACCCATTCTGGTTAAGGTGCATGGTTTCTCTAACCATGTGAAAACTATGTGAAATGCCTCTATAAACCGTATGATGTTTTCTCCTGAGAATGTTATTAGAGTTTCATGGTTGCAAAAAAATTGTGTGGATCCTTCTCCTCCTCTGTTTTCTCCCACATGGTTAGTAGAGACCGTGCAACCTAGTTTATTTAACAAAACTTTGGGGTTTTGGGCTCAGAACGAGCCTCAGACAACCTTGTGACCATTGTGACTCTATTGGGTAACATTATAAGGTCCTTTTAAATGAATTTAAACTAAAAAAATTAGCCATACCTTCTTGAATAGATGTTTTTTTACAATTTTCTTCATAAAATGGTTTTGTATTGCATCTATTATGTAGATATTGATGTAATGGTTGTTGCTATGATAGAGGAAAATCTTGTTATTGTGATCTCAAAAGTTGATCAAGTTTCTCACTAATTTGATTGATTTCTATTTTTAGTTTCACATTGGCTAATTCCCATGGATCAGGAGGAGTGAAACATCCTCTATTATGATACAAGGTGAAGAATTTTTTTTACAGTGGGGGTAATAAGAAGAATGTTCAAGATCTTACTATTTGGAACCTAGATATGATATTAAGTTGATGTTTTGATGGAAACACACAGAGATTAATTTTGAGTAAAATAGATGAATTTGTTAAGAGTTATTAAATGACCAATTCTTAAAGGCAATCCAACCCACCAATATTTCTCTAATATTAAAGACAAAGTCATTGGTAAAGGATAAGAACCACCAATTACATTCTATGTAAAAGGATAAAGCAAAAAAGATAAAGTTTCCAAAAAAAATAAAATCATAGGATTCAAGTATAATAATTATATTGACTGATAAATAACTTATAAATACAAAATAAAGATTTAAAAATGACTCAATACAAGTTTCCTGACATGGTCACTCAAAAGTAACATAAAATTAATAAAAAAAAATTTCATGCTAATTAATAACCCCTATCTCCAAATTAGAATGATTCTCTATTAATGATTTATTTCTATGTCATGTCTCCCCATAAATTTGATTCTATGAATATCTATTATTTTCCATATGGATATTTCATTTTGGGATCCAAATAAGTATATTATATCCAACTAGTGAGTTGGATTTTATGAACTAAAATTTAGTCCAATTTAAATAATAATTGGTCATAAAATTTTTGTCAAGCTCAAAACTATTCTCTTTGCATTGAATCTAGTCCATATCATATTGAGTGTATGGATGTGTCCATGTACAAAATCATTTTACCCTAATTTAAAAAGGAGATAACTTTATGGAATTTTATAAGTTTTCTTTCTTCAGTATGATATTTATCAAAAACATCCACTTCTATTTCAAACTCATATGAGCTGATTAAAATTTTTGCAAGGTCCTCCTAAAGTTACTTATAAAAGTGGAGTTCATTGATCACTGAAGGTATAATAGAGATATGACCTAATTCTAATATTAAATATGATATATTTTTCAATATTATATGGAACAATATAGGGTATTCCAAACTATAGGGAATATATAAAACTATGGCATGTCATATGGATTGGTTAGACAAATCATATGATGTGATATAGTGATATCACATTACTGACTTTAAACATATTATAGTATAAAATTTAGAGATATCATAAATGTTATGATATGGTTTAATTATATATACAGGTAGTTGAATGTTAAATGTTAACATTTTTTCATCTTCTTTTTATAAAAATCATTGATTATTACGTTTCATCTGATGAAATGTTAGTGAGAATAAAATAAATGAAGTCAAGGTTTAAATGCATGACCAGCTGAGGGGTTACATACATTTCATAATCATATGAAATTACTTGAATGATATGAAATATTTTATTAAATTCATCGTGGCTCATGGAGTATATCAGGGGATAATATAAATAAGTTTGATATTATTTTGATGATCATCTAAGCACCTTGATACTAATTCTACATAGCTGAAGCCTAGTTCTCCTTCTTACTTTACCTTCTGGAGGTACTATCTTACTACGGTCAAAATGAGGATCCAACCTAAGCATTGAATGATTCATCAACCAATGGAAACCCTATGAGGAATGAATCCTTTGGATACTTCTTAGTGATCTTCATAAAGTGTGAGATTAAATAAATTAGTCTCAACTGTCTATGGATTATGGTATTTATTCATTTTATATTATGTATGTATTTAGTTTCAAAGAATAAATGTTCTTATTTTATGCTTTTTAATGTCTAAAACTAATATAATTAGTGTCATTTGATCCTAAGAAACCTTATAGTGGAAAGAGATAAATAATATGCTTGAATTGATTCATGAAATCAGGTTTAAAATAAAGCATATTGGATATCATGTTCAATATCATAAGCTACGATATAGTTTTTTAACAATATAATTTTATATGATAAGGTATATCATAAGTTGTGGAAGGATCTCACCATAAGATATAAGTTATCATAGATTATGACATAGTGTAAAACAATTAGTTTCAGTATATCGTAACATATGATATGTGCAATCAGAGTCGGTGATATAGAATTCATTCTATATCATATAATACAATTAGGGGAATAAAAATAGTTAATAACATTGATCAATGATATTTGTGGTATCTAAAATAGAGCATTGTATCTTCTTTATGATATAGGTGATATCATAAAATATGATAGAAAGTGTTGAGGGATGATATCATAGGTCGTGATGCACCTATTGTAAAACATGATATTGGTTTTAAACTAAACATGGATTACGATATAGGGTATATCGTTAAATACAATATAAAGAGAAATATTACTTTTCTATTTTTAAATTATGATTTGAATTAAATAATTTATAAATTTTTATAAATTATAGAAAAGGATATATTGGGGTATTTAATTATTTATAAATTTTTTATAAATTTATTGAATATAAAATGATTATAATTAATTATAAAATTATTATGTAACATTTAAAAAATAAATATCATAATAATAATAATTAATATAAAATATCTTAAATATATATGGAATGGATTATAATTTTGAAATATATATATATATATATATTCTAATGAAATTTATAAAGTGTTTATAAATTATAAAATAAGACAAAATGTAAAGGAGTTTTTATTTAAATTATCAATTGTTTATAATTTTTAATTTGAAATGATCTAAATTAAAAGGTCTTATTTGAGAAATTATTTGAAACGAATATAGTTTTGATAATTGATATAATCAAGGCTTGGATAATATTAAATATATTCTATTTTGATTATAAAAAATATTTACATAATATGTGAACTGTGAATGTAAAATATAAATATTTGTATTTCAATTAAATATCATATATTTAGGTAAATATCATATATAATGATAATATGAAGGAGTTAATATTAGAAATAAATATAATGTGTTGATATTTATTTATTTATTTATGGAATGCCCATAATGCATGACTAAATTATAAAGTGTTTATAATTAATTTATTTATGAATTGTTCATAAATATTTTTCTCAAGTTTAAATTTATGAAATGTTAATTTATTTAGAATTATTACCTAATTTATTTATATATATATAAATATTTATATTGTGGATAGATGTATGTTTTATTTTAAAGTGTTAAAATACTTATTTAAATTAGTATACATGTTTTTTAGGAGTTACATGTCAGGTATGATAATTGATTTAATTTTATTATACCTTGAATTTGGCTTGTTTAGGAGTTATTGGATTTAATTTAAATGTTAATTTTAGTTTATACATATTAATTTTTAAAATTTTATGGAATTGAGGTCTCTATTGAGTACTAAATCATGGGTATTTGGACTTTGGGTTTGACTGCTCAGTAGCCTGGGAGCTTATTCTCTATCTAGAAAATGGTGTTTTACTATATGTCTCACCATGATTTATATTGTGGGTGTTATTGATTTCATATGATTCTAATACTTTACATGAAATAATTTTATTTACCTTATGCATGTGATGGATTTTGATACGTGTAAGTATAGTTGGAATTTAATTGGGGTTAGTAACACAAGCTATGAGTTGTATAAAAGTTATTAATCAACATGGTTTGAACATATTTATTTGGTGGAATAAATATAGATTTAAAACTAAACCATTAGAATCATGGGTATATATAAAATGTAAGGAATGAGACAAGATAGTGAAATTTTAAAACTCCTTAAAATATAAATTGTTAGATTCCTTAAAAAGAAAACGCATGTCAAAACTTTGATCATTCAACTAGGTTGGTTTTTTCAAATCAAGATGTCTCTGGATTATCTTATGCATTTCATGGTGGAAATGGATTACTCTAATAGTTGGTTAAACAAATCCCATTGTTATATTTGGTTCACAATTATCTAAGAAACCTTAAGAGTTGGATACCTGAGAAATGGAGTTGAGAAAATATATATGATGGATTTAAGGAAGGATTTATCCTCTTAGATATCCAAGAGTCATATATTATATGATTGGAATTATGGCCTACCTAAATATAAAGCTGATTGGAGTAATTCTAAATTAGACTCATTACTTGGTGAAATATGGATCTTTTCCCACTAATGGATATGACATATTTAAAAGGGATCTTCATTTTAGTGGGAGTACATTTAAAAAATCATTACTAAATGAATGTAAAACATGATACTCATCAGATAAAAGATTTTATTATAGAAAAAATATAATTATCATAATCAAAGATAAATTTGAGATCAATCTAATAAAAGGATAAGTTTAATAGAACCAATTTCATGTACTGGTATAGAAATATATGAATCATCAAGAAGAAAAATTCTATATAATAGATCAAACCCTTTTTAATTAACTAGCTATTAACAATGGATTTATATATGATTATTTAAATCATAAAATGATCCCATTGTTTTTTCAAAGTAATTTTTTAAATTTAAAATGGATAAAGGAACTTCATTCTCTTTTCATATAATCAATGTGATTGGTTTCTTCAATGACTTAAGGAGGGAGGTGTCTCTTTTATATCTTGATTTATCTATGTAATTCATTTTGTAATCACTATTGGAATGGTAATAATAATATAAAATAGTTCAATAAAATTGTACCTAATATACTCAATATGTTGAGGATTGCTGAGTAGGACATGGGAAGTCTATTATCAAGTGTTGTATTGAAAGTATAAGAGGTTAAAAGTTCAAACTAAAAGAATAAAAGGTATGTTGGAAAGTTTGGTAGTCATTCTTCCAATAACCTATTAAAGTTATTGAAACCTAAGTGAGGAGACATAAAGGAGGGTTGATGATGACATTATGTAAATCTTGGTCACTAGAAGATAACATCTAGATAATATCTAAAGGGGTACAAGAAAAATTGTAGAGGGTACATGTCTAGTATTAATGTTATAGAAATCAATTATTAAATTTTTAAGGTCATATGATACCAATTATTAATTTAAAATTTTTTGAATATGTATAGGATTTCAAAATTTATGAAATATTTGTGGTTAAAGTTTGAATTATTCATTCAAGTGATAGAGTAAGAGTTTATACATCAACGATTTAGATGTGATGGATTACTTCAAATCATGGATGAATATGGAATAAAAGAAGTGTGTTTGAGTTCTCATTTGTTTTCTATTATATAATAAGAGAAGTTTTTTAAAAAAATAGGTTTTAAATGAATTAATGAGATTTTTGATTATAATACACACTGCTTATGATTTATCATATTCTATAATAAGTATGAAAACAAATAAAGTATAAAAGGTATTTTATTCAAAATATTTATTAAAATATAATTGAAAAGATGCCCCAATTCCTTTTAGAAGAATATTTTAAATAATAAAATATATTTTTTAAAAATATTTCTCTAAATACATAGAATAACATATAATATAAGGTTTTTAATCGTTTATTTATTAAATATTTCCACTTAAGGAAATAAATTTCATTTTCTAAAAAAAAGGAATTTATGTATATTAGTAATATATTTTGGAGAAAATATAGTTTTCAAAAGGATGGTTGGAGTATATTTGGACTTAGAGAAGCTCGTAGTATAATAAATAAAATATTAAACTATTTAAATTAAAATTGAATGTCACTTTATATCCTAAAATATTTTAGGAAGTTTTGGTAAATAAATATAATGTAAATAGTTTCATTTTGTTACCAATATGATTCAAAGAAATTTTTAAATAGAAAATTTAAATATAATATGATTATTATGAAATTATAAAGAGTTTTAAGTAGATAACAGAAGTTATTAAAATTATAAAATTGAATTTTATGAAATAAATAAGTTTGAATACATGTTCAAGGAATTGAATCCTAGAAATATTATTCCTACTCTCACTGTTATTCAAATGGGATGTATTCCTACATGTTAATCACTAAATTAGTTTAGAGTGAGTTTTTATTTGATTGTTACATGGAGAAATTATTATAATTTTGTAGAGATGTAATAATTATAACAAATCCTTAACAAATAGAAAAATAAGTCTTCAATAGTGGCCAATCATATTAGATATGATTTATGGGAAATTTTGTAAGGTTTTGTTAATATTATTAAAGGAATTTAAGAATATGAAATGTATCAAATTATAAAAAATATAGTCTCAAATTTATCATTCTTTCATTTTTTTTATTTATATAACTATAAAGTGAAATGATAATTGACCTCTCAAAGTATGACTTTGAGTTGTCCCAAACTGATGTTTTCTATATAGTATTATAGGTTATGATGAAAATTTATGGTTAATATGGATAATGTTTCACATCAAGATATATAATATACTATTAAGAAACAAAAAAATGTTTTTAGGATAACCCACAAAGTATAACACATGGAGTTCCATACACTATGTATTTAGTATACCATGGGTTCATTTTTCATATTGAAACCCCATACCTAAATTGAGACAAGATACCTAGATTGAGAACCTACATACTCAGATACCTTTCTTACACCATCCATGAGTCTGAGATATTTTTTGGTTGGATGTATTTTTTTTATCATTACATTAGTTAAGGTTTGGTTAAGATGGAATTTATCCCCTTATATGATGAGTATGAAATTCAAGACCTCGGTTGAGATAGACCAATGGATTTTATAGCCATACCATAATAAGTGGAATGTTTTGTGTTTATTTATGGGGTGATGAGAATATAATTTGATCATATATCAGGGTAAATTATATTTTTAACACCATAAGATTTTATGATTTTTTCAAATAGATTTAATTTCTTCGATCGTATGAATTACACGCAACATCAATTTTTAACAGATCACAATATACAATTAATATTATTATTTAAATATGACCATATAACATAGTCATTAAATTTAGTGCTATTAATAGTAATAAACACATTTTTTAAAGTAATTATAATGGTTTTATATATAGAAAAAATATTGATAAAAGGTACTCGCTTTTTTAGTAAAGCGTTTATATGCTTCAAAAATTATTTGTTCTCAAAAAATGTAGTTATTAGTTTTTTTGAAAAAATAGTAAAATTAGTTTGTTCCACTTTAAGAATATTTATTTTAAAAAATGAACTTAATTTTTTAAATTAACTTTCCAAAAATTATCTTAGAGTTAATTTTTGATAATTTTCTAATAAAGATAAAATTTTCAATGAATCGTGAAAAAAATGATTTTTATTGAAAATTTTATTTTTCATTTAAAGAATTTATAAAGTTACATATTGTTTAAAAATGGTTTAAAATTAAAATTAGTTTAATTAAATTATTATTAATCAAATGTAGTTCATTGGAATCAATATTTTTTTTAATTTTTTTATAAAAACTTTTTACAATTATCAAAAATTTTTCTTTGGAAAATCATGTTTCATCATGTTTGTAGGTTTAATTTTAAATTAAATTATTAAAATTATATGGATTTAATTTGGAAAAATATATTCCATATTTGGAATAATAATAATTAATTTTATATAATAAGTTAAACTTAATTTTTTTCTATAATGAATAGTAAAAATAATAAAAATTAATTACAATGGTTATGGTTAAAACAGATTTACCGGTGGTTAAACTAAAAATATAAGGGTTAAAATAACCTAATGTTTTCTCAAAATACTATTTGTTGGACTCATCATGTGTTAATCATTATTTAATGATCACAAATCCTATTCATTTTATAAAACCGTTCACTCATGTGTAATCTATCTTACATCATGTACAGATGATTGGCATCTTTTTGCTTTAAGTAAAGATATCCAATATCTTAATTATTATACATTAAGTTTGATTATTGTACAACCTATTTAATTTACTTTATAATGATTCTTTTATGAATGATTAATTCTAATCCATTCTATGAATATCACTTTTTAAGTCTGAATACAGATATTTGGCTAAGTCTGAGACACCGTGAGTCTGCCACTGGCTCTGTTTTTCTAGAAAAGGACCCAGACATCGTGACCAGAAACCATGACACTGTGACCAGACATCGTGACCAGACACCGTCACCATACACCCTGACCAAACACCGTGACCAAACACCATGACCATCCAGACACCGTGACCATCCAGACACTATGATCATCCAAATACCGTGACCATCCAGACACTATGACTATCCAGACACTGTGACCATCCAAACACCATGACCTTCCAGACTCCGTGACCATCCAGACACCATGACCATCCAGAAACTATTTCAAGGAGACACCATTTCTAGACATACTATGACACTGTTTCTTAATCTATTTTTTTCATTTTTTAATTTAGTTTCTAACGGTCATATTTGAATATTTTAAATGCTTTGACAAAATTAATGTTTCTTTGTAGACATTTCATATGACAGTATGAGGTACAAGGTGTAGAATACATGCATCATGTTTGCTTCAACACATGCACTCTAAAATAAAAGAGAAGTGCAGCCCAGAAACAATAAAAGCATGCAAGCAGGTGTGAGCATGACAATTAAGAAACACTTAGAGATTTCTTGAGAAAAGAACTGACACATGCAACTCAACACTGATGAAGAACACATGAACCATACTCAAATCCTAGAGTTGAGGACATATTCACACTGTAAAAACTCCACAAAGAACACAAGCCAGATCTAGTTGACTTACGATACTCTGTTTTCCACACGAGGACTTGCTTTCTACATCTTCTTCATCCCAGAAGTTCAGAGCTGCATAGACTAACACTTAGAGAACCTCTAACCTTATCTCAATACTTCTACTCTTTTATGTACTATTTTTAGCTTTTGAGCAGTTTGTGTGTGTATGTGTGTGTGTGTGTATCTGTATAAAAATGCACTCTGTCTCCTACATTAAACTGAAGGATACAAGATATCCTTCCTCAAACATCTTTTTATACTTGTGTATACCCACAGATAATTGTGGAAGAGGTCTATGTGTGGCCTTGTAGTTTGTACCCATGAAGAACTGTGAAAGAGGTCATGTGACCTAGACAGTCCCGTGAACTATTGTTAACCTCGATCCAGAGTGTGGATCAAGTTTATTAATATAAACTTCTTGTTGGTAGGTGATCACTAAGTGGAGTGTATTAGGTCTCCACTTGAGACTGAACCACTTGTTTTATATCTACTGTGTTACTTAATTTAGTCTTCTCTATTTTATTGCTTTATTGTATAATTCAGAAATCACTAAATTTATTTTGATTGTTAATCTTGGAAAGAAGTTATAATTGTTTTTACTTATTATAATAGCTTCAACAGTAATATTAATAACTAATATTAAGATTACTAAGAATTAATAAGTATTTTGAGAAGTTATTTAAACTGTCAAACCTTCATATCCGTATTACTTTGATTAACTAGGTTGTATTTAATTTTATTGGTGAACCCTTTTAAGAATACTTTTTAAACAGAAATTTTTATAGATACTCAATTCACCCCCTCTTGAGTACTCTTCTCCGACCAACATTTGGTATCAGAAGTTGTTTATTAAGACTCTATTTTTAACCCTATTCAACTATGATTTGAGTTTTACTTTAAAAATCTGTAAATTATAAATTTCTGGCTCTTTTAAGTTATCTCTTTATCATGGACAATAGATTGTAAGGTGTTATAACCAACAGACCACCATTATTTAATAGAACCAATTATTCTCAATGGAAAATTAAAATGAAAATTCATTTAGAAAGTATGAGCTTTGAAATATGGTCTTCAATTCAAGATGAACATAATATTCTCGTTATTGATAGAATCACTTGGGATGAACCAACAAAAACTACCTACAATGAAAATTGAAAAGCTATGAATGCCTTATACTTCTCTTTAAGAGATGAGGAATTTAATAGAATTTTTTCATGTAAAACTACCCATGAAATTTGGGATACCTTGTCTGTTTCACATAAAGGAACTTCTAGTGTGAAAGAAATGAGACTTAATACTTATACTATCAAATATGATAACTCTAAAATGAAACCTAATGAGCCTATTTATGACATGTATCTCAGCTTCAATGAAATTTTCAACATAATGATTTCTCTTGGAAGAGAAGTCACTGCTAAAGAATAGATCAGGAGAATTCTCAGATGTCTACCAGATAGATGGAGAGGAACCTCTGTTTCTATTAGATAATCATGTGATATCCACAAGATACCTGTAAAAGAACTCATTTGGAAACTAATGATGTATGAAAAAGAGCTGGAAGTCAACAAGGAAGAGGAGGATGAACCCAAACGAAAATCAGTTCCATTCAAAACCACCACCTCTAAACACAAAGAAAAAAAGGGAAGTTTGAAGCCTCTATAGAGAGTTCCAGTAGTGAACAATCATTACTAGAAATTGATGAGGAGATGGATCAGTTAGACATAAGATTCAATTGATTTTACAAGAAGAATAAATTTTTTAGAAAGCCTAAATTCAAGGGAAGATATGATTAGAAAGGAAGCTATAAGAAATACTGGAAAAGAAGTGAAAAGTTAGATGAGATTTTCTGCTATGAATATAAGCGAAATGGACATATCAAGGATGACTGTCCAAATCTCAAGTAAAAAAAGAAATATGTGGACAAGGACAGAAAGTATAAAAAGGCAATGAAAGAAACATGGAGTGCCTCTGAGTATAGTTCAAGTGACTCAAAATCTTCACATGATGAGAAAGCTAACAAATCCAATATGTGTTTTATGAAAAACACATCTGAGGTAACACTGGAATCTCTTGTACATAATTCATACTATTCTAGAGATTATAGTGACTCTAAAAATATGTCTAGTGAAGAAATGTTTTAATACTGTAATATTATTTAAGAAACATGCAATGAACTTAATGATAAATACAAATATTTAAAAAAATAGCATGCTCTTACTGTGACTGTTAAATCTAAACATGCAACTGAGAAAGAGAAAAATGATCAACTACTCAAAGAGAACAATGAATTAAAAATTTATAATGAGATATTCAAGAAGGATCTTGAAAAGTTTACAAATGGTAAAGATACATTGGTACAAATTCTTGGTAAAAATATTACCCTGAAGTATAACACTGGAATTGGCTATCAACTTGGTAAAAGAAATTTTGGAAGAACTAATTTTGTTTCTAAATATAGGACAAACATCTTTACTCCTAGTTCTGTAAAACATTCAAATAGTTCAAGTTATGATACACCCTCTACTGTTTCAAACTTTTCTGAACCAACTAGATTTTATTTTTCAAATACTTTACATAATGATTATAGGAAAACTATGAGACAAGTATGGGTTCCCAAACCTTTACTTACTAACCTCTCTGGACCCAAGAAAATCTGGGTGCCAATGTTACCCTACACTTAATATGTTTTTCAGGAAAATTGTCTAAAGAGCTCCTGTATAACTCTATGGTACTTGGACAGTGGATGTTCAAGACACATGACAGGAGACTACTCGTGCTTCAAAAACTTAATAAAAATTGATGGAGGACATGTCACCTTTGGTGACAATGCCAAAGGAAAAAATCATCGGCCTTGGACAAATCAGTAACTCTAACTCAGTTTTAATTTTCAAAGTAGTTTTTGTCAATGTTTTGAAATATAATCTGCTTAGTATTTCACTATTATGTGATGATAGATTTCATGTCAGATTTGAAAATGATTCTTGCAATGTTCTTAATTCAAAAAATTAATTAGTGTTTTCTATATTCAGAAATGAAAATGTATATTCTATTAATTTGGACTCTTTAGTTTCTCAAAATGCTTCATGTTTAAGTGTATTTGATAAAGAGTCTTGTATTTGGAACAAGAGAATAAGACACTATAATATTCACTCCCTTACAAAGTTAACTAGAAAAATCTTAGTCAAAGACCTACCCAAACTTGAGTTTCTAAATGATAAATTGTGTAATCCCTATAAAAATGGGAAGCAACACAAAATTTCCTTCAAACCAAAGAAAGAAGTGTCAACTTCTCAACCTCTCAAACCGGTTCACATGGATTTTTTTGGACCATATAGAGTTTTTAGTTTAAATGGGAAGCACCATGTTTATGTTCCTGTAGATGATTTTTCTCGATACACTTGGGTATACTTTTTATCTCACAAAATGAAGAATATTCTTACTTCATTAAATACTCCAAGTCTATAGAAAATCTTAGTGGACTTAGAATTAATACATTGAGAGGTGATCATGGCTATGAGTTTGAAAATCAAGAGTTTGAACCATTTTTCTCACAAAATGTCTATAGTCATAATTTATCTTCCCCTAGAATACCTCAACAAAATGGAGTTGTAGAAAGAAGAAATAAAACCTTACAAGAAATTTCTAGAACCATGCTTAGTGAGTACGACCTACTTATTTATTTTTGGGATGAATCTGTAAATATATCATGTTACATAATCAATAGAGTATTGATTAGAACTATTATTAGGAAAACCCATTATGAGTTATGGAACAGTAGGAAGCCTAAGGTTAATTACTTTAGAGTATTTGGTTGCAAAGTCTATATCCTTAATACTAAGGAAAATCTTGACAAATTTTCATCCAAGAGTGATGAAGTCATATTTTTAGGATATTCCATCTCTAATAAAGCCTATAGAGTGTTTAATAAAATAACTAAATGTGTGGAAGAATCTGTCCATGTCAAATTTGATGAAACAGATCCACATGAGCCTAAGACCATTCTAAAGAACCTGGAGGATGATGTATCAAATCTGGAAATTAATTCAAAATCCTCTATCCATCCTGTGAAGGAATCTGTGAAAACTTCCAGTTCTAGAAATTCCTTAGATTCAGGTCACAATGAACCTGAACCTATGGATGAACCTGAAATCACTAGTCCTTCCTTTTCTAGAGGTGTTAGAACTCTTAAGAACCATCCTTTAGATGCTGTTGTAGGATACTTAGATAAAAGAACTCAAACTAGAGATTCTCTTAGAAATCTGGATGAACATCAAGTCTTCTTATCACAACTTGAACCTAAAAACATTAATGATACTATCAATGATGAATTTTGGGTGATGGCTATACAAGAAGAACTTAATCAATTTGAATGGAACAATGTTTGGAAACTTGTTTAAAGACAAAAATACACATTCACCATAGGCACTAAATGGGTGTTTACAAATAAGGTAGATGAAGTTGGTAATATAATTAGAAACAAGGCTAGATTGGTTGCACAAGGCTATAGTCAAGAAGAGGGAATTGACTATGAAGAGACCTTTACACTAGTAGCTAGACTTGAAGTCATAGGAATTCTGATTGCTTATGCTGCACATATGAATTTCAAACTATATCAAATGGATGTTAAGAGTGCATTCCTAAATGGGTATATAACTGAGGATGTCTTTGTTGAGAAACCCCATAGTTTTACAAATCCTCATTTTCCAAATCATATTTTTAAATTATCAAAAGCTTTATATGGTTTAAAACAAGCCCCAAGAGCTTGGTATGATAGACTGAGTACCTTTATTATTTCTAAAGGTTTTAAAAAAGGAATAGCTGATCCTACCCTCTTTATAAAATTAATTTCAAATGATGTTTTAGTAGTTCAAATTTATGTAGATGATATTATCTTAGGATCTTCAAGAAATTCTTTATGTATTGATTTTTCTAAAATGATGCAAAACAAATTTGAAATGTTCTTAATGGGTGAACTGAAGTTCCTTATGGGATTTCAAATCTTTCAAAATAATGACGGTAATATTTTAAATCAAAGAAAATATACTAGATATATTCTAAAACATTTTGGTTTGGATAGCACTAAAAGTAGTGACACTCCAATGAGTACCACTTGTAAGTTGGATCTTGATGAAGATGGAAAATCTGTTGATCAAACCACTTACAGAGGAATGATTGGAAGCTTACTCTAATTAACTACTAGTCGACCTGACATTATGTTTAATGTGTGTATGTGTGCTCATTTTCAGGAAAATCCTAAGGAATCTCACTCAAATTCTGTTAAGATAATTTTCAAATACCTCAAGCATACACCCAATCTAGGAATATTCTATCCTAGAGGACAATCTTTTGAATTAGTGAGTTATTATGATGCTAACTTTGGTGGCTATAAGTTAGATAGAAAACACACCTCTGGAACATGTCACTTTTTAGGCAAGGCACTATTATCATGTTGTAGTAAGAAACAAAACTCTGTTGTATTATCTACTGTAGAAGCTGAATACATAGCTACTGGTAGCTATTATGCACAAATTTTGTGGATAAAACACACATTACTATATTATGGACATCAATTCAAGCATGTACCTATAAATTGTGCCAACACAAGTGATATTAATGTCTCGAAAAATATTGTTCCACACTCTAGGACAAAACATATTGATGTAAGACATCACTTTTTGAGAGATCATTATCAAAACGGTGATATCACTTTAGAATTCATTGGTACTGAATATCAACTTGCTAATATATTCACCAAACCATTAAATTCTGAAATAATAGAATACATCATACATGAATTAAGAATAATAAACCATAAGTAGTAATATTACTATTTCACATCTTACTGTTTCATGTTTACGATGTCACAGTTACTATTTCTTGGTTACTGTCTGACACTTACTGTCTCAAATAGTACGGTCGCACAGTTTAGAAATCACATTGTTACGGTCTCACTATGAACGCTTGTCATTGTCTCACCACAAAGGCTTGTTACAGTCTCACCATAAAGATGCTTTATTGTTTTATTTATGCATTATATCCTATATCACTGTAGTCACTTATTTTACCATTTTACTTTCCTGCGTTTTTGTTTTTTCAATGATTGGTATCCCTAAATGAGAAAATAAAAATAAATTTCACTCGTTCTTCACCTGAACTCTCTTCTTTTCCCTCAAACTACAATCCTTATTCAACCCTTCCCTCTCTCGAACCTTAAGTGGATTCCTAGGATGAAAAAACCTTCTTCATCGACTCCTAAGAAGCACATCTCAAAGAAGAAGGGGAAAATCTCACCAAAAATAACACCGGAAGGCCCTCTGAATATGAATCTAGTAGATAGAATAGTGGTGCCTGAAAAGGAGATTTTCCCCAAGTGGCTTATGTCAAGTAATTCTATGGTGTTGAAAGTATTAAAAGAGAAAGGATGGTTGGGTTGGGTTATGAAGGAGGATCATCCTATTTACCTGAAATTAGTTGCATAATTTTATCAGTTTGTTCGATTTTCTTTTGAAAAGGAAGATGGCTATGCTGTGAGAAGCTGGGTAAATGGTCAAAGATGCACATTTTCTTCGAGGTTATGGGATAAATGTGTTAGGATAACTCATGAGGGTATTTTTGAGGACTATCAAAGAGGTCCTCCACCTCCAAGTGAATTCTTTGTCTTGGAAGAATCATTGAGAAGTCTAACTGGAAATTGAACCAAGAGGAGAACCATAGCTGTCGAGCTGGATGGAGAAACCAGACTCTTATTTAAGTTTTTTCAGAATATGATTATCCCCAAAAAAATTGATTTCATTTTACTCAAGTATCATGATGTATTCTTAATACATATCATGAAAAATGGACATAATATCAACCTATGAAAGTATGTTATACACCATAAGTGTGATTTGATCAAAACAACCTCCAAGTCAACCTCCTTATTTTATTCAAGGCTTATCTTAGCAATGTTTCATGAAAAGGGATTGGTTGGACCAGATGATGAAGTTATCAAGGATTATGAGTTTTATCTTTCGAATGTTATAGTAAAGAGATTAAAAATCAATTGGAATCTATGGAGAAAAGATTGGGTGGAAGATAAGGATATAATTTATGAAAAGTTTAATCAAGTGGAACACTCTTCAAGGCCTAAAGGTATTTCTGATACTGGTTTAGAACCAGATGAATTTTTTGAGTATTCTGATAAGGAATAAGAAGATGATGATGAGGCTATTGTACCTCTAATAGAAACTATCCTAAATAAGTAGGATAGTGAACCTGTTCTGCAAGACTTAGCTGAAAGAGAAGTACATGTTCTTGAAAAGGTTGTTGATCGGGAAGAACAACCTTCTTCAAAATAATTTTCTGTTGCTGTTGAAATAGAAAAGGATGTTATAGAAGATCATAGAGAAGAAGATCTTTCTTTTATGCAAGAAACTGCTCCTGAAGTTATTTCTTATGCGGAAGAGAGAATGGAGCTAGCCTTTCAGTTGTCTAGATAAGAAATGGATGAAGAAATCAGGGATAAAATCATGGAAATAGATCAAGGATCGAAATCTATCAGTCCTAAGGTAGACACACCTTTTGAGGGGGAGTAGCCCCCCAATATGGAATCTGTTGAAGTACCTAATCCAGTTGATCTAAGCTCAATGGATACATGGTATAAATTTCCCAGTTATTTTGATGAGAATGATTCCCAGGAAGTCTCAGTCAAAGGTCTTGACCTATATAATATGTTTCAGTTGAAAATGGAATCTTCTATTAAAGCTATCCCAACCAAAGAACCTAATAATTTCTCATTTTATATCTTTGAGCCTTCACAAGAACCTTCAAACTTAGTGAATAAGGATGACCTGAAAGAATTTGGAGCTACCCTATTGGCTGGGATTGAAAATCTTATGAATAATCAACCAGCTCCTGTAACCAATCTGGGTGAAAGAGATGCTTCACTATTGTTGGAAAAGATTATCTGGAAGATTCAGTGAAAAATGATCTATGAGATTCAAGAAACCAGAATTGAGAATAAACTGCTCAGTGATGAAGTAAAGACTCTAAGAGGAATGGTTGAAGAAATGCAATGAGTAATAACCTCAAGACCAGAACTTGTTTCTTATCCTATTGAGGATGTTAGTCAGAACCCATAGGAAGTAACCTCACTAATTCAACCTCATTTAGCTTCCTTAGCTGAAAAGGTTGTTGAAAGGAACAAGGAAATTGTTCAAGAGATGAGTGAACTTGTTATTGGTCTTTACAAGTTAACTGATGAGTATAAGGGATGCCTTCGGAAAGTGCTAAATCAACTGAAGTCCCTTACTTCAGTTGTCACTACTTCCAATGCCTCTGGTCAATCATCTTAACCTACTTTAGATAGTGATTTTCTCAGAACAGTTGTCAAAGAGGAAATTTAGGCTGTGCTCAGTGGCTTTAATCAAGAATCTCTATCTGAAGTTATAAAGAATAATGACAGAGTTCTTGATTTGGTTAGAATCCATTCCAAATTAGAAAATGATGCTCAGCAAGAAATTTCTAAAAATGAGGACTTTTATTTCAATCAGATCTTCTCTAAGAATGAAATGACTAACAATTTAAAGTACTTTGTTGAGAATCTGAAAATCCCTCCAGTTACTCAAGCCTTCAAAACCGAAGTTCAAAATCTCACATATTTCACTCAATTGTTGGACAAGTTTATGGAGAACAAGGATGACTTTGAAAAATCCATGCAATATGGTGGAGAGATCATTGCTGACTTCATCAAGCTTCTAAGGCCTTATCTTCATGTCCAAAGTACTACCATTTTGGCTCCTACAGCTGCACTAATGAGATCTAGTTTTCCTACCTTCTCTTCTACTACCCTTGCCTCTACATCTATTCTAGTCTCTCAGGCTCTGAGTTAGATCATACATGTTATCCTTGATCAACAATTACCTCGGTATTCTATTGTACCTACCTTGGCCCCTTCCGTCATTGAAGGTCTTCCTTTCCCCTCTCTGTCAATTAGTTCACTCCCTTCTTCCACTTGTACATCTGTCCCTATGGTTTCCTCCTCTGATGCTGCTGCCAAGGGAAAAGAGGATACAAGCCAGTGATGAAGAATAATGAATACTCTCTTTTGATAGGGATGCTTTTTGTATTTCTGTTACTTCCTATTTGTACGGAAACTCTTTTTCTCTAATTCATTGTTCTCTTTTATTGTCTATTTCTTACTCAGTCTTTTTCATAACCTAAAAAGGGGTAGAAATATATGTATATATACACTAAAGAAGAGTCCCATTAACTAAGAATAGATCTCTCACTCACATGATTTTTTATCATAAAAAAGGGGGAGATTGTTGGACTCCTCATGGGTTAATCAAGTTTTAATGATCACAAATCCTATTCATTCTATAAAACCGTTTACTCATCTGTAATCTGCCTTACATCATGTACAGATGATTATCATCTTTCTTCTTTAAGTAAAGCTATCTATGATCTTAATTTCTATACATTAAGTTTGATTACTTCAAAACATATTTAATTTACTTTATAACGATTCTTTTATGAATGTTTAAGTCTAATCCATTCTATGAATATCATTGTTTAAGTCTGAATAAAGATATTTGGCTAAGTCTGAGACACTGTGAGTTTGCCACCAGATGTGTTTTTCTGGAAAAGGACCCAGACACCATGACCAGACACCATGACACCATGACCAGACACCATGACCATACACCGTGACCAGAAACCATGACCAGACACTGTGACCAAACACCGTGACCATCCAGACACCATGACCATCTAGATATTGTGACCTTCCAGACACTATTTCAAGGAGACACCGTTTCCAGACAGACTATGACACCATTTCTTAATCTGTTTTGTCTTTTTTCAATTAAGTTTATGCCTGTCATATTTGAATATTTTAAATGCACTAACATAATTAATGTTTCTTTGTAGACATGTCATATGACAGTACGAGGTAAGAGGTGTAGAATACATTCATCATGTCGGATTCAACACATGCACTCCAAAATAAAAGAGAAGTGCAGCCCAGAAACAATAAAATCATGCAAGAGGGTGTGAGAACGACAATGAAGAAACACTTAGAGATTTCTTTAGAAAAGAACTGACACATGAAACTCGACACTACTGAAGAAAATAAGAATCATACTCGAATCCCAGAGTTGAGGACATCTACGCACTATCAAAACTCCATGAAGAACATGAGCTAGATATAGCTAACTTACGATACTCTATTTTCCACATGAGGACTCACTTTCTGCATATTCTTCATCCTTGAATACCAGAGCTATATAGACTAACACTTAGAGCACTCCTAACCTTATCTCAATACTTCTACTCTGTTGTGTGCTATTTTTAGCTTTCGAGCAGTGTGTGTGTGTGTATCTGTATAAAAACACACTTTGTCTCCTGTATTAAAATGAAGGATACAATATATCCTTCCTCAAACATCTTTCTATACTTTTTTATACCCATAGATAAGTGTGGAATAGGTCCCTCTATGTCCTGGTAGTTTGTACCCACGAAGAACTGTGGAAGAGGTCATGTGACATGGACAGTCCTGTGTACTGTTGGTAACCCTGATCCAGGGTGTGGATCAATTTTATTAATATAAACTTATTAGTGGAAGGTGATCACCAAGTGGAGTGGATTTGGTCTCGACTTGAGACCAAACAACTTTTTTTATATCCGCTGTGTTACTTAATTTAGTCTTCTATGTTTTACTGCTTTACTGTATAATTCAGAAATCACTAAATTTACTTTGATAGTTAATATTGGAAAGATGTTATAATTGTTTTGCCTTATTAGAATATCTTCAAAAGTAATATTAATAATTGATATTAAGATTACTGAGAATTAATCATTATTTTGAGAATTTATTTAAACAGTCAAACTTTCATAACCGTATTAATTTGATTAACTAGGCTGTATTTAAATTTATTGGTGAACCCTTTTAAGAATACTTTTTAAAAATAAATTTTTATAGATACTCAATTCACCCCCTCTTGAGTACTCTACTCTGACCAACACTATTATATAGAGATATTTAGACTTTATCTCATTTAATTTAATATAATGATCCATTTTTTAGCCTTTTTTCATGTTTATAATGTGGGTATAACTTTTTCATTTCAAAATTTCCAAGTGTGTCCTCCCTCTGCTTTTAAAAGTGAACCTCCTCACAACTCCTCTTCACACATCCAAAGTCTGTTTTTTTTTTGCCAAGACCCACTCAATTTCCTTACTTATTTACCTTCCCACATTCTAGAGGCCTTATTTTGATCAGGAAACCCTCTTTATAAGGATTTTGGTGCAAACATAAGGAGTTTGTCTGAAGAAGAGGTATCATTTTTAACCAAGTGTTTTTGTTTTATTTCTTCTAACACATCATTAAATATTATTAAAATATTATAATAATAACATTAGTATCTCCCACATACTTAGATTTTATTGGGATAATGTAATAACCTATATCAATCTCCTCAACCATCAAATAGGGAATGAAACCGTCCATCGTGTATAAATCGGACTACCGCCTCACGAACCGATGTAATTCATTTTCCATCACCACATCTCACAACTATAGATAATGATAGATTTAATATTTATATATTATATTTATAAAATATTTATATTCCTAGAATTATAATATCACATTTACCTTATTACCTTCCAACCCGTTAGAAAATAATAATGTCTCTCATGTGTTCATGCAGACTACAACCTCCACGAAGAAAATATACATGATATATATTGCATAAAAATGATTTTGGAAAGGTGATATATTATTTACCTTTATTTTTCTATCCATGGAGAAAATGGAAACAACATTCATATGTACGTACGACCTATCATCTCTATGAATGGTGTTATTCATTTTCTATCTCAAAAATAATGGATTACTCAAACTATACGAATAATGAATATATATGATATTTTTATCATGGTTAACATTCTATAGATGATGGAACCATGATAAAAGTAAAAGGACCAAAAAGACCAAACTAAAACGTACATATAAAATGAATCAGTTTTTACCCAAAATGTGATTTTTAACAAGGAATTGTTAACAAACTGGTGATAAAAGGTTGTAAGTAAATCATATATGGTATGATATATATGATTATGGTTCTAGAATATATGTATAATAAAACTATATTTATTATAACATAGGTTTTAATGTGTATGAGTAAATTCAAGACTTGAGGTAAGGAATTTTGTCAAAAATTGTCTCCTTTGGGGCATATGTTATGTTTTGCACCCATATTCTTTTATGAGATGTATATACAGCCCCTTTGACATTTTATATCATGAATTTATTTATTATAATTATATTTAAAGTTATTATTACATGGGGATTATGATTCAAAAGTTACCAAATCAAGTAAGAGGTTTTCTCCTCACTTTTATTTCTATGGGTTACATGTGATATTAACCAACTGTTTATTTTATGTGGTGTATATATTTATCATTAATGTATTTTCTGATTATTCTCATGAGGATTATGCTAGATACATATCCATATAAGGTTATTTATTTCATGATTATTATGATTAAAATGTTACTAAATACTACTAAAAATGTAAAGCAGAGATATTTTTTTCATTAGCAACATTTATAAATATCACTAATTCATTTACTGACATTTCTTAAAAATGTCGATAAATAAGATTTCATTAATTTAATGAAATTTTTAAACATATCTAGTTATCCATATTTATAAATGTATCTAATTAGTGATGTTTATAAATATAACCAATTTATTGGCGTTTAAAAATGTCGCTAATTAGGGATACCTCATTTAATGATTTTTTTAGAAACATTGGTAAATCACACCTCATTTATTGATGTTTTTGAGAAATTTTGGTCAATCACATCAAACTTAATGACATTTTTAAAAAACATATGTATTTTTTTTGAAATTATTATTTTTGGCCTTTTTTTACAATAGAAAATTTATTTTTTCTTTTTAATGGCTGCAAACCATTAGTGACACCTTGTTTACTGATATTTTTTAGAAACTTCTGTAAATCAAATCAAATTTAATGAAATTTTAAGAAAACATAAACATTAGTAATTTTTAGTTTTTTGAATTTAATATTTTCTTGGAGATTTTTTTTATAACAAAACAATTATTTTTTCTTTTTGAAGGTTGCACACTTGATCGCCCCACCCTGGACCTGTAGACCACCGACAACAACATGCCCATCGTGCCCATTGCCTTACACACAGAACTGCTTTCAGAATGAACCAGTAAACCACCAAACAACCCCATCAAACCCATAGAACCTGCACGTATCACTCATAAAATTGGATTCTAACCGAGAATCAAATGCAGGACCTCCTACATGGCACAAAAATCCAAAATCAACTAACCTATGCCACTTCTGTGTATATAATTGTATTATATATATATATATATATATTAATATACATATATTAATATATATTTTTGTGTCTGTGTTTATATTATATATATATATATTTTATATTTTATGTTTTATCTTTATATATATTTATATATGTTTATATTATATTATGTGTGTATATATGTGTGTGTGTGTGTATTTTATATATATGTTTAGATTTTACATTTTATATATATATATATATATTTATATTTATATTTATATTATATATATATGTGTGTGTGTGTGTAAATATATATGTGTACGTATACATATATATAATTAGCCATGTTTTAAAACACTAGTAAAAATGTCACTAAAATAACTATGTTTTCTTAAAAACATGTCTAAATTTAAAATTTATATGTGTTTTTATATATCAATATATGTATATATATTTATATTTATATTTATATTTATATATGTATACATGTGTGTGCATTAATATTTATATCAATATATATATATATATATTTACATAAATGTTTATATATATGTGTCTATGTTTATATATATTAATATATATATATAAATATATCTAAATATATATTTTCATTGATTCGAGGAAATGGGATATATAAATATATATATATAATGACATTTTCAGAACAACATTTCTAATTTAGTGATGTTTCTTGAAAAAGATATCCAAATTAGCGATATTTCCTTAAAAATGTGCCCAAATTAGCAATGTTTCTAGAAAATGTCACTATATTCATGACATTTTACTGAAACATTGTTAATTTCGCCAAGTTTCCTGAGAAAGTCACTACATTAGTGGTTTTTCCTTAAAAATGTGGCTAAATTAGCAATCTTTCTTGAAAACATCGCTTATTTAGACAAGTTTTTAAGGAAACGTTACTAATTTAGTGAGGTTTCTTAAATAAGGTTACTAAATTAGTGACGTTTCATTTAAAATGTGGCTAAATTAGCGACATTTATTGAAAATGTGGAAAAATCAGCAATATTTCTTGAAAAGGTCACTAAATTAGCAACATTTTTTAGGAAACATCTATAATTTAGTTATGTTTCTTAAAAAATGATGCTAAATTTAAAATTAATGACATTTTAAAAAAAATTGCTAAATAGGTGTCATTAAATTCCATTTTTGTTGGGAAAATGGTAAAAGCTTTATGTTACAATCTCATTGTTTATCAGGATTATTTATGATTAAGTTTTCAATGATAAAAAATTATGATCTACCTCTCAATAAAACTCATGACTATTATTCTCCTCTGGTAATTTCTAGATAATACATGCTTTAATTTAATTTTTCTATCTTTAAGGATTAAAGAGACCAAAATATTTTTTTTAAAAAACAACTTTATTTCTCTATTTGTTCAAAAATCATTTTTATTTTATGTTTATGTTTTCTAAATTTTTTTTAAATAAAGTATTTACTATTCTCCAATGATTTTAAAAATACATTTTTACCCATGTTTCAATTTTTAAAAAATTGTTTGAAAGGAATCTTCTTGTCATTTTCTAGATGAGGTAATTTTGACTTTTTACCAAAAATATGAAAGGAATCTTTGTTTTAACATGTATATAATGAACCAAATTTATCATCACTATAACTACTCAATTATTTAAATCTTACCTGATAAATTTCTAAGTTTCATTTCAAAGAAATTTTTTTCTATAATATTTGGTAAATTTATAGATTTTAAAGAAGTGATTTCAAAATTTAAATTATATTTTCATCAAGAATTTTTAATTGATCATTTTATGGAATTTATATTCATAATAAGCAACAAACTTTGGTTTTTCTTATGTGTTAGTGAGGATATTATCCAATGGTTCTATAATTATATTTACTCTAGATGGTTTATGATTATGATGACAATATTTTTATGAAAACCATTTATTTTCCATGGGTTATTCTATGATGAAATGATTATGAAACCCATTTCCTTTTCATGGGTTATGATATGATGAATGATTTATGATCATTTGGAACACATATGTATGATTTTCATTATGTAATCAGTGGGACATATATCTCCCTCAAATGCATTGGGTAAAGATTAATGTTTCATGATCTCAAAGGGTATACAAGAGGTAATCACAAGCCTAAAATATGGTACATGAGAGGTTATCCCAATCCAAAAAGAGGTTATATGGGAGGTTGTACCAAGACAAAAATAAGGTACATGGAAGGTTATCCTAAGCCTGAAGTAGATACATTGGTGGTTAGCCCAAGACTAACATGTTATGAATGTCTTGGTGGGTCACCTTAACATAATATTTTATATGATTATATGCATGAAAAAAATATATGTATTTGCCAATTTTATGATCTCATGTATTATGTTATTTTATTCCTTTATGATTCATGTCTTTTTGTAATGATTCATGTTTTGGACCTGATTGAAATTCATAAAGAATTTGAACTTTTTCAATCACTGAATATGTTGTTTTTAAAACCAAGCTTCGAAACTCAATTACAAGAGTTGTAACATCTCAAAGTGATGTATTTGGACTTGGTTGAAGACCTATTAAGTTTATCAGGTGGATCAAGGAGTTTCAAGAGTGTCAAACTCAAAAACATCAAGTTTTGAAAGACTGTAGAGGGCGCATAGTTTGTCTGAAACTATGTGTCCCATTGCAGGTAATTGTGTGGCCTTGTTTAAGGGGGAAGTGGTGATATGAAAAGGTTTTTCATAGTTTTCCAAACCATGAGCCTAGCCCACACAATGTTCTTAGGAGGCAGTAGCCTCACACTGTACACCACTCGGTTTGTTCATGGTCTGACAAACCTTACGAGTCAAACCATGTGGTTTACCCAATTTTAAAATTTGAATTCTTTTTATTAAATTAAAATAATATTAAAAACATAAATCATACCTCACCCCCCTATCTCCTTTATATGTGTGATGCACATGGGGACTCCCCTTTGAGGCACGATGCACCCCTCCTCTGACATCCTACTCTGTCTTTGATTTCAACTGAATTTTCATTGGTTCTTAGTCCAAATCTCCATGGAAAGGGTTTCTCCTCCATCTCCTCTCCTTTTTTGATGATTTTGAGGCCTTCTGTCACCCGATTTTATTTGTAAAAAATCCTATCTTAAGGTTTTATCTGATTTTTAGTTTTCTTCTATTTTAGGGATGTGAAAATATCCTCATGGGTTATCTTGATGCGTGTTCCGGCAACTGCCACCAAAGGCGAGGCGGTTCAGGTTGTTTCGGTTTGATACCACTATTCGAGGTAAGGGTTTATACCTATTGTTGGTTTTCACACCATATATTTTAGGGTCTTTAATTGTTTTAAGGTTCCTTTTATTTGTTGC
Source organism: Viscum album (assembly GCA_963277665.1). NCBI lineage: Eukaryota > Viridiplantae > Streptophyta > Magnoliopsida > Santalales > Viscaceae > Viscum > Viscum album. The sequence continues at coordinate 932,816,293 of OY728141.1, forward strand.
ATAGTTCATTGGATTGTTTCATGTGGTTTCGAGTCACTAGGTCTAAAGTGACTCGTCTGTGTATGCATAGGTAAGTATATATACATAGGTTCTCCTATTATGTGTATATTAATCCACGGAAGTGAATATACATGTATGGGGATAGTTGTGCCTCTGTGTATATATATATATATATATTAAAATGCATGAATAGGTGAGTGAAGACTAGTATATGCATATGAGTATATATGTAAGGATCCCCTTGCACATGTTCATGGCCATGTAGATATGTTCATAGGGGCTAGGTGTCCTTATATGTATGTGAAATTTCATATGCTCAGTGGTGGAGAAGAATCTTCTAGTTAGAAATCACCAAGAGCCAAAATGTTCAGTTTGGTTCCACCCTGAGGTAGAATCCTTTTCCATGCCCTTTAATTTTAGTAATGCATTAATTAAATTTCTTATTTCATAGTTCTTAGATTTAATTAACGTGTTATGGTTTCCTAGTTTAAATTCATTCTTTGATAAGAATAATTAAATTCATAAAAGTTATGGTTGATTATTTAATAAAAAAGTCATGTTGTTGTAATAAAACGCCTCCAACGGAGGTGTGCTTCCTTCAAGACAAAAAATGTATTGATATACTGTTATGCTTACCTGCCTTAATTCCCAATTATTTCCTTATGCATGAGATTATAAATTTTAAATATAATTTTAGGTTTATTGGCCCCTTTTTTGTTGCATTTTCCCAAGTAGTTACATGCCTCACCACTCCTTACACTTGATCCCTTGAAAAGTATTTGTTATGTCTTAATGAGATAAATGATTTAGTAAGGACAAACAGAATGCTTAGAATGGATTATTCAAGATGGTAGCTTTCTTTAAGGGTAATAATTTTTATTCCTTTCTCTAATACTTATACTTTGAACCAATTTTCCATGTTTAGGAAAATTGAGTTAAATGACCATGAGTAGGATAACCCACGCCAAATGGTGTACCTTGAATAAATGTTGTATCCATACCAAACTGTTTGACTTATATTAAATTGTTTAGATGAAGAGGTTCCTTGAAATTAAATGGAATGTGGATAGTGAGATGCTTTCCTTTGGATTTCTTAAATGGGATAAAATGTGTTGACTTGAAATGAGTAAGTGGTTGTGCCTTATGTGTTGGTTTTAAATGTTTTTCCTTGTGTAATAGATTATAAATATGGTATAGTTATTTGAAAAATCATAAGAGTTACTGCTTTATGAATTATATTATAATTATGGAAATGGTTGAATTATTATGGGTTGGAGGCATTCTTACCCCATGAAAATTTTTAGTTATATATGTTTTGGGTGGGAGGCATTCTTACCCCATGCTAGTTGTGAGTTATGTATGTTTATGGGTGGGAGGTAGTTTTACCCCATGCTAGTTATGTATTCTTATGGGTGGGAGACAATTTTACCTCATTCTAATTATATATATGTTATGGGTGGGAGGTAGTTTTACCCCATGCCAGTTATGTATTCTTATGGGTGGGAGACAATTTTACCTCATTCTAATTATATATATGTTATGGGTGGGAGGCATGATCACCCCATTCCACTTAATAATAATTTATATAAAATGCTTGCATGCCAAGAGACTAAGGGCTCTTTGTATTAGGTTAGGGGTAGGTTGTGAGAGATCACCTAGAATTGGATGGCGGTGGTATGTCCTGATCCACCCTAGAATATATTTTCAAGTGAGATAATTAAAAGAGACTAAGGTATCTTGGTATTGGGTTAAGGGAATACTGTGAGAGATCCCTTGGAATTTGGATGGTAGAGGTATGTACCAATCCAACCCAACATAAATATAATTTATGGAGTCCAAGAGACTAAGGGCTCTTGGACCTGGGTTAGGGGAAGTCCGTGAGAGCTCCCTTAGAATTGGATGGCAGTGGTATGTCCCGATCGACCCCAACTTATATCTATATATATATAATACTTCTATATATATATATATAATTGACATGATCAAGCATTACATCAGTGAGATGAAGCTGGTATAACCGTCAAGTGTCCCTCAGGAACCTAGACGGGTGTTTACTTATTTATGAAGTTTTATTTATTAAATTCTCCATATCTTCACACTATCTAATTTATATTGCACTAGATTGGGCTTAACACCATGGGTGATACCATACTGAGATCTCATCTCACACCCTTATTGGGTACCCTTGGTACCTGAGTAAACCTTTTATTTTCAGGAATTAGGTTGATTGATGTATACTTGTACCTGAGAAGTTAGGATCAAGGGACTGAGCTGGAGATCAGGATACTCATGGAGATCTCCCATGGGGCTTTGATATATTTTCCTTATTTTTTACTTTATTTAAAATCACTTTTTTATTTGTTTACTAATTTAACTTATGTATCACCATTCATCCATGCATTAAATAAACTGGAATTGGCCACTTTCACTAAATTGTTATTATCTGAATTCCACTATTATTAGATATTATTTTTTGTTTATACTCTCATAATACCACTACAAATATCTAATAAGAGGGTATAGTCTCCCCACTATCACCTATCAAGACCCTCACTGCTAGTCGGTAGCCTCTAGCATACAGGGAGACACGCTTCAGGCCATGTGACCCACCGGTCCGGCTACCGGTTTAATGCTAAGCCGGGTCAAAACATTACACTTATAAACTAGAGATATTTATTACATGAATAAATTTTATGATCTATGATATGTAGGGTATATTTTTCAAATGTTATTCTCTTGTACCTATACCCTTATACTCATGTTATATTGATATCTCTTTTTTTACTCGTACTGATCATCTGAGATCGGCCTTTCTTATGTTTCCTTTCCCTTGGTTATAAAGAATGGTATTATGTATGATATGTATACGAATGGAATTAGTTATGAATAATTTTTTTGGAGATGATATAGTTCACATATGAACCAATTGTTTAGGTGCCTAAGTTTCCAAAAAAAACTAGACCTATAAAATTACGGTATGGAACGTTATGTTATGTAATGAATATTCATCTAATAAGATGATATATATATTTGAGAAAAGTCATGGGAAACTATATTTGGTATCAAAGAAAGGTTAGTTAACCTTTGTAAACTAAGATCATAAAACTTTAGTGATAACCATAAGGATAATTCAAAGTACATGAAAATGTCTTGGAATTTTGGTGAAGGATGGAGCAAGTTATTTTCAAGAAATTACATCCCTATCTAGATACTACAAGTGGATATGGATATAGAAAAATTGTTCCTAGGGGTAATAACTCAGAAAAGTGAACATTGGGATTTGAATCTATCATCACATGTTTTACGAAAATGGGCCTTACGGAATAACTGGTTTGACACTCCCAGGGAATATGTTCTGAAAATTTACATACTCTTTATAAATCATTATGAAGGATTTGAATAGTTAATGACAATAATTGACCAAGGTAAAACCTAAGGTGTCGTAGATTGAAAAGATTGCATCATTATTTAGACATCTTATAAATTATTGATCACTTTGATCAAAGTTTCTTGATGATCATGCTAACCATTTTTATTTTTCAAAGGGATTGAAGATAGAACAATGATGAAGTTGAGGTGGTGATAGGCATGCTCAAATATCAAAGTACCCTATTTGAGATTATTTATATGGATTCTTATATATTGGGAAAAGTTTCAAGGAATGTTAATTCATATCTCCAAAAAATATACATTGAATTATAATTGAAACCCCATAATGGTACGATTATTGCATCTCAGGTTAATGATTTTTCTCATGTTGAAGTTTGTGGGAATGTGCTTCCTGAAAATATTGTTATTCTCCCTCTGGTTGAATTTGATGTTATCTTATGAATGGATTGTCTTTATCTACATAAATCCCACACCAATTACCAAGTAAGAGAAGTCAATTTTTATATTCCAAGACAACATATGATCGTTTATCAGTGCAATGGTAGATATGAACTTCTAATAGATATCACATCCATTTTATGGGTCTTGATTCCTATTAAAAAGGGGTGTTTATATTAAATAGTTAGGGAGAAACTCAACATTGATAATATGCCTATTGTGTAGTATTTTTTTATGTATTTACAGAATAATTTCCCAGTCTTCCATCTAATCATAAAGTTGAGCTATCAATAAAACTCATTCCAAGTGATACACCTATTTCAAGGACTCCCTATATAATGACCTCGATTAAGTTGTAGGAATTGAAGAAGAAAATTTTGGATAAACTTGATGAGGGTTTTATTTGAAAAATGTGACACCTTGGGTTAAACCTCTTCTTTTTGTTAAGAAGAAATATTGATTAATGAAACTCTCTATTAATTATTGGGTGTTGAATAAGATCACAATCAGGAAAAAGTATATGTTACCCTGTATTGATGACTTGTTTGATCAACTATGTGAAGCTCAATGATTTTATAAGATTTATCTTAGTTATAGATACCATTAATTGAGTTTTAATTAGGTGTATATACCCAATAAAACAATTTATACTAGGTGTGGACACTATGAATAAATAGTGATTCTATTTGGTCTTATTAATTCACCTGCTACCTTCATGGATTTAATGAATAGATTCTTTAGAGAGTACCCTAATCAGTTCATGGTAGTCTTTATAGATGATATTATTATTTATTAAAAGATAAAGGAATATCATGAACATCACCTTAGGGTTTTACTAAAGACCCTAATTAAGGAGAAACTATAAGAAAAATTTACCAAGTGTGAATTTTGGTTAAAGAAAGTTTCGTTTTTGGGTCATATAATCTCAAGAGAATGTATATTAATGGATCTATCAAAGATAAAGGCTATTGAATATTGGCCCATACTAACCATGGTGACTGAGATCCATAATTTTCATGGATTGGATGGATATTATATATTATTTTTGAAACAATTCTCATGGTTTTCAAATCCACTTAAAAAGTTAACTTTGAAGGGAGACAAGTTCCTTTGGACAGATTAATGTGAAGAAAATTTCAAGGAATTAAGAGAAGGTTAGCTTGTTCACCTTTTCTTAAATTACCCTATAGTATATAAGGTATTTTGATATATAGTGATGCATTGAAGAAGGGATTATGATGTTTTCTCATGTAGAATGATATGGTGATAGATTATTTCTCACAATAATTGAAGGTTCATGAGAAAAATTACCCAACTCATGATTTGGAGTTAGTAATAGTAATTTTTTCAATAAATATATAGAGGAATTATATTTATGGATAAAGGTGTGATATATATACTAATAAAAAGTTATTAAGTATCTATTCACATAGAAATAGTTTACCATGTGTCGGAGAAGATGGTTGGAGCTAATTACAGATTATGACTACTCAATACATTACCACCTTGGGAAAGTGAACAAGGTAGTCGATGCTTTGGTTCAAAATGATCATACTGGCTTATCTATGATGAGGATAAAATAAGATCCAATATTTCTAGATTTACAAAGGATGAACCAGTAAATCTTAAAGGAATGGGATAAATCTTATCTTTCTCAAATGAAGGTTTATCCATTCATACAAGTAAATATTAAAGAAGAACATAAGCAATATGTAGAGCTATAGAAGAAGGTGGGAAGTTTTTATAAGTTTAACCATGAATATTATGTAATGATAAGGTTCAGGAACCGTTTATGTGTAACATCCATCCCATATTTGAAGAAGGATCTATTGGAGGACTCTCATCATTCTTCACCCTCTATTAATTCAATAAGTAAAAACATGTATAGAGATTTCAAAGAGTATTTGTAGTAGGATAGAACAAATAGAGATATTATAGATTTTGTATCTTTATTCTTGGTATGTTAGAAAGTTAAGGTTGAGAGACAAAATTCTAAGGGGTTGTTACAACCATGAACTGTACCAAAATGGAAATGGGAAAATATCACCATGTATTTTTTCATTGGACTCCCCAAAACATCTAAAGGAAATAATGCTATTTGGTTATTAGTTAATCATATTACAAAGTCTACACAGTTCATTTATATTAGAAAATATTTATCTCTAGATCATATTTCTAGGATATACATTAATTAAGTGGTAAGGTTGCATGGATTACCACATTACATTGTATCTAATCGAGATATGAGGTTTATATCAAGGTTCTGTAAGAGTCTTCAGTATGATCTTGATATGAAATTGAATATAAGAAATGCATGAAATCCTCAGATATATGTTCAGTATAAGAGAACCATTAAAACCCAAGATGATATACTCATATCTTATTTTTTGTATTTCAAAGGTGTTTGGGATAAACACCTTCCTTTAGTTGAGTTTTCATACAACAATATCTTTTACTCAAGAATTTAGATGGTTCCTTACGAAGTCCTCTATATAAAGAAGTGAAACACTACAACATATTGGGATAAATTTGGATAAATAAAGATATTTGGACCTAAGATAGATAAGTAAGTGACAGATAAAGTTAGATATATTCAATAGAACATCAACATAGATCAGATTCAACATAAAATTTATGTTTTCATTCATCTGTATGATCTAGAGTTTGAAGTTATTAAGAATATTTTCCAAAAAAATTCTCAATGGAAGAATATTATAAGATTTTGGAATAAAGGAAAGTTGATACCTAGTTATATTAACCCTTTTGAGATTATTTATTTAGTAGGGATGGTTTCTTATCACTTGGTGTTTCCAATGATCCTCTCTTAAGTCTATGATGTCTTCTATATATCTCTCCTGAGGAAGTACATACCAGATCTTTCACATGTAATCAACTTAAAGGTTATACCACTAGATCACGATCTTTCCTATGAAGCAAATCCTATAGATGTTCTAGATCATATAGAGAAATTTATATGAAACAATACTACTCACCTAGTCAATTTTTTGTGGAAAACCCACTAACTTGAAGAAGCAATGTGAGAACCTGAGGATACGGTGAGGTAGAAGTATCCTTATTTTTTGTATCAAAGAGATAGAATTTCAAGGGTGAAATTAATTTTAAGAGGGGTATAATGCAACACTCTTAAATTTTATAAAATATTTTTTTCAAATAGATCTAATGTTCTTTATAGCTTACATTACACGCATCACCATGTTTTAATGAACCATGATATACTATTTATATTTCTACTTAAACATGATTTTTATAACCTAGTCATTTGAATTTGTAGATATGAATAGTAATAACAAAATTTTTAAATGTAATTATAATGGTTTTATATAATGATAAAATATTTATAAAAAGCACTTAATTTTTTAGTAAATCTTTTATCTACTTCAAAAATATTTTTTTCTCAAAAAATGATTTTATTGCTTTTTGTGAAAATAAAATAAAAGTATTTTTTTCCACTTTTAGAAAATTTATTTTATAAATTGAACTTAATTTTTATAATAAACATGTAAAAATTATCTTAGAGTGAATTTCTTATAATTTTATGAAAAGATTAATTTTTTGATGAATAGTGATAAATACTGCTTTTTATTGAAAACTGCTTTTTTTAAAGCATTTACAATGTTAAATATTATTTTCAAATGGTTTAAAAGTAAAATTAGTTCAATTATATTATTCTTATTCTAATTTAGGTCATTTTAGTCAATTTTATGTTTAATTTTGATATAAAACCTATTTACACTTATAAAAACGTCTTCTTTAGAAAACCATTTTTTCATCATGACTATGGGTTTAATTTTAAATTAAATTCTAAAACTTCTATGAATAGAATTTTTAAAAATTTATTCCATATTTTTAATAATAATAATAATTAATATTATATAATAATTTAAACTTAAAATTTTCATAATTTATAGTAAAAATAGTAATAATTAATTACGTCAGTTAAAACTAAAATAGGTTTACCAGGAGTTAAACTAAAAAGATAAGGGTTAAAATAACATAAAAACATATCCAAATCCTATTTTATGTCCATTTTTTGAAATAATATCATATAAGGTTCTATAATTATCCATTTTTTTTATCATTTTTTCATGTGTAAAATGTGAGTATAATTTTTTTCTTTTCAAAAATTCTATTGTGTCCTCTCCCCCACTTATAAATGGGAACCCCCTATCCTCTCCTATTAACACATTAAAATCCTTTTGGTTTGGTAAATAAATACCCAAAACCCTTACTTCCTTCACCATATCCTAGAGTCCTTATTTGTATTATGAAACCCTCATAATAAGGCTTTTGGTGCAATCCTGAGGAGGTTGTCTGAAGAAGAGGTATTATTCTTAACCAAGCATTTTTGTTTTATTTCTTATTTCACCTCATTAAAATATTATTAAAATATGATAATATAATAAAATAAATATCTAAAATATAATAATATTTCATTATGCTTATTTAATAACCTATACCCATCTCATCCTCTATCAAATGGGGAACTGAACTGTTGATCATGTGTACAACGGTCTACTGCCTCACGAACCGATGTAATAAATTTTCCATCACTGCCTCTCACGGCTAGAGATAATGATATATTTAATGTTTATATATGATATTTATTACATATTTATACTCTTTTAATTATAATATTATATATACCTTATTACTTTCTAATTCATTACAAAATGGTAATATTGCTCGTGCGTACATGTGGATTATCGCATCCATGAAGCGATGTGATTCGTTTTTCATATTATTTTGAAATCGATGGTAATAAGGATATATTTAGTGAATATAAATGATATATATGGAATTAAAAATGATTTTATAAACTTTATATATCATTTAAATCTCTTTTTTTCCACCCATTAAGAAAATGGAAATAGCGTTTGTGCGTACGTACGTCATACCATCTCCATGAATGACGTAATTCATTTTCTATCTCTAAATTTATTGGAATACAAAAATAAATATATAATGAATATATATTATATTAATATCATATTTAAAATTATTTATATTATGTAACCATGATCAAAATAAAAGGACCAAAATTACCAAACCAAAACATACATGAAAAATGAAGTATTTATTACCTGAAACGTGATTTTTAATAAGGAATTGTTAACAAATAAGTGATAAAATATTGTAATTAAATCATATATGGTAATATATATTATTATGGTTATATAAAATATATATAATAAACCTATATTTATTATATAGGAGTTTTGAATTTGTATGAAGAAATTCTAGAGTTGAGGTAAGGGATTTTTTCTAATATTATCTTCTTTGGGACATATGTCATGTTATGAACTCTATTATTTTATGAGGTGTATATACAAACCATTTAATGTGTTATATCATTAATTTATTTATTCTCATGATATTTAAATTTTTATTTAAAATGATTATTTCATGTGGATTATGATTCAAAAATTACCAAAGCATGTAAGGTATTTTCATCTCACTTTTATTTCTGTGCGGCACATTTCACATTCACCACTTATTTATTTTGTGTGGCGTATATACTTCCCATGGATTTATTTTATGATTACTTTCACGAAAATTATGATATATAAATATCCATCTATGGTTATTTATTTCATGGGTCATACGATTCAAACAATACCGAAGTGGTAAAAGGTTTTATGTTACAATCTTATTATTTATCAGGATTATTTATTATTAAGTTGCCAATGATGAAATATTATGATCTACCTCTGAATAGACCTTATGAATATTATTATAAAATATTTATTTTTATAGAATACATGTTTTAATTTCATTATACTGTCTTAAAATATTAAAGAGACCAAAATAATATTTTTTTTTAAATTGAATTTATTTCTCTCCTAAGTTGAAAATCTTTTTCCTTATATTTCCATGTTTTCTAAAAATGTTTTAAAGAAATTTTTTATTATTATCAAATTATTTTTTAATGAAATTTTTACCCATTTTTTTATATTTTTAGAAAATGGATTTAAATGAATCTTCTAATTGTTTTTTGGATGAGTCACTTTTTACTTTTTACTAGAAATGTGGATGGAATCTTTATTTTAACATATACGGCATGAAGAGAATTTCTCATAATCATGAATGCCCAATGATTTAAACCTTCCCTTAAAATTTTATATGGTTATTTTTAAAGAAAATATTTTCTTTAATATTTGGTAAATTTTTATATTTTAAAGAAGTGATTTCAAAATGGAAAGGTTATTTTCCTTGAGAAATATTTAATCATCTTTTTATAGAATTTATATTCATCAACAAAAACAAACTTGGGTGTTACTTATGTTTTACTGGGGATATAATCCAATATTACCATCCTTATTCTATATCTAGATAGTTTATGATTATGATAACAAGATTTTTATGAAACCCATTTTTTTCACGAGTTATGCTATGATGAAATGACTATGAAAACCACTTCCTTTTCATGGGTTATGATATGATGAATTATTTATGATCCTGTAGAGCACATATGTATGATTTTCATTATGTGATGAGTGCTACCTATATCTCCATATAATTAATTGGGTAAATATTAATGTTCTATGAGCTCAAAGGGTACACAGGATGTTATCCCAAGCCTAAAAGAGGGAACACTGAAGGTTTTCCCAAGCCCAAAAGAGGGTACATAGTAGGTTTTCCCATGATCAAAGTTGGAACATGGGTGGTTTTCTCAATCCTAACATATTATGAATTTATTGGTGGTAATCCTGGACATAATATTTTTTATGATTATGTGTATTCCATAAATCTATTTATTATACCAATGTTATTCTCTTGTGGATTATCTTCATTAATTCCTTTATGATTCACATCTTATGAACAACCAAGATTTATTCCATGAAAATATAGTGGAAACTTTCATAAATAAGCATAAACATTTAAGGCAATGTATAAGACTAAAACACAAGCCTTTTAAACATAAACTTCAGCATAATATAGAAAAGATAAATCAAATAATTCCATTTACTTATTCACAAGGATATTCTACTAGTTGAATAATCACATGCAATATCAATATCCAATTTCATAATGATGGAACGCATAATGTCGGATATCATAACCACATAGTCAAGGCCTCTTGCCAAGACTACAAATAAGATTTTGTTAAGGCCTTGTTCCAAGACACTAGTTTGTCTCATGAGACATATTGATGCATTGAGGATCTATAGTGGGCTCCACCCATCACTTACTAAGTCTAATACATTCCTCATTTGAAAAGGTTGAAACATAACATAAACATTCGCATTAAAACTAGCATACAAAATTTTAATTATTTAACCATAAACCATGAATGTAATCAAAATAACACATCCACAGTCAAACATATCCCAAAACCTTCATACAATATGGAAGATTGTATCATAATAAATCTTCAAACAAGTGTAAAATCGATCAAAGGATGTTGACATAGATGAAATCAAAAGTATTTGGGAGAAATATCTCTTTCTATTTTGAAATCATTTAAAAGACAAATAATTATAAAATAAAACATTTATTTTGAAAATATTATTATAATATTGTAAGGTAAGCTTATAAGGTGTTATAACAGTGAAAAATAGCCACACCCGCTGTATATGTTAAAAAAATTCTTACCTTAATTTGTCAAAAAGGTCTTAAAGTACATTGTTTAGAAAATGACAGAAAGATTCCTTCCAAACCATTTTATAAAAAGTAAGAGGAGGGTATAAATGAATTTAACTCATAGTCTAGTAAATAGTAAAAAAAATTGAAATATATTTTTATGAAACACTAATGTGGGTGATAAAGAGGTCCTAGTAGATAATTACATAATAGCAACCTCGGATAAAATAGATTATAAAATTAACCCTTACCTTGTACTTTTCCTTGATCGAGGGTACATTAACCTCATGTATAATAGTTAAATAATTGTTATTAAATTATAAAATAACCACATACATAAATATTATATCATATATGATCTTCTAATATTGCTTTGTTAATAATATTTCAGTAGTATCATTGTTTCGGGTGTTAACGGATTCATTTTCATTTATATGATTGGTTACTTAAGCCATGTTTGTTATGGATAGGATGTATTTTATTCATATCTAGAATGATATTATGTTCTTAAATATTATTTTTAATCATAAAATGAAAATTATTCTTGAATGGTTATGATGGGGAATGAATCTCATCGCGTTCGTGGAGACGGTAATCCGTACGTACGCACGAGCGAAAATACCATTCTATTTATGGTGAAATCGTATGTAATTGGACAATATATCATATATACATAATCATTAACATGTTATATTTATTATATAAATCAATTATACTCATTATTATACCCATCCAAATAATGGAGTGTTTGAATAACAAACTACACCACGATGTGGAGATGGTAAGTCCTACGTATGCACGTATGGTGACTTTGTCATTCATAGGATGGATATAATAATGAATATGGTTGTACCATAATTATAATAATATCACAGTATGTAAAAGGTACTGGATTTATTATTTTGGTATGGAAACAACAAAGAAAGAGTAAGTGGAAGAAGAAAAGAACTTTGAAAGAGGTGATGAAATTATTACCTCTTCTTCGGGTGCTTTCTTTTGATTTGATCAAAAGGGATCCTTAGGTTGGATTTATGATCAAAGTAAGTCCTCTAAGTTGAATTGAGAGAAGTTTTGAGGATATTTGAGAATGGTTTTTCCACGACAAATGAATTTGGAGGTGTTAAATTAAGAGAAGGGAAAGCACCCTTTTATAAGAGAGGTGAGGGTCACTTTAAGAAAATCTTGAAATATTATATTATAATAAAATTATTTTCGGTTTCTAATGGCTCCAAAAGTATTTATTTCAAGTATAATATGGGTATGGGTCTAAAACCTCTCAACAAACAGTTTTTATATAGGTTTAAGTCACCATATTAACATTATCTTTTAGTTTTAACTCTTAGTTAAATAGTTTAACTTTTACCATGTCTTCTTGAATTATTATAATAAATGGTTAACAAACTTAATATAAAATTCCAAGAGAACCTCAAGTGGTTCATAAATGATATATATATAAATATATAAGTCATTTTGTGGAACCTTATTTTTTTAGGAATACTATATCATTTAATAATATAATATTTTTGTTAAAAACTCATTTATGTCAATTTTTACACTATTTAGTATTTGGTTTTTTTGAAAGTAATAACAGCATGATTAATTCAAAAAAATAATTTAATCAACCCTAACATTTCATATTAATCTATAAAATTCTTGTAATGCGTCAAAAGTATCAATTTATATTTATTTCTATATTTATAATAACAATTATTTTAATCTTTCATTAATAAGGTAATTACTGTATCATCATTGTGTCATAAATAATTTTAATTATTTAATGTCTAAAAATTATAAATAAAATAAAATTGTGTAGGAAATCATTTTATATTTCTAATGAATATTTATAGTTGAATTTATCTTATGTGTAACCCAATATTAAAAATTGTTTAGTTATTAAACTTTAAATTTAACACTTTTAACTCTTCTTTAAATAAAATATAATAAATGTCCAAATCTAATCCAAGTGGACCAAATAATATCACATTTTATTCCTAAGGTTGATTATTGTAAAAAAACACTTATCCAATATAATTAGGGCTTGTGTTAGGGAAAATATAATATCATTTTTACGTTTAATTACCGTATTTACTTTTAACCGTGGTAAATAAAATTCAAAAGTTACAATTCACAAAAAATTATTTTCATCTCATTGAAACACATTTTACTTACTAATATCAATATTGTCTCTCAGAGTTTTGAAATTAAATTCACAGAAATGGTGAAATCTCGTTTTATGCAAATTTGTAAATGTGCCTTGAAGGTGGGTAAAAGACGTTAAAAAGTTCAACAAATGTTTATATATCTAATATTATTATAAAATATCTCAAATTAATTACATCAGAATAATATAGGTATTTTTTATCTATTTTGACTTAAAATAAATTTAAATAAAATAAATAATTTTTTAAATAAAAAGTCGGTTTAAAAAAAATGTAGTGTTTTTCACTATTCATCAAAAATTCAATGTTTTCAAAAAAATACCAAAAATTCCCCCTAAGATAATTTTGATATTCCGAATTCAAAAATGAAGTTTATTTTACCAAATTAAAAACATAGAAGATTCATTAATTAATTTAAAATTATTTCCCGTTTTCAAAACCAAAAAGCAGGTTTTTTAAAATTAAAAACTATCAAAAGATTGACATGTGTTTATGTCCAATTTAAATGTGAAATTACTTATAATGACCTAAATTGTATTAAATGATAAAAATAAAATCTAATTATACTTTAAAACCACTCAAATTCATAATTTAACAATATAAATTATTTCAATTAAAAAAGTTGTTTTCAATTAAAATTTAGTATTTTTCACTATTCATCAAAATATGAAAGTTATGAGAAAAGTACCAAAAATTTATCCAAACTAAAGTTTTATGTACCACTTATAAAGAAGAATTTAATTTAACTAAATTTAATATATAAAAGTGTCAAATATTGGATTTAAAAAGGGTTCTCCGTTAAAAGGCGGAAAAACCGCATTTTTTGAAAAATATATCTTTTATCTGAAAATTGAATTTTTCATTATATTATGTATAAAAAATACAAAAGTTAAATGTTAAAATTATATAGGATTTATATAAAATTAAAAATGTGGTTAATATTATTCATAACCGCTTTTTGAACGGCTATTTTGGAAAGTCATGGTGTGCTTGAGCTCGATATTGCTTGTAGCGCAAGATATTGAATTACTTTAAAGAGATAATGTAATATGAAATAATGGGGTGTTACATTCTCCCCTCCTTCAATAAATTGTGTTCTCGAAATTTTAATTTTTTCTTCTAAAATAAAAGGCTAAAAATAGAAAATACCTTTGTGGAAAATCCACATTAGAAATAGGGTTAATAAAATTTAGTCTTAATAAGAGGGAAAAGGAAATGAAAAAGTCACTACCAAATTAGGGATTCAAATGGGAGAACATTGGTGGAAATTCTAGACACATAATTGGAGGGAAAACGTAAATATTTATAGGCAGTGATTGAGGTCATCAATCACAAACAAGTGTAAAATTGAGGGCCTCAAATCCATCAATCTATGATGACTAAAAATATCATCGGTTAAACAAAACATAAGGTATTAGGATAACACATTTTTGGTTTTAAGATCACTTCCCTAAAGTTTAATAATTAATTTCTTCAAAGAATAAAAAAATATACTAAATAAGCAGAGTTTCATCCTTCAACTAATTTCTACCACAAACTCATCTTTCACTCCAAAAGATAATAGAATTCAAAACTATTCTATTTATTCTAATCATATAGGGTTCCAAAAACAATGAATTTATAATTCATTTGTCAGAATATTTAAAAAAACTAAATTATACAAACCGAGACATCATGAAGGCCAGTGGTAGGTGATGCACCCTTGTCGCCCTTCGATTGTGGGTTCAAGTCTCGCAGCCTTGTCGAACGTGACGGGTTGTCGCCCGACCTCTGGGTTGTCCTTTTTATAGTAATCAAAAAATAATCTTAATAAATGTTTAAACCTTAGCCAATAGTATCCAATGTCTAACTTAATCCATTACAACCTTTAGACTTATCCAAAATACTTCTGTCTAACTCACAGTCTAAAATTTATAAGGAAGGTTAACCTAACATAATAAATATCTCTTTTCTCCACATAATAACATGTGAGTACCTTCATCATGTATGGTAACACCCTGAATTACCATAAAACCATATTTATTACATTCATTCTCCCTTATTCCATATAGAATACTAGATATATTCCTTATATCCAGAAATTTTGAATACTCTAACAATGATGGAATAAACAAACCATTAATCAGTTCCAAGGTAGTCAAGAATATCCAATATAATTTACAAAAATCAACCATCTCTTATTCCAAAATCACTACCTCAGTTTTAGGACCATATTAAGGTTCATATTTCCATCAACCATGTATTTTCCAAAAATTTTAACTTGCTGTTGAGTCACTTTTATTAGTACCATATAATCTCAAATCCTTAATGAAATAGTACTACAATACAATCCTTATTTATTTCCATAATTAATATAATTAGTACATCATTGATACAACCCTCAAATGGAATTATTCTTTAATAACAACATAATAAAAATAGTAATTCGTCTTCATTTGTGGTAGTATCATAACTTGATTATTATCCAATATTATCATTTCGGGCATACTCTGATGATTGGGACATTGATTCGTGTAGTGACCAAACTCCTTGAAGATGAAGCATTGTACATTTGAAACCTTTTTCTTAACCTTATAATCAAGAACTTGGTTTCCTTTTTCTCCACATATATAAGAAACTCCTATTCCCTTCAAGCATTTACCAAGGTGATTCTTTCCACAGTTATCAAATGTGGGAAAATCCTTCTTTCCCCTTTTCCCTTTTTCAATATTTTTATCTTCCATCCTCTTCTTCTCTTGTTTCCCTTCAAAGCCATAGGACTTAGAGAATTATTTACTTATCTTATTAACAATTGATATTATTTCTTTATATGATGAGAATACGTGGGAGAATAATTCCTTTCTAAATGTTGGCTTAAGGCCATGAAAGATTTGTCCTTACTCTTTGGATCATGCATATTGCTGGAGTTCTCATTCCCTCTACTGGGCGCCATTTCTAAAAAATAGTGTACACTAGGTTAGTTTATGAATCACAATGCATAATTCCAAACTTGTAAAATACCTAACATAAATTCAACAATTTATGCATATAATCCCTATTAATAAAAAATGTTTTCTTTGAGTTTGTGGTAGGAATTAGTTGAAGGATGAAACCATACTTGTTAAGTATATATTTTCATTCTCTTATTCTATGAAGAAATTAATTCTTAAACTTTAGGGAAGGGATATTAAAACCAAAAATGTGTTATCCTAATACCATATGTTTTATTGAACCGATGATATTTTAAATCATCATAGATTGATGGCTTTGAGGCCCTCAATTTTAAACTTATTTGTGATTGATGACCTCAATCACTCCCTATAAATATTTATGTTTTCCCTCCAATTATGTGTCTATAATTTCAACCAATGTTATCTTATTTGAAACCCTAATTTGGTGGTGGATTTTTCATTTTCCTTTCCCTCTTATTAAGACTAAATTTCATTAACCTTATTACTGATGTGGGTTTTCCACAAAAGTATTTTCTATTTTCAACATTTTATTTTCAAATAACAATTTCAAATTGTGAGGATGCAATTTATTAAAGGATGGGAGAATATAACATCCCAGGATTTCATAGTAAGTTATCTCTTTAAATTAATTCAATAGCTTGCATTGCACGCAACATCGAGTTTGAGCGCACCATAACTTACCAAACTAGCCATTCAAAAAGCAGTTATGAATAGTATTAACTACATTATGAATTTTATATACTCCATATAATTTTAAAATCCATATTATGTGTTTCTTAGACATAATATAAGAAGAAATTCAATTTTATAGATAAAGGAATTATTTTTGAAAAAATGTAATTTTACCGCCTTTTAATGGTGAACGCTTTTTAAATCCAATATTCGACACTTTTATATATTCAATTTGACAAAATAAACTTCTTATTTAGAATCAGGACATAAAAATTTAGTTTGGGAAAATTTTTGGTATTTTTCTGATAACATTCATATTTTGGTGAATAGTGAAAAATACCAATTTTTAATTGAAAACAACTTTTTTAATTGAAATAATTTTTAGTGTTAAATTATTCATTTAAGTGTTTATAAAGTATAATTAGATTATATTTTTATCATTTAATATAATTAAGGTCATTATAAGTAATTTTACATTTAAATTGGACATAAACACATGTCAATCTTTTGATAGTTTTTACTTTCTAAAAAACTCGCCTTTTGGTTTTGACAACGAGAATAAATTTTAAATTAATTAATGAAACATATATGTTTTGAATTTGGTAAAATAGACTTACTTTTTAGATTTGGAATATCAAAATTAGCTTAGGGTAAAGTTTTTGTATTTTTCTAAAAACTTTCAATTTTTGATGAAAAATGAAAAACACTATGTCATTTTTTAAAATGGACTTTTATTTAAATAATTATTATTTTTATTTAAATTTATTTTAAAGTAAAAATAGATACGTAATACCTATATTAGTACAATGTAATTTATTATAGTCATTTTATAATAAGATTAGATCTATAAAATTTTATTGAACTTTTTAACGTCTTTTACCCACCTTCTAAGCACATTTACAAATTTGTGTAAAATGTAATTCTACTGCTTCTGTGAATTGAATTTCAAAAATCTGAGATACACAGTTTACATGAGTAAGTAAAATGTGGTTCAATATTATTAAAATAATTTTTTTTTGAATAGTAACTTTTGAATTTTATTTACCACGGTTAAAAGTAAATAGGGTAATTAAAGGTAAAAATGATATTATAATTACACTAAAACATGTCCTAATTCTATTGGATAAGTGAATTTCAACTAAAATAAACCTTATTAATAAAATATGATCCTCTTTGATCCACTTGGATTAGATTAGGACATTTATTATTATTTTATTTAAAGAAGAGTTAAAAGTGTTAAATTAAAATTTTAATAACTAAAACATTTTTAATATGGGGTTATACGTAAGATAATTTAGACTATAAATATTAATTATAAAGATAAAAATATTTCCTACATCATGGTATTTTATTTATAATTTTTAGACATTAAATAATTAAATTTATTTATGACACAATGATGATGCAGTAATTATTGTATTAATGAAAGATTAAAATAATTGATATTATAAATATCCAAATAAATGTATATTGAGACTTTTGATGCATTACACTAATTTTATAGGTTAATATGACATGTTAGTATTGATTTAATTTATTTGGTTTTAAGTAATCAGTTTTTTTACTTTCACAAAAACCAAATACTAAAGTGTCAAAATTGACATAAATGGGTTTTTAAAAAAAAATACTATATTATTAAATGATATAATATTTTTAAAAATCTAAGGTTCTTCCAAAAAACATATATAATGATAAATATTTCATTAATGATCCACTTGGGGTTCTCCTGGAATTTTATATTAAGTTTATTAACCATTTAATATAAAAATACAAGAATACATGGTAAAAGTTAAATTATTTAACTAAGAGTTAAATCTAAAAGATAAGATTAATATGGTGACCTAAACCTATCTAAAACCTATCGGTTGAGATTTTTTGACCCAAACCTTATCCTCTAAATAAATTCTTTTGGATTCATTATAAACTTAATATGATTGTATAATAAATTAATATTTCAAGCTTTTCCTAAAGTGACCCTCACCACTCTTATAAAAGGGTACTTCCCCTTCTCTCAAAATCAGACCTGCAAATCCATTTGGCTCATCCAAACCCTGCCCAAATATCCTCCCAACTACCCTAAATTCAACCTATAGTCCTTAATTTGATCATAAAATCAACCTAAGGAGCCCTTTTGATCAAATCAAAAGGAAGCACCTGAAGAAGGGGTAATAATTTCACCACCTCTTTCAAAGTTCTTTTCTTCTTCCAATTCCTCTTTCTTTGTTGTTTCCATACCAAAATAATAACTCCAGTACCTTATACATTCTATGATGTTATTATAAATATGGTACAACCATATTCATTATTCTATCCATTCTATGAATGACAAAGTAACCATATGTGTGTACGTACGACTTATTGTCTCCACGTCATGGTAAAGTTTGTTATTCAACACTTCGTTATTTGGATGAGTATAATAATGAGTATAATTGATGTAAATAATAAATATAACATGTTAATGATTATATATATCTAATATACCATCCAATTACAAATTATTTCACCATCAATAGAATGATATTGTCGCTCGTGTGTACATACAGCTTACCGTCTCCACGACGCTATGAGATTCATTTCCACATTCACCATTCAACGATGATTATAAAAATATATATTATTAGTATGTATATAATATATGACATAATAATGATACTGGAAATATATATATATATATGTGTGTGTGTTTGTATTTATTTATTTACATATATCTCATTCACTTACTTCCGTTCAATACGATATGAAAACAGAAACAGAGTTTATGTGTACATACGGCCTACTATCTCCATAAATAGTGTTTTCATTTCATAAATCTATCTATTATACATATTTATATTATGAATATATATGATACATAAATAAGTTTCTATATTCTGTAATCAATTAAATCATGATATAAGTGATGTTATCAATAATAACAATTTAAAACACGTATGATAAAGAAAGCAATTATTACCTGAAATGTTATTTTAACATGGAAATTATTCTTAAATGGGTAGTATAAAGTCATAAATGAATCAAGTATGATATCAAAAATATTAATATGGTTCTGGTATAATTTAATAACATAATATGGTCATTATCCATAACGTTAAACATACCCTCAACTAAAGGAAAGAACAAGGTAAGGCTTAATTCCTAAATCTCAATATTATCTGAGATTGTTTATGTGTAAGTATTTACTGGGAAATATTTATCATCCATGTCCATATTTCATAAATTTTTTTCAAAATGAATCATTTAAGGTTTAATTTAAGGGTCTATTTAACTATATCATCATTTTGAATGTTTTAAATATTTATTTTTCTAAATCGTTTAAATTAATGTCCATATTTTCAAAATGATTTTAAGGATTTATTTATATAGACATGATTGATTTAAAATATTAATTATTTTAAAAAAATCAAAGTGGTATGGAACAATTTGATTAAAAAATATTTTTTAAATTAATTCCTTTATAAATGTGTGACTTTTAAATGATTTCACAAAAAAGGGATATTTCTCTCAATGATTTTTACTAATCATTTTCAACTATGTCAACATCATTTACTGGATATTATTCTTGATTGAGATTGATTTATTATAATACAATATTCCATATTATATTGAATGAGTTATGTTATGTCTGACTTTGGATTTTCTATTTTTATACCATTCATGTTTTATGGTTAAAGTATTGACATTTTGTATGCTAGTTTTAATATGAATGTTTATGTTATGTTTCAACATTTTCATATGAGGAATGCATTGGACTTAGTAAGTGACAGGTGGAGCCCGTTATAGCTCCTCGATGTATCGGTAGGTCTAATGAGATGAACTAGTGTCTTGGCATAAGTCCTTGACAAAAATAGTATTTTTAGTCTTGGAACGAGGCCTTGACTATGTGGTTATGATGTCTGGCATTATTCCTTCCATCATTATGAAATTTGTTATTGATATTACATGTGATTATTCAACTAGTAGAATATAGATATGAATAAGTAAATGAAATTATTTGATTTATCTTTGCCATATTATATTGATGTTTAAATTTAAAAGGATTTTGTTTTAGTCTTATACATTACCTTAAATGTTTATGCTTATTTATGATAGTTTCCGCTATATTGTTATCCTTATTGAGCATCTGAGCTCACCCCTTTCTTATGTTTTATTTTTCCCAGGATGTGAAGAAGTATATTATGATTAACTTATAGGAATAGGCTTAGGTATATAAGTGTGTTCAAAGGTGACACAATGTGGTTTTTTTCCCATTTCATGATGTAATGTAAAACTTATGTATGCATCTAGTACTTCCAAGGCTACTAAACTAATCAGTCTTTTGAGACTTTATCTCTTGTGATCATGACAATGTTTTGTAATAATGCACTAACTCTAGGTAACTAGGGTCGGGGCGTTACCGTTGGTATCAGAGAAAGTTTAGTACAAACCTTGGAATCTAGATTTATAAAAACTCTAATTAGATAACATTACCCTAATATAGAATTTGAGGATTAGTATAGAAGAACTTACTAGAATTTTGATAATATAGAGATTTTGGGTATTTTCCATCAAATACATCCATGTCTGGATACGAGCAGGTAGAGGTAGCTCTGGAAAAAATGTATGTAGGAGTGAAAACTCTGAAAAGGAGTTTCATGCTTGACCTGGGGTATCCTGGTACACAACAACAGGCCTTGCTTCACTCTTGGTTACGACACTCCCGGGGGATATTCGTAGGTTAATTTACATTTTTTTACAAACCATTATGAAGGATTTATGGGTAAATATTTCCTCAATGAAAACATTTTTTTTTATGATTATGGATTATATTCATAAACTATTTACATTAGGTATTTTACAAGTTTGGAATTATGCATAGTAATTCATAAACTAACCTAGTGTATTCCATTGTTTAGAAATGGAACCCAATAGAAGGAATGAGAACTCCAGCAATATGCAGGATCCAAAGAGTAAGAACGATCATATCTTTCATGGTCTTAAGCTGACATTTAGAAAGGAAATAGTCTCCCATGCATTCTTATCATATGAAGAAATAGTATCATGTGTTAATAAGATAATTAAAGAATTCTATGAGTCATATGGCTTTGAAGGGAAGCCAGAGAAGAAGAGGATGGCAGAGATAAAGATGGATAAAGGGAATAAAGGAAAGAAGGATTTTCCCATATGTTATAACTATGGAAAGACTCACCTTGGTAAATTTTTGAAGGGAATGGGAGTTTGTTATAAGTGTGGAGAAAAAGGACACCAATTATGAGATTTCAAGGGTAAGAAAAAGGTTTCAAATGTACAATGATTCATTTGGAAGGAGTTGGGACACTACACAAATCAATTTTCAAATCATCAGAGTATGCCCCAAATGATGCTATTGGATAATAATAAAGTTAAGATACTACTACAGATGAAGAGGAATGACTAGTGTTCTTATATTGTTATTAAATAATAATTTCATTTGAGTGTTGTATCAATGATGTACTACTTATATGAATTATGGAAATAAAGAGGGATTGTACTCCAGTACTATTTCATTGAGGATTTGAGATTATATGGTACTAAGGAAAGTAACACAAGAGCAAGTTGATTTTTTTGGAAAATACATGGTTGAAGGAAAGATAAACCTTAATATGGTTCTGATACTGAGGTAGTGATTTTAGAATAAGAGATGGTTGATTTGGATAAATTATATTGAATATTCTTGACTACCTTGGAACTGATTAATGGTTTGTTTATTCCATCATTGTTGGAGTATTCAAAATTTTTGGATATAAGAAATATATATAGTATTCTATAAGGAATAAGGGGTCATCAATGTAATCAATAAGGTTTTATGTTAATTCAGGGTGTTACCATACATGATGAAGGTACTCACATGTTATTATGTGGAAAAAAGGGATCTTCATTATGTTATATTGGCCTTCCTTATAAATTTTGGACTGTGAGTTTGGACATAAGTATTTTGTATAAGTCTAAAGGTTGGAATGAATTAAGTTGGACATTGGATACTATTGTTTATGGTTAAAAAATTATTAAGATTATTTTTGGATTGTTATAAAAAGTACAACCTGGAGGTTGGGCAATAACCCGTTGCGTTCGGTAAGTCCCCGAGACTTGAACCTACAACTGAAGGGCGACAAGGGTGCATCACCTACCACTGGACTATGTGATATCCTGGTTTGTATAATTTAGTTTTTTTTAAATAGTCTGAAAGATAAATTATAAATTTATTATTTTTGGAACCCTATACGATTAGGATAAAAAGATTATTTTTGAATTCTATTATCTTTTGGAGTGAAAGATGAGTTTGTGGTAGAAATTAGTTCAAGGATGAAACTCTACTTATCAAGTATATTTTTTTCTCTTATTCTATGAATAAATTAATTATTAAACTTTAGGGAAGGGATCTTAAAACCAAAAAT
Source organism: Viscum album (assembly GCA_963277665.1). NCBI lineage: Eukaryota > Viridiplantae > Streptophyta > Magnoliopsida > Santalales > Viscaceae > Viscum > Viscum album. The sequence continues at coordinate 932,839,915 of OY728141.1, forward strand.
TCATTATCCTAATACCTTATGTTTTGTTGAACCGATGATATTTTAAATCATCATAGATTGATGGCTTTGAGGCCCTCAATTTTACAATTGTTTGTGATTGGTGACCTCAATCACTCCCTATAAATATTTATATTTTCCTCCAATTATATGTCTATAATTTCCACCAATTTTCTCCTATTCTAAACCCTAATTTGGTGGTGACGTTTTCATTTCCCTTTCCCTCTTATTAAGACTAAATTTTATTAACCTTATTTCCGATGTGGGTTTTCCACAAAGGTATTTTCTATTTTCAACCTTTTATTTTTGAAGAACAATTTCAAATTGTGAGGATTCAATTTATTGAAGGAGGGGAGAATGTAACACCCTAGGATTTCATAGTACGTAATCTCTTTAAAGTAATTCAATAGTTTACGCTACATGCAACACCGGGTTCGAGCACACCACAACTTACAAAACTAGCTGTTCAAAATGCGGTTATGAATAGTATTAACTGCATTTTGAATTTTATAAGCTCCATATAATTTAAACATCCATATTATGTGTTTTTTAAACATAATGTAATAACAAATTCAATTTTTCAGATAAAGGAAGTATTTTTCAAAAAATGCAATTTTACCGCCTTTTAATGGAGAACGCTTTTTAAATCCAATATTTGACACTTTTTTATATTCAATTTGACAAAATAAACTTATTATTTAGAATCAAGACATGAAAATATATTTTGGATAAATTTTTGGTATTTTTGTGATAACTTTCATATTTTGATGAATAATGAAAAATACCAAATTTTAATTGAAACCATCTTTTTTAATCAAAATAATTTTTATTGTTAATTTATTAATTTGAGTGGTTTTAAAGTATAATTAGATATTATTTTTATCATTTAATATAATGTAGGCCATTATAAGTAATTTCACATTTAAATTGGACATAAACACATGTTAATCTTTTGATGGTTTTTACTTTTTAAAAAACCTGTTTTTTGGTTCTGACAATGGGAATTAATTTTAAATTAATTAATGAAACATATATGTTTTGAATTTCGTAAAATAGACTTAATTTTTGGAATCCAAATATCAAAATAATCTTAGGGTGAATTTTTGGTATTTTTATGAAAACATTCAATTTTTGATGAATAGTGAAAAACACTACGTTATTGTTTAAAACCGACTTTTATTTAAATAAATATTATTTTTATTTAAATTTATTTTTAAGTAAAAATAGATATTTAATACCTCTATTATTCCAACATAATTTATTGGAGTCATTTTATAATAATATTAGATATATAAAATTTTATTAAACTTTTTAACATTTTTTACCCACCTTCTAGGCACATTTGCAAATTTGCATAAAACGTAATTTTACCACTTATGTGAATTGAATTTCAAAAATAAGAAAGACACGGTTTACATCAATAAGTAAAATATGGTTCAATATGATTAAAATAATTCTGTGAATAATCACTTTTGAATTTTATTTACCATGGTTAAAAGTAAATAGGGTAATTAAAGGTAACAATGATATTATAATTACCCTAAAAATACCATAATTCTATTGGTTAAGTGTATTTCAACTAAAATCAACCTTAGGAATAAAATATGATCCTATTTTATCCACTTGAATTAGATTAGGACATTTATTATTATTTTATTTAAAGAAGAGTCAAAAGAGTTAAATTAAAATTTTAATAACTAAAACATTATTAATATAGGGTCATACATAAGATAATTTCGACTATAAATATTAATTATAAAGATAAAAATATTTCCTACATCATGGTATTTTATTTATAAGTTTTATAAATTAAATAATTAAATTTATTTATGACACAATGATGATGCAGTAATTACCTTATTAATGAAAGATTAAAATAATTGATATTATAAATATCCAAATAAATGTATATTGAGACTTTTGATGAATTACAATAATTTTATAGGCTAATATGACATGTTAGGATTGATTTAATTTATTTGGTTTTAAGTAATTAGTTTTTTTACTTTCACAAAAACTAAATACTAAAGTGTCAAAATAGACATAGATGGGTTTTTAAAACAAATACTATATTATTAAATGATATAATATTCCTAAAAATATAAGGTTAAACCAAAGGACTTATATAATGATAAATATGTCATTAATAAACCACTTGGGGTTCTTTTGGAATTTTATAGTAAGTTTAATAACCATGTAATATAAAAATATAAGAATACATGGTAAAAATTAAACTATTTAACTAAGAGTTAAATCTAAAATATATGGTTAATATGGTAACCTAAACCTATATAAAACCTATTGGTAGAGATTTTTTCGACCCATCCCCACCTTAGACTCAAAATAAATCCTTTTGGATTCATTATAAACCGAATATGATTTTATAATAAATTAATATTTCAATATTTTCCTAAAGTGACCCTCACCTCTCTTATAAAAGGGTACTTCCCCTTGTCTCAAAATCACACCTTCAAAGCCATTTGGCTCAGAAAAAACCTACCCAAATATCCTCCCAACTACCCTCAATTCAACTTAGAGGCCTTAATTTGATCATAAATGCAATCTAAAGATCTTTTTTGATCAAATCAAAATGAAGCACCCGAAGAAGAGGTAATAATTTCATCACCTCTTTTAAAGTTATTTTCTTCTTCCACTTCCTCTTTCTTTGTTGTTTCCATACCAAAATAATAACTCTAATACCTTCTAAATACTATTATGTTATTATAAATATGGTACAACCATATTCATTATTCTATCCATTCTATGAATGATAAAGTCACTATACGTGCGTACGTACGACTTACCGTCTCCATGTCGTGGTGAAGTTTGTTATTCAACACTTAATTTTTTGGATAGGTATAATAATGAGTATAATTGATGTAAATAATAAATATAAAATTTTAATGATTCTATATATATAATATATCATCCAATTACATATTAATTAACCATCAATATAATGATATCATTGCTCGTGCGTACATACGGCTTACCGTCTCCACGACGCGATGAGATTCATTTCCACATTCACCATTCAACGATGATTATAAAATTATATATTATTAATAAGTATGTAATATAGGAAATAATAATTATACTGGAAATATATAGATATATACTCATTATTATACCCATCCAAATATTAAAGTGTTGAGTAACAAACTACACCACGACATGGAGACAGTAAGTCGTACGTACGAACGTATGGTGACTTTGTCAATCATAGGATGGATCAAATAATGAATATGGTTATGACATATTTATAATATAATCTCAGTATGTATATGGTACTGGAGTTATTATTTTAGTATGGAAACAAAAAAAGAAAGAGGAAGTGGAAGAATAAAATAACTTTGAAAGAGGTGATGAAATAATTATCTCTTCTTCGGGTGTTGCCTATTGATTTGAACAAAAGGGCTCCTTAGGTTGGCTTTCTGATAAAAGTAATACCTATAGGTTGAATTTAGGGAAGTTGGGAGGATATTTGATCATGGGTTGGCCGAGCCAAATGGCTTTGGAGGTGTTATTTTGAGAGAAGGGGAAGTACCCTTTTATAAGAGATGTGAGGGTCACTTTAGGAAAAGTTTGAAATATTAATTTATAATACTATCATTTTTGGCTTCTAAAAGCTCAAAAATGATTTATTTAAAGACTAAGGTGGGGAAGGGTCTAAAACCTCTCAAACAATAGGTTTTATACAGGATTAGTTCACCATATTAACTTTATCTTTTAGTTTTAACTCTTAGTTAAATAGTTTAACTTTTACCATGTCTTCTTGTATTATTATAATAAATGGTTAATAAACTTACTATAATATTCCAAGAGAACCTAAAGTGGTTCATTAATGATATATCTATCATTATATAAGTACTTTTTCTAAACCATAGATTTTTAGTAATATTATATCATTTAATAGTATAATATTTGTTTTAGAAACTCATTTATGTCAATTTTGACACTATTTAGTATTTTGTTTTTGTGAAAGTCGTCACAAATTGATTACTTCTAAAAAAATACATTAAATCAACCCTAACATGTAATATTCACCTTGAAATTTCGTGGATGGCATCAAAAATATCAAATTATATTTACTTTAATATTTATAATATCATTTATTTTAATCTTTCATTAATAAGGTAATTACTGCATCATCATTGTGTCATAAATAAATTTAATTATTTGATGTCTAAAAATTATAAATAAAATACCATTATTTAGGAAATATTTTTAGATTTCTAATTAATATTTATAGTTGAATTTATCTTATGTATAACCCTGTATTAAAAATGTTTTAGTTAGAAAAATTTAAATTTAACACTTTTAACTATTCTTTTAATTAAATAATAATAAATGTCCTAATATAATCCAAGTGGACTTAAATGATCATATTTTATTCCTAATTTTTATTTTGGTAAAAATATACTTATCTAATAGAATTAGGACATCTGTTAGGGTAATAATAATATCATTTTTACCTTTAATTACCACAATTACTTTTAACCGTGGTAAATAAAAGTCAAAAGTTACTATTCACCAAAAATTATTTTCATCTTATTGAACCATATTTTACTTACTGATTTCAACTGTATCTCTTGGAGTTTTTAAATTCAATTCATAGAAGCGACAAAATTATGTTTTATGCAAATTTGCAAATGTGCCTAATAGGTGGGTAAAAGACGTTAAAAAAGATCAATAAAATTTTATACATATAATATTATTATAAAATGACTCCAATGAATAAAATTGAACTAATATAGGCATTATGTATCTATTATTACATAAAATAAATTTAAATAAAATAAATAATCATTTAAATAAAAAGTCAGTTTTAAACAAAAAAGTAGTGTTTTCACTATTCATCAAAAATGGAAAGTTTTCAGAAAAATACCAAAAAATTACCCTAAGCTAATTTTGATATTACAAATTAAAAAATGAAGTATATTTTACCAAATTCAAACCATATAATTTTCATTAACTAATTTAAAATTATTTCCCATTGTCAAAACCAAAAAGCGGGTTTTTGAGAAGTAAAATCTATCAAAAGATTGATATGTGTTTATGTCCAAATTAAATGTAAAATTACTTCCAATGACCAATATTAGATTAAATGATAAAAATATAATATAATTATACTTTTAAACCACTCAAATATATAATTTAATACTATATATTATTTTGATTAAAAAAATTTGTTTTCAATTAAAATTTAGTATTTTTGACTATTCATCAAAATATGAAAGTTATCAGAAAAGTACCAAAAAGTTATCCAAACTAAATTTTTATGTCCTTCTTTTAAAGAAGAATTTTATTTTGTAAAATTGAATATATAAAAGTGTCAAATATTGGATTTAAACAGGGTTCTCCATTAAAAGACGGTAAAATTGTATTTTTTTTAAAACACTTCTTTTATCTGAAAAAATGGATTTGTTCTTATATTATGTTTAAAAAACACATAATATGGATGTTACAATTATATGGAGTATATAAAATTCAAAATTCAGTTAATATTATTCATAACCTCTTTTGAATGACTAGTTTGGTAAGTCATGGTGTGCTCAAACTCGGTATGTAGCGCAAGCTATTAAATTACTTTAAATAGATAACGTGCTATGAAATCATGGGGTGTTACATTCTCTCCACCTTCAATAAATTGTTTCCTAATAATTTGAAAATTTTCTTCGAAAGTAAAAGTTTGAAAATAGAAAATACCTTTGTGGAAAACCCAAATCAGAAATAGGGTTAATAAAATTCAGTCTTAATAAGAGGAAAATGGAAATGAAAAAGTAACCACCAAATTAGGATCTCGATTAGGAGAACATTGGTGGAAATTAGAGACACATAATTGGAGTAAAACATAAATATTTATAGGGAGTGGTTGAGGTCATCAATCACAAACAAGTGTAAAATTGAGGGCCTCAAAGCCATCAATCTATAATGATTTAAAATATCATCGGTTCAAAAAACCATAAGGTATTAGGATAACACATTTTTGGTTTTAGGATACCTTCCCTAAAGTTTAAGAATTAATTTATTCATAGAATAAGAGAAAATATATATATACTTCACAAATAGAGTTTCATCATTCAACTAATTTCTACCACAAGCTCATCTTTCACTCTAAAAGATTATAGAATTCAAAAATATCCTATTTATTGTAATCTTATAGGGTTCCAAAAATAATGAATTTATAATTCATTTATTAGACTATTTAAAAAGAAATACATTATACAAACCAAGACATCAAGTAGGCTAGTTTTAGGTGATGCACCCTTGTCACCCTTCAGTTGTGGGTTCAAGTCTCGCGGCCTTGCCGGACACGACGGGTTGTCACCCGATCTCCAGGTTGTCCTTTTTATAATAATCCAAAAATAATCTTAAGAATTTTTTTAACCTTAAAAAATAGTATCCAATTTTCAACTTAATTCATTCCAACCATTAGACTTATCCAAAATACTTCTATCCAAACTCAGAGTCCAAAATTTATAAGGAAGGTAAACATAATGAAGATCTCTTTTGCAAAGTAATAACATGTGAATACCTTCACCATGTGATCTTATAAAACATGGTAACACCCTAAATTACCATAATACATTATTGATTACATTCATGCTCCCTTATTCCTTATATAATACTAGATATACTCCTTATTTCCAAAAATATTTTAAACTCCAACAATGATGGAATAAACAGACAATTAATTAGTTTCAAGGTAGTCAAGAATATCGAATATAATTTATCCAAATCAATAATATCTTATTCCAAAATCACTACCTTAGTATTAGAACCCTATTAAAGTTTATCTTCCCTTCAACCATGTATTTTCCAAGAATTTTAACATTCTATTGAGTCACTTTTCTTAGAACCATATAATCTCAAATCCTTAATGAAATAGTACTACAGTACAATCCTTATTTATTTCCATAATTTATATAACCAATACATAATTGATACAACACTCAAATTATATTATTCTTTAATAACAACATAATAACACTAGTCATTCCTATTTATCTTTGGTAGTATCATAACTTGATTATTATTCAATAGCATTATTTGGGGCATACTCTGATGATTTGGACAATGATTCACCTAGTGTCCCAACCCCTTACAGATGAAGCATTGTACATTTGAAACCTTTTTCTTACCCTTGCAATCATGTACTTGGTGTCTTATTTATCCAAACTTATAAAAAAAACTCCCATTCTTTTTAACACACTCATATCCCTTATATTATCCCTACAATTGAGTAATAATATACTTCTTCGCATGTTGGGAAAAATAAAACATAGAAAGGGGTGAGATCAGATGCTCAGTAAGGGTAAATAATATAGCAGAAACTATAAAATTTTTAGGTATGATGTGTAATAAAAACAAAATCCTTTTAAACATAATCTTGAACATAATATGGAAAAAAATATCAAACATTACCATATAAACATGCACATTGATATTCTACTAGTCGAATAATCACATGTAATAACTAATTTCATAATGAGGTAATGCATAATGATAGACATCATAACCACATAGTCAAGGCCTCATGCTAAGACTACAAATAAATATTTTTTCAAGGCCTTGTTCCAAGACACTAGTTTGTCTCATGAGACCTACTGATGCATTGAAGAGCTATAGCAGTCTCCACCCATCACTTACTAAGTCTAATGCATTCCTAAAATGAAAATGTTGAAACGTAACATAAACATCCATATTAAAAATAGCATACAGAATGTCAATACTTTAACCATAAATCATGAAATGGTATAAAAATATCACATTCATAGTCAATCATATCATAACTCATTCAATACAATATTGAATATTGTATTTATAATAAATCAACCTCAATCAAGAATAATATACAGTAAAGGATGTTGACATAGTTGAAAATGGTCAGTAAAACTCTTTGAGAGAAATATTGTTTATGGTGAAATCATTTAAAGGTAACACATTTATAAAGGAAGTCTTTTAAAAGATATTTTTGAATAAAAGTGTCCCATACCACTTTGAAACTTTTGAAAAAAATTAACATTTTTAAATAATCATGTTCATATAAATAAATCCTTAAAATCATTTTGAAAACATAGACATTAATTAAAAAGATTTAGAAAAATAAATCTTTAAAATATTTAAATGATAATCTAGTTAAATAGTACCTTCCTTAAAACTTAAAATATTCCTTTTGAAAACATTTTTATGATACATGGACATGGATGATAAATATGTCCCATAAACTACTTACACATAAACAATCTCAGATAATAATGAGATTGAGGAATTATCCCTTACTTTGTACTTTCCTTTAGTCGAGGGTACATTTAATCTCTTATATAATGAACATAGTATATTATTAAATTATACCAGAACCATATTCATATTTATTATATCATAAATTATTCATTTATGGCTTTATACTATCCATTAATAATAATTTCTATGTTAAAGTAACATTTTGGGTAATGATCGCTTTCTTTATCGTATGTGTTTTTACTTTTTATTCTTGATCGTATCACTCAGATCATGATTTACATACTTCCATAATATATAACATGATTTATATATCATATATATTCAGAATATAAATATGTATAATAGATATATATATATGAAATGGAAATACCGTTCATGGAGATGGTAGTCCGTACATACGCATGGACATTGTTTCTGTTTTCTTATCATATTGAATGGAAGCAAGTGATTGAGATATATGTAAATACATATACATATATATATATATATATTTCCATTAGAATTATTATGTAATATATTACATACTTATTAATAATATATATTTTTATAATCATTGTTTAATGGTGAATGTGGAAATGAATCTCATCGTGTCGTGGAGACGGTAAGTCGTACGTACGTACGAGCAACGATATCATTTCCTTAATGATAAAATGGTATGGAAATGGATGGTATATTAATTATAAATAAACATTAACATGTTATATTTATTATTTAAATTAATTATACTCATTATTATACCCATCCAAATAATGAAGTATTGAATAACAAACTACACCACGACATAGAGATGGTAAGCCGTACGTACGCACGTATGTTGACTTTGTCGTTCATAGTATAGATAGAATAATGAATATGGTTGTACCATATTTATAATAACATCACAATATGTAAAAGGTACTGGATTTATTGTTTTGGTATGGAAACAACAAAGAAAGAGGAAGTGGAATAAGAAAAGAACTTTGAAAGAGGTGATGAAATAATTACCTCTTCTTCAGGTGCATCCTTTTGATTTGATCAAAAGGGATCCTTAGATTAGATTTCTGATCAAAATAAGGTTTCTAGGTTGAAGTGGGGGTAGTTGGGAGGATATTTGAGCAGGGGTTGGCCAAGACAAATGGATTTTGAGGTGTGAAATTAAGATAAGGGGAAGTACCCTTTTATAAGAGAGGTGAGGGTCACTTTAGGAAAATCTTGGTTGTGTCATTATACAGAATGATAGAGTTATTGTCTATGCATCATGACAGATAAATATTCATGAAAAAAAACTATTTGACTCATGATCTTGAGTTAGCAGCTATAATAGTTTCTCTACAGATATAGAGACACTATATCTATGGTGAAAAATGTGAGATATATACTGATCACAAGAGTTTGAAGTATATTTTATCATAGAAAGAACTCAACAAGAGGAAAAGGCGATGGATTGAACTACTAAAAGATTATGATTTCACTATAAACTACCACTAGGGGAAGGTAAATAAGGTGGTAGATTATTTGAGCAGAAAAGATCATGGAGTTATGAACAAGATGAGAGTTGAAAGGGAACCTATGTTCATAGATCTAGTAAATATGGATATGGGAATAATAATGGAAGGTGAAACATTGATACTTTTTAAAATGGTTTTCAAACCATCTTTATAAGAAATGATAAAATTTTCTTAGACTGATGATGAGTTCCAAAATAAAATTAAATCTAGAATGATGGAAGATTGATCAACTTCGTATATGAAGATGGAATTTTGAAATTTGGGAAAAGTATTTGTGTTCCCAATATACCAGATCTAAAAAGGGAATTGTTGGATGATTCTCATAGATCCAATTTATCTATACACCCTGGTAGCACTAAGATGTATATAGATTTCAAGGAACATTTTTGGTGGGACAACATGAAGAAGGATATGGCTGATTATGTGTCATGATGTATGGTATGTCAACAGGTGAAGGCTGAAAGACAACATCCTAGAGGAGTCATGCAACCTCTTCACATACCTGAGTGGAAATGGGATGATATTACAATGGAATTTGTCATGGGGATACCAAATAATCCTATAAGGAATGATGAAATATGGGTCATTGTTGATCGTTTTACCAAGTCATCACATTTTCTTGATATAAGGGAATATTTACCACTTTAACGTTTAGCAAGACTATATATTAATGAATTTGTAAGAATTCATGGCATGCCCCTATCGATTGTTTCTAATCTTGATCCCCGTTTTACATCAAGTTTATGGAAAAGTCCACAGAAATCCCTAGATACTGAGCTTCGTTTGAGCACTATCCACCACCCTCAAACTGATGGACAATCATAACGGTCTATTCAAACATTAGAATACATGTTGAGATCTTGCTCACTTGACTTTCAAGGTATGTGGGATTTGTATTTACCTATGGTTTAATTTTCTTATAATAATATCTTCCATTCAAGTATTCAAATGGCACCATATAAAGAATTATATGAAAATATATGTCACACACCAACTTGATGGGATGATGTTGGTGAAATAAAACTCGTAGTCCCAAAACTTATTGAGGAAACAATAGAAAAGGTGAAAATTATCCAAACCCACATCAAAGCAAATCAAAGTAGACAAAAGATCTATGTCAATAATCAAAGTAAGTATTTGGAGTTTCAAGTAGGAGATCATGATTTCTTGAAAGTATCTCCATGGAAGAGTGTTATACGATTTAGTAAGAAGGTTAAATTATGTCCCAGGTACATCGGACCTTTCAAAATTCTAGAATGAATTAGAGTTGTAGCTTTCTGTTTCGAAATGCCTCCAAGTCTCTCAAAATTTCATGATGTGTTCCACGTATCACTGTTGGGAAAATACATGCTTGACCCAACACATGTACTCACCTATGAAGAATTAGAACTGGAACTAGATCTCTCTTATTGTGAAGAGCCTATCAAAATTCTTGATACCAGAAAACAAGTGTTGAGAAACCAGACGACTCGTCTAGTAAAAGTTCTTTGGAAAACCATAAGATTGAAGAGGGAACGTGGGAACCCAAGGAACTTATGATGAAAACCCACCCAAATATTTTTATATAGTCGTATTCTAGAAATTTCGAGGATGAAATTATTTGAATGAGAGAAGAATGTAACACTCCAAGCTTCCACGGTATGTTTCCCTTTGAATAATACAATAGCTTGTGGTGTACACAACTTCGAGTTCTAGCACACCACCATAAATCAAACTAACCGTTTTAAAAGCAGTTATGAATTGTAATACCCACTTTTGAAATTTTATAAATTTTATTTTTCAAAATGGACTTCATTTTTAGATTCGGAATATCAAAATTAGCTTAGGGTGAATTTTTGGTATTTTTCTGAAAACATTTATTTTTTTATGAATAGTGAAAAATATTGTGTTATTGTTTAAAACCATCTTTTTATTTAAATAATTATTTATTTTATGTAAAAATAGATACATAATACCTATATTGTTTCAATTTAATTCATTGGATTCATTTTATAATAAAATTAAATGTATAAAATTTTATTGAACTTTTTACCGTCTTTTACCCACCTTCTAGGCACATTTGCAAATTTGCATAGAACGTAATTTTACCACTTATCTGAAGTGAATTTCAAAAATCTGAGACACACGGTCGACATCAATAACTGAAATGTGGTTCAATGGGCTGAAAATAATTTTTGATGAATAGTAACTTTTGAATTTTATTTACCACGGTTAAAAGTAAATAGGTTAATTAAAGGTAAAATGATATTATAATTACCCTAACACGTGTCCTAATTCTATTGGATAAGTATTTTTTGAAGAAAATCAACCTTAGGAATAAAATATGATCTTCTTTGGTCTACTTGGATTAGATTAGAACATTTATTATATTTTATTTAAAGAAGAGTTAAAAGTGTTAAATTCAAAGTTTCATAACTAAATTATTTTTAATATTGGGTTACACATAAGATAAATTCGACTGTAAATATTAATTATAAATATAAAAACATTTCCTACATCATGGTATTTTATTTTTAAATTTTAGACATTAAAAAATTAAATTTATTTACGATACAATGATCATGCAGTAATTACCTTATTAATGAAAGGTTAAAATAATTGATATTATAAATATTAAAATAAATGTAAATTTAGACTTTTGATGCATTAAAAGAATTTTATAGGTTAATATGACATTTTATGGAAGATTAAATAATTTTTTTCTAAGTGATAAAGTTGTTATCACTTTCACAAAAACTAAATACTAAATAGTGTCAAAATTGACATAAATGAGTTTTTAACAAACTACTATATTATTAAATGATATAATAATACTAAAAATATGGGGTTCAGAAAAAGGAATTATATAATAATATTTATTTCATTAATGAACCAATTTAGGTTCTCTTGGAATTTTATAGTAAGTTTGTTAACCATGTAATATAAAAGTACAAGAAGACATGCTAAAAGTTAAACTATTTAACTAAGAGTTAAATCTAAAATATAAGGTTAATATGGTGACCTAAACTCGTCTAAAACCTATTGGTTGAGATAATTTTGACCCATCCCCACATTATAATTAAAATAAATCTTTTTGGATCCATTAGAACCTGAAAATAATTTTATAATAAAATAATATTTCAAGTTTTTCCTAAAGTGACCCTCACCTCTCTTATAAAAGGGTACTTCCCCTTATCTTAATTTCACACCTCCAAAGCCATTTGGCTCGGCCAACCCCTGCTCAAATATCCTCCCAACTAACCTCACTTCGACCTAGAGGCCTTAATTTGATCAAAAATCCAACTTAAGGATCCCTTTTGTTCAAATCAAATGGTAACACCCGAAGAAGAGGTAATTATTTCATCATCTCTTTCAATGTTATTTTCTTCTTACACTTCCTCTTTCTTTGTTGTTTCCATATTAAAATAATAACTCCAGTACATTCTACATAATGATATGTTAATATAAATATGGTACAATCATATTCATTATTCTATCCATCCTATGAATGACAAATTCCCCATACGTGCGTACATAGGACTTACCGTCTCCGCGTTGTGGTGTAGTTTGTTATTCAACACTACATTATTTAGACGGGTATAATAATAAGTATAATTAATTTAAATAATTAATATAACATGTTAATAATTTTTTATATATAATATACCATCCAATTACATACAATTTCACCATCAATAAAATGATATCTTCTCCCGTGCGTACGTACGGTTTACCGTCTCCACGACGCGATGAGATTCATTTCCACGTTCACCATTCAACGATGATTATAAAAATATATATTATTAATAAGTATGTAATATATGAAATAATAATGTTATTAGAAATATATAGATATATAAAAATTCAAACAAGGGTATAAATTACTTTAACCCATATTATAGGAAATAGTAAAAATGTTTTAAAATACATTTTTAAGAAATATGGATGTGGATGATAAAGAATTCTCAGTAGATACTCACGTATAAACAACCTCAGATAATAAAGAGATTGTGAAATTTAACCCTTAACTTGTACTTTTCCTTAGTATAAGGTAGGTTAATCTCCTGTATAATGGTGAAATCATTGTTATTAAATTATACAAGAACCACATACATAAATATGATATCATATATGATCTTCTAATATTGATTTGTTAATGATATTTTAGTAGTGTCATCATTTCAGGTGTTATGTGATTCATTTTCCATTATATGTTTTGTTATGTAAGTAATGTTTGTTATGGATAGGATGTATATTATTCATATCCAAAATAATATTAAGTTCTTAAAAATTATTTTTAATCATCAAATGAAAATTACTCTTGAATGGTTACGATGGGAATGACATCTCATCGCGTCGTGGAGACAGTAAGTCGTATGTACGCATGAGCGACAATATCATTCTTTTGATGGTGAAATCGTATATAATTGGATGTTATATAATATATATAGAATCATAAACATTTTATATTTATTATTTAAATCAATTATACACATTATTATACCCATCCAAATATTAAAGTATTGAGTAAAAAACTACACCACGACATGGAGACGGTAAGTCGTACGTACGCACGTATGGTGACTTTGTCATTCATAGGATGGATAGAATAATGAATATGGTTGTAACATATTTATAATGATGTAAAATTATATAGAATTTAATGTATTTATTATTTTGGTATGGAAACAACAAATAAATAGGAAGTGGAAGAAGAAAAGAACTTTGAAAGAGGTGATGAAATTATTACCTCTTTTTCAGGTGCTTCTATTTGATTTGATCAAAAGGGCTCATTAGGTTGTCTTTATGATCAAAGTAATGACTCTAGGTTGAAGTAAGAAAATTTTGGAGGATATTTGAGTAGGGTTTGGCCAAGCCAAATTGCTTTGGTGGTGTGAAATTAAGAGAATGGGAAGTACCCTTTTATAAGAGAGGTGAGGGTCACTTTAGGAAAGGCTTGAAATATTACTTTATAATAAAATCATTTTTGGTTTCTAATGGATACAAAAGGATTTATTTAGAGGATAAGGTGGTTATGAGTCAAAAACCTCTCAACCAATAAGTTTTAGACAGGTTTAGGTCACCATATTAACCTTATCTTTTAGTTTTCACTCTTAGTTAAATAGTTTAACTTTTACAATGTCTTCTTGTATTATTGTACTAAATGGTTAATAAACTTAATATAAAATTCCAAGTGAACCTCAAGTGGTTAATTAATGATATATCTATCATTATATAAGTCCATTGGCCAAACCTTAGATTTTTATGAATATTATGTCATTTAATAATATAATATTTGTTTTAAAAACTCATTTGTGTCAATTTCGACACTATTTATTATTTGGTTTTTGTGAAAGTCATAGCAGTATGATTACTTAAAAAAATACATTGAATCAATCCTAACATGTAATGTTAATCTATAAAATTAGTTAAATGCATCAAATGTATCAATTTACAATTATTATGATATTTATAATATCAATTATTTTAATCTTTCATTAATAAGGTAATTATTGTATCATCATTGTGTCATAAATAATTTTAATTATATAACGTCTAAGAATTATAAATAAAATACCATTATGTAGGAAATATTTTTATCTTTCTAACTAATATTTATAGTTTAATTTATCTTATTTGTAACCCTATATTAAAAATGGTTTAGTTATTAAACATTGAATTTAACACTTTTAACTCTTCTTTAAATAAAATATAATAAATGTCCTAATCTAATCCAAGTGGATCCAAGAAGATCATATTTTATTCCTAAGTTTTATTTTGGTCTAAAAACAATTATCCAATAGAATTATAACATGTGTTACGGTAATTATAATATCATTTTTACCATTAATTACCCTATTTAATTTTAACCGTGGTAAATAAAATTCAAAAATTACTATTCACCAAAAATTATTTTCATCCTATTGAACCACAATTTACTTACTAATATCAACCATTTCTCTAATATTTTTGAAATTAAATTCATATAAGTGGTAAAATTATGTTTTATGCAAATTTGCAAATGTGCCTAGAAGGTGGGTAAAAGATGTTAAAAAGTACAATAAAATTTAATATATCTAATTTTATTATAAAATGACTCCAATAAATTAAATTAGACTAATATAGGCATTATTTATCTATTTTTACTTTAAAATAAATTTAAATAAAATTAATAATTATTATTTAAATAAAAGTCGGTTTTAAACAATAACGCAGTGTTTTTCACTATTCGTCAAAAATTGAAAGTTTTCAGAAAAATTCCAAAAAATCACCTTAATATAATTTTGATATTCTAAATTCAAAAATGAAGTCTATTTTAACAAATTAAAAACATATAAGTTGAATTAATTAATTTAAAATTAATTCCCGTTGTCAAAACCAAAAAACGGAGATGGTGAGCCACACATACGTACGAGCGACAATATCATTCTATCGATGGTAAAATGGTGTTTAATTGGATGTTATATTACATATAAATAATAATTAACATTTTATATTAATTATTTAAAATAATTATACTCATTATTATACCCATACAAATAATGTAGTGTTGAATAACAAACTACATCATGACGTGGAGACGGTAAGCCATACGTACGCACTTATGGTGACTTTGTCATTCATAGGATGGATAGAATAATGAATATGGTTGTACCATATTTATAATAACATCTTAGTATGTATAATTTACTCGAGTTATTATTTTATTATGGAAACAACAAAGAAAGAGGAATTGGAAGAAGAAAATTACTTTGAAAGAGGTGATGAAATAATTACCTCTTCTTCGGGTGTTGCCCTCTGATTTGAACAAAAGGGATCTTAGGTTGGATTTCTTATCAAAGTAAATGATTTAGGTAAAACTGAGGGTTTTTGGGAGGATATTTGAGTTGGGTTTGGCCAACCCAAATGGCTTTGGAGGTGTGATTTTGAGATAAGGGAAAGTACCCTTTTATAAGAGGGGTGAGGGTCACTTTAGGAAAATATTGAAATATTAATTTATTATAAAATAATTTTCGATTTATAATGGATCGAAATGGATTTATTTATAGTATAAGGTGGGGATGGGTCAAAATCCTCTCAACCAATAGGTTTTAGACAAGTTTAGGTCACCATATTAACCTTATATTTTAGATTTAACCCTTAGTTAAATAGTTTAACTTTTACCATGTCTTATTGTATTTTTATATTACATGGTTAATAAACTTACTATAAAATTCCAAGATAACCTAAAGTGGTTCATTAATGACACATATATCATTATTTATGTATTTTTTCTGAACATCATATTTTTATTATTATTATATCATTTAATAATATAGTATTTGTTTTAAAAACTCATTTATGTCAATTTTGACACTATTTAGTATTTGTTTATGTGTAATTATTTACTAGGACATAATTATTCATAAATTTCCATGTTTCATAAAAAAAATCGAAAGGAATCATTTAAGTTTTTATGGAAGGGTATCTTTAACTAGATCATCAATTTAAATGTTTTAAAGATTTATTTCTCTAAATCATTTTAATTAATGTCCATGTTTTCAATATGATTTTAAGGATTTATTTACATGGGCATGATTGTTTTGAAATGTTAATTAATTTCTAAAGTTTCAAAGTGTTATGAGATACTTTGATTAAAAAATCACTTTTAAATGAATTCCTTTATAAATTTTAATACTTTTAAATGATTTCATGAAAAAAGGATACTTCTATCAAAGAGTTTCACTGATCATTTTTAACTATGTCAACATCCTTTACTGGATATTTTTCTTGATTGGGGTTGATTTATTATAATAAAATCTTCCATATTGTATTGAAAGAGTTATGATATGTTTGACTGTGAATGTGCTATTTTTATACCATTCATGGTTTATGGTTAAATTATTGACATTTTGTATGCTAGTTTTAATATGAATGTTTATGTTATGTTTCCACATTTTCATATGAGGAATGCATTGGACTTAGTAAGTGATGGGTGGAACCCACTATAGCTCCTCGATGCATCGATAGGTCTCATGAGACAAACTAGTGTCTTTGCACAATGTCTTGACAAAAATCTTATTTGTAATCTTGGCACGAGGCTTTAACTATGTGGTTATGATGTCCAGAAATATGCATTCCATCATTATGAAATTAGATATTGATATTACATGTAATTATTTGACTACTAGAATATCCATGTGAATAAGTAAATGGCATTATCTGATTTATCATTTCCATATTATGCTGAAGTTTAAATTTGAAAGTCTTTTGTTTTAGTCTTATACATTGCCTTAAATGTTTATGCTTATTTATTATAGTTTCCGCTATATTGTTATCCTTATTGAGCATCTGAGCTCACCCCTTTATTATGTTTTCTTTTTCCCAGGATGTGAAGAAGTATATTATGATTAACCTGAAAGAATAGTCTAAGGGATATGAGTGTGTTAAAAGGGGACACCATGTTGTTGTTTTTCCATTTCATGATGTAATTTAAAACTTATGTATGTATCTAATACTTCCAAGGCTACTAAAATTATCGGTATTTTGAGACTTGATCTATTGTGATAATGCCAATGTTATGTAATAATGAACCAACTCTGGGTAACTAGGGTCAGGGCATCATAGTTGGTATCATAGGAAGTTTATAAAAAACCTTGGAAATAGATTTAGATAAACTCTGATTAGAGAACATTACCTTAAGATAAACATTGAGGATTAGTATGGAAGAAATTCCTAGAATTTTGGTAATGTAGAGATTTTGTGAATTTTCCAAGCAATACATCCCTATCTGGATACGAGCAGGTAGAGGATGCTCTGGCACAAATGTATCTAGGGATAAAACCTGAAAACATATATTTGAGCTAGACTCAAATGGGAACTGGTGCATAGAAATGGGCCTTGCTGCACTCTTGGTTACAACACTACCAGGGGATATGCTTAGTATAATTGACATTTTCTTTATAAACCATTTTGAAGGATTTATGAGTAAATACTTTTTCAAAGAAAACATTTTTATGATTATAGATTATATGCATAAACTATTCAATTTATGTTTTGTATTTTACAAGTTTGGAATTATGAATTGTTATTCATAAACTAACCTAGTGTATGCCATTGTTTAGAAATGGTGCCCAATAGAAGGAATGAGAACTCCAACAATACACATGATCCAAAGAGTAAGAAGGATCATATAATTCATGGTCTTAAGCCAA
Organism: Viscum album; assembly: GCA_963277665.1. Classification (NCBI taxonomy): domain Eukaryota; kingdom Viridiplantae; phylum Streptophyta; class Magnoliopsida; order Santalales; family Viscaceae; genus Viscum; species Viscum album. Next base: position 932,858,819 of record OY728141.1, read on the forward strand.
CATTTATAAAGGGAAATAGTATCCCACATATTATTATCATATAAAGAAATAGTATCATGTGTTAATAAGATAACTAAATAATTCTCTAAGTCATATGGATTTGAAGGGAAGCCAGAGAAGAAGAGGATGGTAGAGAGAAAGTTGGATAAAGGGAAGAAGGGAAAAAAGGATTTTCTCATATGTGATAACTGTGGAAAGAATCACCCTGGGAAGTGCTTGAAAAGAATGGGAGTTTGTTATAAGTGTGGAGAAAGAGGACACCAAGTTCTTGATTGAAAAGGTAAGAAAAAGGTTTCAAATGTACAATGATTCATCTGTAAGGAGTTGGGACACTACACGAATCAATGTCTCAATCATCAGAGTATACCCTAAATGATGCTATTGGATAATAATCAAGTTATGATACTTCCGCAGATAAAGTGGAATGATTAGTGTTCTTAAGTTGTTATTAAATAATTGTGTCATTTGAATATTGTATTAATTATGTACAAGTTATAAGAATTATAAAGTATATAAGGATTGTACTGTAGTGTGTTTTCATCAAGGATTTGAGATTTTATGGTACCAAGAAAAGTGACATAGTTTCAAGTTAAACATTTTTTAAAATATATGGTTGAGAGAAAAATAAACCTTAATACGGTCCTAATATGAAGGTATTGATTTTTGAATAAGAGATAATTGGGTTGGATAAAGTGTATTGGGTATTATTGACATCCTTGGAACTGATTAACAGTTTGTTTATTCCTTCATTGTTGGATTATTAAAAAAAATTAGATTTACGGAGTATATACAGTATTCTATAAGGAACAAGGGATCATGAATGTATTCAATAAGGTTTTATGGTAATTTAGGGTGTTACCATGTTTTAAGAGAGTACATGATGAAGGTATTCACATGTTATTATGTGGAAAAAAAGAGATCTTCATTATGTTTACCTTCCTTATAAATTTTGGACTGTGAGTTTGGACAAAAGTATTTTGGATAAGTCTAATGGTTGGAATGGATTAAGTTGGACATTGGATACTATTGTTTAAGGTTAAAACATTTCTTAATATTATTTTTGGATTTTTATAAAAAGGACAACCCGGAGGTTGGGCGACAACCTGTCACATCTGGCAAGGCTGCGAGACTTGAACCCGCAATCGAAGGGCGATAAGGGTGCATCACCTACCACTGGCCTACATGATGTACTAGTTTGTATAATGTAGTTTTTTCTAAATGGTATGACAGATGAATTATAAATTCATTATTTTTGTAACCCTATATGATTAGGATAAATAGAATATTTTTGAGTTCTATTATCTTTTGGTGTGAAAGATGAGTTTGTGGTAGAAATTAGTTAAAGGATAGAACTCTACTTGTCAAGTATTTTTTTCTTATTCTATGAATAAATTAATTCTTAAACATTATGGGAAGGAACTTAAAACCAAATTTTTTTTATCCTAATACCTTATGTTTTGTTGAACCGATGATATTTTAAATCATCATAGATTTATGGCTTTGAGGCCCTCAATATTCCATTTATTGTTCACTTGTTTGTGATTGATGACCTCAATAACACCCTATAAATATTTACGTTTTCCCTCCAATTATGTGTCTATAATTTCCACCAGTTTTCTCATATTGGAAACCCTAATTTGGTGGTGACTTTTTCATTTCCTTTTCCCTCTTATTAAGACAAAATTTTTATTAACCCTATTTCCGATGTGGGTTTTCTACAAAGGTATTTTCTATTTTAAACATTTTATTTTAGAAGAACAATTTAAAATTGTGAGGACAAAATTTATTGAAGGAGGGGAGAGTGTAACACCCCATGATTTTAGATTACGTTATCTCATTAAAGTAATTCAATAGCTTGTGCTACACGCAACACCGAGTTCAAGGGCACCACGAATTACCAAACTAGCCATTAAAAAAGAGGTTATGAATAGTATTAAACACATTTTTAATTTTATATAATTCCTATATAATTCTAACATTCAAATTTGGTGTTTTTTAGACATAATATAAAGAAAAATTCAATTTTCAGATAAAAGAAGTATTTTTCAAAAAAATGCAGTTTTCCGCCTTTTAATGGAGAACCCTTTTTAAATCCAATATTCGATTCTTTTATATATTTAATTTAGTGAAATTAAATTCTTATTTATAAGAGGGAAATAAAAATTTAGTTTGGATAATTTTTTGGTACTTTTCTGATAACTTTCATATTTTGATGAATATTGAAAAATACTAAATTTTAATTGAAAACAACTTTTTTAATCGAAATAATTTGTAGTGTTAAATTATGAATTTGAGTGGTTTTAAAGAATCATTATATTATATTTTTATAGTTTAATATAATTTAGGTCATTATAAGTAATTTCACATTTAAATTGGTCATAAACACATGTCAATCTGTTGATAGTTTTTACTTTTTAAAAACCCGTTTTTTTGTTTTCACAACGGGAATTAATTTTAAATTAATTAATTCAACTTCTATGTTTTTAATTTGGTAAAATATACTTCATTTTTGAATTTGTAATATCAAAATTATCTTAGGGTTAATATTTGGTATTTTTCTGAAAACTTTCAATTTTTGATGAATAGTGAAAAACATTGTGTTATTGTTTAAAACCGACTTTTATTTAAATAATAATTATTATTTTTAATTAAATTTATTTTAAAGTCAAAATAGATACATAATACCTATATTAGTCCAATTTAATTCATTGTATTCATTTTATAATAAGATTATATATATATATATATATATATAATTTTATTGAACTTTTTAACGTCTTTTACCCACCTTCTATGCACATTTGCAAATTTTCATAAAACATGATTTTTCCACTTCTGTGAATTGAATTTAAAAAATCTGAGATACATGGTTGATATCATTAAGTAAAATGTGGTTCAATAGGATGAAAATATTTTTTGGTGAAGGGTAACTTTTGAATTTTATTTACCACGATTAAAAGTAAATAGGGTAATTAAAGTTAAAAATGATATTATAATTACCCTAACACAAGTCCTAATTCTATTGTAAAAGGATATTTCGACCAAAATAAACCTGAAGAAAAAAATAATATCCTTTTGATCCATTTGAGAAATATTAGGACATTTATTATATATTATTTAAAGAAGAGTTAAAAGTGTTAAATTCAAAGTCTAATAACTAAACCATTTTTAATATAGGGTCACACATAATATAAATTTGACTATAACTATTAATTAGAAAGATAAAAATATTTCATACATCATGGTATTTTATTTATAATTTTTATACATTACATAATTAAATTTATATATGACACAATGATGATGCAGTAATTACCTTATTAATGAAATGTTAAAATAATTGATATTATAAATATTAAAATAAATTTAAATTGAGAATTTTGATGCATTAAACGAATTTTATAGGTTAATATGACATTTTATTTTTGATTAAATATATTTTTTGACATGATAAATTTGTTATGACTTTCACAAAAGCCAAATACTAAATAGTATCAAAATTGACATAAATGAGTTTTTAAAACAAATACTATATTATTAAATGATATAATAATCCTAAAAATATTAGGTTCAGACAAAGGACTTCTATAATGATATATATGTCATTAATGAACCACTTTAGGTTATCTTTAAATTTTATATTATGTTTATTAACCATGTAATATAAAAATACAAGAAGACATGGTTAGAGATAAACTATTTAACTAAGAGTTAAATCTAAAAGATAAGGTTAATATGGTGACTTAAACTTGTCTAAAACCTATTGGTTGAGAGTATTTAGACCTATAACCACGTTATCCTATAAATAAATCCATTTTGAGCCATTAGAAACCTAAAATGATTTTATAATAAAATAATATTTCAAGCTTTTCCTAAAGTGACCCTCACCTCTCTTATAAAAGGGTACTTCCCCTTCTCTCAAAATCACACCTCCAAAGCCATTTGAATCGGCCAAACACTACTCAAATATCCTACCATATACCCTCACTTATACATAGAGGCCTTACTTTGATCATAAATCCAACCTAAAGAGACCTTTTGTTCAAATCAACAGGCAACACCCGAAGAAGAGGTAATTATTTCATCACCTCTTCCAAAATTATTTCTTCTTCGACTTCCTCTTTCTTTATTGTTTCCATACTAAAATAATAACTACAATATATTCTATATAATGAGATATTATTATAAATATTTTACAACCATGTTCATTATTCTATTCATCCTATGAATGACAACGTCGCCATATGTGCGTACGTACGGCTTACCGTCTCCACGTCGTGGTGTAGTTTGTTATTCAACACTACATTATTTGGATGGATATAATAATGATTATAATTAATTTAAATAATGAATATAACATAGTAATGATTATTTATATATAATATACCATCAAATTAAACACCATTTTACCATGGATAGAATGATATTATCGCTCGTGCATACGTACGGCTTGCCGTCTCCACGACGCGATGAGATTCATCATCAACGATCACCATTCAAGAATTTTGATAAAAATATATATATATTGATTAAGTATGATATATATAAAATAATATTTATACTGGAATAATATATATTTATGTAGATAAATATATGTCCTTTACTTACTTCCATACTATATGATAAGAAAACAGAAACAACGTTCATGCGTACGTACGGATATCATCTCCATGAATGATGTTTCCATTTCATATATCTATTTATTATAAATATTTATATTCTGAATATATATGATATATAAATCATGTTTTATATTCTATAATTATGTAAATCATGATCTATGTGATATGATCAAGAATAACAAGTAAAAACATGTATGATAAAGAAAACAATTATTACCCGAAATGTTATTTTAACATAGAAATCATTATTAAATGGGTGTTATAAAGCACTAAATGAATCAAGTATGGTATCATAAATATGAATATGGTTCTGGTATAATTTAATAACATACTATGGTAATTATACAAGAGGTTAAATATACCCTCGGCCAAAGGAAAGTACAAGGTAAGGGGTAATTCCTCAATCTCATTATTATTCGAGATTGTTTATGTGTAAGTATTTACTGGGGCATACTTATTCATACATGTCCATGTTTCATAAAAATGTTTTCAACAGTAATATTTTAAGGTTTTATGGAAGGGACTCTTTATCTAGATCATTAGTTTAAATGTTTTAAATGTTTATTTTTCTAAATCTTTTTAATTAATGTCCATGTTTTCAAAATGATTTTAAGGATTTGTTTACATGGACATGATTGTTTGAAAATGTTTCAAATTGGTATGGGACACTTTGATTCAAAAATCACTTTTAAATGGATTCCTCTATAAATTTTGAAACTTTTAAATTATTTCATGAAAAAAAGATACTTCTATCAATGAGTTTTACTGATCATTTATAACTATGTCAGCATCCTTTACTGGATATTATTATTGATTGAGGTTGATTTATTATAATAAAATATTCTATATTGTATTGAATTATTTATGGTATGTTTGACTGTCGATGTGATATTTTTATACCATTCATGGTTTATGGTTAAAGTATTGACATTTCGTATGCTAGTTTTAATATGAATGTTTATGTTATGTTTCAAAATTTTCATATAATGAATGCATTGGACTTAGTAAATGATGAGTGGAGCCCGCTATAGCTCCTCGATGTATCGGTAGCTCTCACGGGACAAACTAGTGTCTTATCACAAGGCCTTGAAAAAAAATTTATTTGTAGTCTTGGCACGAGGCCTTGACTATTTGGTTATGATGTCCAGCATTATGTATTCCCTCGTTATGAAATTAGTTATTACATGTGATTATTAAACTAGTAGAATATCCATTTTCATGTTTATATGGTAATTTTTGATTTATTCTTGCCATATTATGTTCAAGTTTACGCTTAAAAGGCTGTTGTTTTTATAACACATTTTTACTTAAAATTATATAGCTTCCGCTAAATTATTTACCCTTACTGAGTATCTGAGCTCATCCATTTCTTATGTTTTGTTTTTTTCCATGATTACAAGAAGTGTATTATGATTGATATGGAGGTTTAATCTATGGGAATAATAGAATTCTCAAAAGATTATTTATGTTGTGTTTTATATTTGAATGTGTAATGTAATGTTCATGTATGTAATCTATTTTCCAAGACTGCTAAACCGATCAGTTCTTCGGGACTTGATTCCTTGTAATCATGCCAATTTATTAAAATAATTCACCGGCTCTGGGTTTCTGGGGTCTGGGAATTACAGTTTTATAGTTGAATTTATCTTATGTGTAACCCTATATGAAAAATGGTTTATTAAACATTGAATATAACACTTTTAACTCTTCTTTAAATAAAATATAATAAATGTCATAATCTAATCCAAGTGGGTCAAAAAAGATCATATTTTATTCCAAAGGTTGATTTTGGTCGAAAAACACTTATCCAGTAGAATTATCACATGTGTTACAGTAATTATAATATCATTTTTACCTTTAATTTCCCTATTTACTTTTAACCATGGTAAAAAAATTCAAAAGTTACTATTCACAAAAAATTATTTTCATCCAATTGAACCACATTTCACTTACTGATGTCAACTGTGTCTCTCATATTTTCCAAATTCAATTCACAGAAGCAGTGAAATTACATTTTATACAAATTTGTAAATGTGCCTAGAAGGTGAGTAAAAAACGTTAAAAAGTTGAATAAAATTTTATATATCTAATCTTATTATAAAATGACTCCAATGAATTAAATTGGAATAATATAGGTATTATGTATCTATTTTTAATTAATAAAATTAAATAAAATAAATAATTATTTAAATAAAAAGTCGGTTTTAAACAAAAACGTAGTGTTTTTCACTATTCAACAAAAATTGAAAGTTTTCAGAAAAATACCAAAAATTCATCCTAAGCTAATTTTGATATTTCGAATTCAAAAATTAAGGTTATTTTAAAAAATTAAAAATATAGAATTTGGATTAATTAATTTAAAATTATTTCCCGTTTTCAAAACAAAAAACTGGTTTTTAAAAAGTAAAAACTATCAAAAGCTTGACATGTGTTTATGTCCAATTTAAATTTGAAATTACTTATAATGACCTAAAATTATATTAAATGATAAAAATATAATCTAATTATATTTTAAAACCACTCAAATTCATAATTTAACAATATAAATTATTTCGATTAAAAAAGTTGTTTTCAATTAAAATTTAGTATTTTCCACTATTCATCAAAATATGAAAATTATCAGAAAAGGGTACTTCCCCTTCTCTCAAAATCACAAATACAAAGCCATTTTACTTGGACAACCCCTACTCAAATATCCTCACAACTTCAATTACTTCATCCTAGAGTCCTTACTTTGATCATAAATCCAACGTAAGGATCCCTTTTGATCAAATCCAAAGGAAACACCCGAAGAAGAGGTGATAATTTCATCACCTCTTTTAAAGTTCTTTTCTTCTTCCACTTCCTCTTTATTTGTTGTTTTCATACCAAACTAATAACTCCAATACCTTCTACATACTGTGATGTGATTATAAATATGGTAAAACTATATTCATTATTCTATCTATCCTTTGAATGACAAAGTCATCATATGTGTGTACGTACGACTTACCGTCTCCATGTTGTGGTGTAGTTTGTTAATCAATAATTTAATATTGGGATTGGTATAATAATGAGTATAATTTATGTAAATAATAACTATAACATTTTAATGATTCTATATATATGATGTATCATCCAATTATATATGATTTCACCATAAAAATAATGATATTGTCACTCGTGCATACGTACGGCTTACCGTCTCCACGAAGCGATGAGATGACACTCCCCGTCTTAACCATTCAAAAATAATTTTCATTTGATGATTAAAAATAATGTTTAAGAACTTAATATCATTCTGGATATGAATAATATACATCCTATCCATAACAAACATCACTTACATAGCAAAACATATAAAGGAAAATGAATCAGTTAACACTTGAAATGATGATACTACTGAAATATCATTAACAAAGAAATATTAGAAGATCATATATGATATCATATTTATGTATTTGGTTCTTTTATAATTTAATAACAATGATTTAACTATTATACAGGAGGTTAACTTACCTTCGACTAAGGAAAAGTACAAGGTAAGGGTTAATTTTACAATCTTTTTATTTATCTGAGGTCGTTTATATGTAAGTATCTACTGGGAATTCCTTATCATCCACATTCATGTTTCTTAAAAATGTGTTTTAAAACATTTTTACTATTTCCTATAATATGGGTTAAATTCATTTATACCCTTGTTTGACTTTTATAAAATGTTTTGAAAGTAATCTTTCTGTTGTTTTCCAAACAAGGTACTTTATGACCTTTTCAACGAATTAAGGTAAGAATTTTTATTTTAACTTATACGGCGGGTGTGGATATTTTCTGTCATGATAAAACCTTCAAAGTTTCCCTTACAATATTATAAGAATATTTTTAAAATAATCGTTTTCTTTTATAATTATGTGACTTTTAAATGATTTTAAAATAGAAAGAGATATTTCTCTCAAATAGTTTTTATTTCATTTATGTCAACATCCATTGATGGATTTTATACTTGTTTGAAGATTTATTATGATATAATCTTCCATATTGTATTGAAGGTTTTGGGATATGTTTGATTGTGGATGTGTTATTTTTATACTATTCATGGTTTATGGTTAAAGTATTAACATTTCTTATGCTAGATTTAATATGAATGTTTATGTTATGTTTCAACCTTTTCATATGAGGAATGCATTGGACATAGTAAGTGACAAGTGGAGTCTGCTACAGCTCCTTGATTCATTGGTAGGTCTCATGAGACAAACTAGTTTCTTGGCACAAGGCCTTGACAAAATCTTATTTTTAGTCTTGGAACGAGGCCTTGAATTTGTGATTATGATGTCCAGAATTATATGTTCCATCATTATGAAATTGGTTATTGATATTATTTGTGATTATTCGACTAGTAGAATATCCATGTGAATAAGTAAATGGAATTATTTAATTTATCTTTGCCATATTATTCTATAGTTTATGTTTAAAAGGCTTGTGTTTTAGCATTGCCTACCAACCTCAAACTAACAGACAATCAGAACGGACTATTAAAACCTTAGAAGACATGTTGAGATCTTGCTCACTTGACTTTCAAGGTATATAGGCTCAGTATTTACCTCTGGTAGAATTTTCCTATAAAAATAGCTTTCATTCAAGTATTTAGATAGCACTATATAAAGCGTTATATGGAAAGATATGTCGCACACCAACTTGTTGGGATGATGTCAGTGAAGGAAAACTCGTAGGCCCAGAACATGTTGATGAAACAATAGAAATGGTAAAGATTATCCAAACCCACATCAAAGAAGTTCAATGTTGACAAAAGAGTTATGCCAATAATCAAAGGAAGGATTTGGAGTTTCAAGTTGGAGATCATATTTTCTTGAAGGTATCTCCATGGAAGGGTGTTATACAATTTAGTAAAAAGGGTAAATTAAGTCCCTGGTACATCAGACCTTTAAAAATTCTAGAATGAATTAGAGTTTTAGCATACCATTTGGAAATTCCTCCAAGTCTTTCCAAAGTTCATGATGTGTTCCACATATCACTGTTGAGAAAATACATGTCTGACCCAACGCATGTACTCACCTATGAAGAATTAGAACTGGAACCCGATCTTTCTTATTGTGAAGATCCTATCAAAATTCTTGATACCAGAGAACAAGTGTTGAGAAACCGGACAAATCGTCTAGTAAAGGTTCTATACAGAAACCATAAGATGGAAGAGGCCAGGTGGGAACCTAAGGAACTTATAATAAATAACTACCTAAATCTTTTTATACAGTAACATTCTAGAAATTTTGAGGACGAAATTATTTGGAGGGGAGAATGTAACACCCCAAGCTTCCACGGTACGTTTTCATTTGAATAATACAGTAGCTTGCACTATATGCAACTTTGAGTTCTAGCACACCACGACAAATAAAACTTGTCGTTTTAAAATCAGGTATGAATGGTAATACCAAATTTTTAAAATTTTATAAATTTTATTTTTCAAAACAGACTTCATTTTTGGATTCTGAATATAAAAATTAGCTTAGGGAGAATTTTTGGTATTTTTCTGAAAATTTTAATTTTTGATGAATAGTGAAAAACACTGTCTTATTGTTTAAAACAGAATTTTTTTAAATAATTATTTAATTTATTCAAATTTATTTTAAGTAAAAATAGATACATAATACCAATATTATTTCAATGTAATTCAATGGAGTCATTTTATAATAAAATTATATGTATAAAATTTTATTGAACTTTTTACCGTCTTTTACCCACCTTCTAGGAACATTTACAAATTTTCATAAAATGTAATTTTACCACTTATGTGAATTGAATTTCAAAAAATTTAGAGACACAGTTGACATCAGTAAGTAAAATGTGGTTCAATGTTTTGAAAATAATTTTTTATGAATATTAACTTTTGAATTTTATTTACCACGGTTAAAAGTAAATAGGGTAATTAAAGGTAAAAATGATATTATAATTATCCTAACACATGTTCTAATTCTATTGGACAAGTTTTTTTGACCAAAATAAACCTTATAAATAAAATATGTTCTTATTTTGTCTACTTGAATTAGATTAGGACATTTATTATATTTTATTTAAAGAAGAGTTAAAAGTGTTAAATTCAAAGTATAATAACTAAACTATTTTTAATATAGGGTTACACATAAGATAAATTCAACTATAAATATTAATTAGAAATATTAAAATATTTAATACATAATGGTATTTTATTTATAATTTTTAGACATTAAAAAATTAAAATTATTTATGACACAATAATGATACAATAATTACCTTATTAATGAAAGATTAAAATAATTGATATTATAAATATCAAAATAAATGTAAATTTATACTTTTGATGAATTCCACGAATTTTATAGATCAATATGACATGTTAGGGTTGATTCAATGATTTTTTTTAAATTAATCATGTTTTTATGACTTTCGCAGAAACCAAATACTAAATAGTGTCAAAATTGAAAACAATGGATTTTTAAAACAAATATTATATTATTAAATGATATAATATTCCTAAAAATCTAAGGTTTGGACAAAGGACGAATATAATGATAGATATATCATTAATTAACCACTTGAGGTTTACTTTTAATTTTATAGTTAATTTATTAACCTTTTATTATAATAATACAAGAAGACATGGTAAAAGTTAAACTATTTAACTAAGAGTTAAAACTAAAATATAAGGTTAATATGGTGACCTAAACCTATCTAAAACCTATTGGTTGAGAGTTTTTGACCCAAACCCACCTTATCCTCAAAATAAATTCTTTTAGAACCATTAGAAACTGAAAATTATTTTATTATAAAATAATATTTCAAGCTTATCCTAAAGTGACCCTCACCTATCTTATAAAAGGGTACTTCCCCTTCTCTTAATTTCACACCTCCAAAGCCATTTGGATCAGCCAAACCCTACTCAAATATCCTTCCAACTTCCCTCACTTACACTTATAGGTCTTACTTTGATCATAAAGTCAACCTAATGATCCCTTTTTATCAAATCAAAAAGAAGCACCTGAAGAAGAGGTAATAATTTCATCACCTCTTTCAAAGTTATTTTCTTCTTCCACTTCCTCTTTATTTGTTGTTTCCATACCAAAATAATATATCCAGTAACTTCTACATAATTTGATGTTATTATAAATATTTTATAACCATATTCATTATTCTATCCATCCTATGAATGAAAAGGTCATCATACGTGTGTACGTACGGCTTACCATCTCGACATCGTGCTGTAGTTTGTTACTGAATACTTTAATATTTGGATGTGTATAAAAATGATTATAATTGATGTAAATAATAAATATAACATGTTAATGATTCTTTATATATGATATAATATCCAATTATATACGATTTTACCATTAAAAGAATGATATTGTCGCTTGGTTGCGCCCAAATTTACCCTACTGGTAAAAAGTGGTCAATGTAGTACATGTAGGGGTCGAATCCATAGGGACCGAAGAAGTAACCTTGAGACGGTATGATTTGGTGAAGTATGGGCTGTGAAGTGGCCAAATTTGGTTTTGATTTTGGATGGTTTTAAAGAACACTAAGAAACCTAAGTGAATTAAATTCAAAGAAAATGGGTTGATCTTAGGATTATGCTCGGGGTGGATTGAATGAATTTTAATTCTTTAGACAATTTTGGTTTTATTAATTCTTGATGAATCCATTCTTCAAAAATAACACTACCATCATCATTTTCTGGTTTGGTGCTTAATAAAAACAATTAATAATCCCCTTATACACTTAAAGAACCAAATTCATGATCTCTCTTAGGTATATGGTCATTTAGTACTTGAATTTAGCTTGCTCAAACACAGTGAAGATGAAGAGTATAAATAACTGAATAATGGAAGTCTTAAACTAATTAGCCAATTAACAAAAATTCGTTCATAAAATTACATTCAATCCATCCTTTGTATCCTCCTAAGATCAACCCATTAAAGGGTTATCCCTCCATTGATCGTATACTCTCAATGGTGGGTGGAAGATGGCTTACCAGAATTGGATTGATGAAATTAAAACCGCAGAAATAACGAGCACTCCTCCGTGTGTGTGAATAAAATTCACACCTATGTGTGAACTAATTCACCACAACACAGAGATATCACTGTGATTTTTGAAAATTTAGTTTTAATAAATTAAAGGGAAAATATATATGAGAAATATGTTGATTAAGAACAAAAAATAAACTTACATGGAAATTGAAAACATTACAAAGGAACTTTTGCAGCATAACCTTACAATGGAGCAAGCAACAAAAGATGATAAGAAAAATATGATATGCCTATTCCCTTCACCACCAGATCCTCATATAGGAATATTAGAAGCCTTAGGTCCACCACACAACAATAAATTCACCCCCAAACAATTAATAGACTCAAAAGAAGGGTGAAGAATCAAAAGGAAATTGACGTTACAATGTTGACCACAAAACCAGCCAGATTCATCCACCGTTTTGACGTGTGAATTATTAATTGAAGAAGGTCGAATACGGAGGGGTATTATAAGAGAAATATGTTCGCCCCTCTGTTCTTTATGATCTTTAAACATTTCAGGAACTTTGTCCTATCCTTTTGGAAGTTATGGTCGAGATGGTGGGATGACATTATGTGTATTAATGTCGGGTCCACCATTTAAATATCAACTTCAGATCCCTTTATCATCATGAAAACTTCAGAATTAGCTCTGGCCACAGTTGAATAAAATGATACTAATATTTTTTATATTTCTACTTTATAAATTTGAGCTTCATTGGTCTTGTTTTGTGGGCCCCACATTTGTTTGATGGTCCTTAGGCCCATTATGCCTTTTCCAGCAAATTTCTGCATTCAGGTGCAAAAATATCCATCTTTTCTTGGGATTCATCCATCAGACCTAAAAGAAAAAATTTCCAAATAAAGTGATGAATCATATACCAAAATATAAAATTAAAATGAAGAACAATGTATTTTTCACAATAAATGTATTGAGTGGTCCCAAATTGACACTTTAAGCATGAATTGCACAATGATGGGAAATGAAGTTCAATTTCTGAATTAGACTAAAATTGATGTTTATGAACTTTGAAACACATTAATATTAAGATATTAGCAATGAATATTAGACACTTTCAGTGACTAATCACACCCCCCAACTTTATTTTTTCTAGTCCCAAGCAAAATATATTACAAATATGAAATTTGAATCCCCTTTTCCAAAAACATTTTAATACACATTGCTCACCCAAAGATCTCATACCAAAAATAATTATGAAAACCATCAAAATAATTTAAAAAAAGCTAGGTCAATAAGCATATCCCAAGACCAAGCTCATTCCTTTGTTCAAATTCATCGCCACATTTCATCCGACTTCAATTAAGCATGATAAAGTGTTGTGCATCTCAAAAGATATGGGGCCCATTTTATTGTTCAAGGGGAAAAAATGGAAGCGCTAGGTGGGAATCACATTAAACCTTAAGATGATTATCATTTTTTTTATTTTTTTGATTGTTTGTTTTTTTATTTAACCACAATAGATATGAAAAGACTAACTCTGGGCAAGACAACTATGGAGTCACGATCCCCAAGTGTCGAATTCCATACATATTGTCAATTCCATGCTCTACAATAGAGATATCAAGCCTAACTCTGGGAAAGAAAACTATGGATTTGTGATCCCCAAGTGCTGGACTCCACGCATTTGGACAAAACATTTTCTATGTGGTCATTATTATTTTCATTTTTTTTTGTTTTTGTTTTTTTTTTCTGGATACTCAAATTAAACTAAAAGTGACCCCAGAACCCTATGCTAAAATGAAAGGGACCCAAGAACTCAAATTTACACCCATGATCCAGTAGACGTGCGTTGTGGCATTTTTATTAAGATAATGAAAATTTAAACTTTGAAAAATCACATCAGGCAACCGCACTTTCCAAAAACTATGCTCATGAACTTAAACTTGCATTAAAATCAGAATCAAGGCATAAAAAATTATTTGATATCCAATTTTAGAGTTTTCAATATATGTTATCATGTTCAAGGTTAATGGAATTTTTCTTTCCATGAATGTTCTTAATTATAAATAAAAAAATCATTTTTTATCTCCCCCCAACATAGAATAACACTATCCTCAGTGTTTAAAAGAAAACATAGAAGGGGGTATGGGAGAGGTGTTTAAAGTTGAAATTTAAAATGATAATCATGGAATGAAGTCACCTGGTGGTTGATGATGATAGTGCGTGCCACAATCTTCCTTCAATCTTGGGTTTGAGTCTCAACGGATTGGACGGTAGTGATGGGATTTTCCCACGACCTGCGACATGAACTTTTATTTTTTGTTAAATTTTTTTATCCTACAAACACATAAAAATAAACTGATGATACATTGTCTTCTTTTTAAATTTCAGGGTAAGGTATTACTCAAGGATCACACCACGTGACACGAATGAATATGGTGCTCCCCTTTCATACCCATCCATACTCATAATATAAGAACAGATCAACAGTCTATTTTTTTATTTTTTTTATTCTTAAAATATTAAAATGATTTATTAATCCTATTTGAAAAATAAATATGATTCCAAAAATGTTGGAAACGTGAAAACCATGGGTTGCCTCCCGTGCAACACTTTTTTTTAACGTCGTTAGCTCGACTTGAACCCCCAAAATTGTCCAATTCCAACTTTTAACATTTTTAGGGCCCCATTTTTATCCAACTCAACAAGATTTAGATTAATTCTTTTTTTAGAATTTTTTTCATGCAAAAACCTATGTTCTAAAATGAGTGGTAAAATCCAAGTAATATCAAAAAAGGTGGATTCAATTCCTTTTTTAGTTTTTCCAAATACATTAAGAATCATTACCTCTTTATTGGTTTCAAGATAATAAATTGTGAAAATTGGAAGTTTTTGGCTATCCACAATGAATGGAAACTTAAGGGTGGATGGAAAGTCCTTTTGTTCAAGTTCAGGTAGGCTAACACTTTTAGACATAGGTTGGGACTTTGAATCAAACTCAATTTCATTTTCAAAATAGCTCAACAGAATTGGTTCCTTTTGAATAGAAGATTCAACCACAAAATTGGAAAGATCAATTTTAGGAATGGGTATGGACTCGATGTTTGTGATTTCTCTCAACGGTTCAATGGTTGGTGTTTTTGAAAATTCATCAATGGATTTATACATAGGAGACTCAATCCATAATGACGAATCCTCCTGTTTTGAATCCAAAAAGTCAATTTCATCCTGATTTAAAGACACTTCAACAATTTTTTGACCCTCTTCATCTATCCCAAATCCAAATGTTGGTTCATCAATAAATTTATGAGAGGTTTTTGGGAGAATAGATCCTTCTATCAATGATGAGGAAGGGATAGCATGAGTGGGAATGGGTTCCATAACCGTCTCGATGTTTTGTAATTCTAATCTCAAAGATGAAACCTCAAAATTCATTTTCTCCATTTGTTGACACAATTTTTCAAGTAATGGTTGTAGATCATGATGGGAAAGGGGTTGAGAAATATGGTCTTTTCCAGGTGGATAATTAAATTGTTGGAATTGCATAGAAGGGTGTTCAGATTGGATTTGTGGGGATTGAAACTCATTATATGTTGGGTTGTTTTGTGGATCATAGGAGTAAAAACATTGTGGTTCATTTGGTTGTTGATGATCCCACATGTAGAAATTAAGATGGTCATTATACATCACACATGTGGTTTGGTGATCAAAGTAGGAATAGGTTTCCCATGTTTAGACTTGTTCCAAATTGAATTCCATAGGAGTGAGGGGGTGAGAACAGAGAATAGGGATAAAAAAAGGATGATAATGTCTATAATAACTTACTTAGGTCCCCGAAAACGTTGCCAAAAATTGGTTGCGCCCAAATTTACCCTACTGGTAAAAAGTGGTCAGTGTAGTACATGTAGGGGTCGAATCCATAGGGACCGAAGAAGTAACCTTGAGACGTTATGATTTGGTGAAGGATGGGTTGTGAAGTGGCCAACTTTGGTTTTTATTTTGGATGGTTCTAAAGAACAATAAGAAACCTAAGTGAATTCAATTCAAATAAAATGGGTTGATCTTAGGATTATTCTCAATGTGGATTGAATGAATTTTACTTCTTTAGACAATTTTGGTTTTATTAATTTTTGATGAATCCATTCTTCAAAAATAACACTACCATCATCATTTTCTGGTTTGGTGCTTAATAAACACAATTGCTAATACCCTTATACACTTAGAGAACCAAATTCATGATCTCTCCAAGGTATATGGTTATTTAGTACTTGAATTTAGCTTTCTCAAACACAGTGAAGATGAAGAGTAGAAATAAATGAAGAATGAAAGTCTTAAATTAATTAGCCAATTAACAAAAATTCGTTCATAAAATAACATTCAATCCAGACTTTTCATCCTCCTAATATCAAACCATTAAAGTTTTATCCCTCTATTGATGGTATACTCTAAATGGTGGGTGGAATATGGCTTAAAAGAATTGGATTGAAGAAATTAAACTCGCGGAAATAACGAGCACTCCTCCGTGTGTGTGAATGAAATTCACACCTATGTGTGAACTAATTCACCACAACACAGAGATATCACTATGATTTGTGAAAATTTAGTTTTAATAAATGAAATGGAAAATATATAATAGAGATATGTTGATTACAAACAAAAAAGAAACTTACATGGAAATTGAAAACATTACAAAGGAACTTTTGCAGCATAACCTTACAATGGAGCAAGCAACAAAAGAAGATAAGAAAAATATGAGATTCATATTCCCCTCACCACCAGCTCCTTATATAGGATTATTATGATCCTTAGTTCCACCCCCCAACAATCAATTCACCCTTAAAAATTAATAGATTCAAAAGAAGGGTGAAGAATCAAAAAAAATTGACATTACAAAGTTGACCACAAAACCAGCCAGATTAGTCCACTGTTTTGACGTGAGAATTCGTAATTGGATAAGGCCGAATAAGGAGGGTTCATAGAAGATATATATGTTTTTCCATCTGTTCTATATGAGATGTAAAAATTTCAGGAAATTTGGCCCATCCGTTTGGAAGTTATGGTCGAAATAGTGGGAAGACTTTATGTGCATTAATGTTGGGTCCACCATTTAAATCTCAACTTCAGATCCCTTTATAATCATAAAAACATCAGAATTATCTCCGACCACAGTTGAATAAAATGATCCTAATATTTTTATCTTTCTACTGTATAAATTATAGCTTCATTGGGCTTGCTTTGTGGGAACCACATCTGTTTGATGGGCCTTAGGACCATTATGATTTTTCCAGCAAATTTCTGTATTCAGGCGCAAAAATCTTCATATTCCCTTGAGATTCATCCATCAGACCTAAAAGAAAAAATGTTACAAATAAAGTTAGGAATAATATACCAAAATATCAAATTAAAATGATTAAAAATGTATTTTTCAAAAGTAATTTATTGAGTGGGCCCAAATTGACACTTTAATCATGAATTGCACAATGATGGGAAATGAAGTTCAATTTCTGAATTGGACTGAAATTGATGTTTATAAACTTTGAAACACATTAATATTAAAATATTAACAATTAATATTAGCCACTTTCAATGACTAATCATAACTTGTGCATAAGTACGTCTTACCATCTCCACGACGCGATAAGATGCCATTCCCCATCATAACCATTCAAGAATAATTTTCATTTGATGATTAAAAATAATGTTTAAGAACTTAATATCATTTTGGATATGAATAAGATACATCCTATCCATAAAAAACATGAATTACATAAGAAATCAGATAAAGGAAAATGAATCAGTTAACACCTAAAACGATGATACTACTGAATATCATTAACAAAGCAATATTTGAAGATCATATATGATATCATATTTATGTATGTGGTTCTTGTATAATTTAATAAAAATGGTTTAACTATTATATAGGAGGTTATAATGTACCCTAGAATAAGGGAAAGTTCATGGTAAGGGTTAATCTTGCAATCTCTTTATTTATCTGATGTTGTTTATATGTAAGTATCTACTGGGACTTCTTTATCATCCATATCTGTGTTTCTTAAAAATGTATTTTAAAACATTTTTACTATTTCCTATAATATGTTTTAAATTCATTTATACCCTTGCTTGACTTTTTATAAAATGTTTTGAAATGAATATTTGCATCCTTTTCCAAACAAGGTACTTATGACCTTTTCGACGAATTAAGGTAAGATTACTTTTTTAACTTATACGATGAGTGTGGTATTTTCCATCGTTATAACACCTTCGAAGCTTCCCTTACAAAATAATATGAATATTTTCAAAATAAATGTTTTCTTTTATAATTATGTGACTTTTAAATGATTTAAAAATAGAAAGATACATTTCTCTCAAATAGTTTTGATTTCATCTATGTCAACATCCTTTGATGGATTTTACACTTGTTTGAAGATTTATTAGGATACAATCTTCCATATTGTATTGAAGGTTTTGGGATATGTTTGACTGTGGATGTTTTATTTTTATACCATTCATGGTTTATAGTTAAATTATTAACATTTCGTATTCTAGTTTTAATATGAATGTTTATGTTATGTTTCAACCTTTTCATATGAGGAATGCATTGGACTTAGAATGTGACAAGTGGAGCCCGCTATAGATCCTCGATGCATCGGTAGGTGTCAGGAGACAAGCTAGTTACTTAGAAAAAGGCCTTGAAAAAATCTTATTTGTAGTCTTGGCATGAGGCCTTGAATATGTGGTTATGATGTCTGGCATTATGCGTTCCATCATTATGAAATTGGCTATTGATATTGCGTGTGATTATTCGACTAGTAGAACATCCATGTGAATATGTAAATGACATTATTTAATATATCATTTCCATATTATGCTAAAGTTTATGTTTAAAAGGCTTGTGTTTTAGTCTTATACATTGCCTTAAATCTTTATGCTTATTTACGAATGTTTATAATATATTGTTATCCTTACTGAGCATCTAAGCTCACCCCTTTCTTATGTTTTATTTTTCCCAGGATGTGAAAAAATAAATTATGACTGACCTACAGGGATAGGCTAAGGGATATGATTGTGTTCTACTGAGACACAATGTTGTTTTTTATTTATAATGTAATGTAAAACTTATGTATGTATCTAGTAATTCCATGGATACTAAATAGATCGGCCTTTCGGGACATGATTCCTTGTATCATTCCAATGTTATGTAATAATACACCGACTCGAGATAACTGGGGTCAGAGCGTTACATAACATAAACATTCGTATTAAAACTAGCATACAAAATTTCAATACTTCAACTATAAACCATGGATGGTATAAAAATAGCACATTCATAGTCAAACATATCATAACTCATTCAATATAATATGGAATATTGTATTAAAATAAATTAACCTTAGTCAAAAATTATATCCAGTAAAGGATGTTGACATAGTTGAAAATGATCAGTAAAACTTTTTGAGAGAAATATCCCATTTTGTGAAATCATTTAAGAGTCACACATTTGTAAAGGAAGTAATTTAAAAGAGATTTTTGAATCAAAGTGTCCCATACCACTTTTAAACTTTTGAAAGGAATTAACATTTTTAAAACAATCATGTCCATATAAATAAATCCTTAAAACCATTTTGAAAACATGGACATTAATGAGAAAGATTTAGAAGAAAAAATATTTAAAACATTTAAAATGATGTTTAGTTAAAGAGTACCTTAAAATAATCATTTTTAAATATATTTTATAAAACATGGATATGGATAATAAATATGTCCCAAAAAATACTTACACATAAACAATCTCGGATAATAATGAGATTGAGGAATTAACCCTTACCATGCACTTTCCTTTGGTCGAGGGTAAATTTAACCTATTGTATAATGACTATAGTATGTTAGTAAATTATACCAGAACTATATTCATATTTATTATATCATACATGATTCATTTATGACTTTATAATTCCCATTTAATAATTATTTCCATGTTAAATTAATATTCGGGTAATAATCATTTTCTTTATCGTACGTGTTTTAACTTGTTATTCTTGATCGCATCATCTAGATCATGATTTAAATACTTCCAGAATATAAAACATTATTTATATATCATATATATTTAGAATATAAATATGTATAATAGATAGATATATCACTACGGGAAAAAATGCTTATTGCGACGGGGTATTTGCGACGGGCTTTATTCCCGTTGCAAAAACTCCGATGAAAAGAGTATTTTCAACTAGAATATATTCCCGTCGCAAATGGTCAGTTATTTGTGACGGAAATACAGTACCCGTCGCAATTGCAATGATGCGGTTTGCGCGCCAAAATGTAGGAAGCCTATTTGCGACGAGTATAAGGCTACCCGTCGCAAGTACCCAGCGGTGGTAAATAGTATTTGCGATGGGGCAATTGTCCCGTCGCAAAAAATTATTCGCCAGGTGTTATTTGCGATGGGACCCGTCGCAAATACCGGCCGTTTTAAAGCCTATTTGCGATGACCGCCTTCAACCTGTCGCAACTACCCGACGGGTGGTAAATACTATTTGCGACGGGTAAATTGTCTCGTCGCAAAAATGTATTCACCGGATGGTATTTGTGATGGGTCCCGTCGTAAATACCGGTGGCGGTAAATAGGAAATTGCGATGGAGATATCCACCCATCGCAAATACCGGCGGCGGTAAATAGGAATTTGCGACGCGGATATCCGCCCGTCACTAATGGGGTGTCATTTGCGACGAGCCCGTTGCAAAAACCCTTTTACCTGCCGCCCGTAATTAATGTGGGTGAAGGTATTTGCGACGAGCCCCGTCGCCAATACCGGCGGCGATAAATAGAAATTTGCGATGGGGATATCTGCCCATCGCTAATGGCGGCTATTTGCGACGGGCCCGTCGCAAAAGCTCTTTTACCCGCCGCCCGTATTTAATGCGGGGGAAGGTATTTGCGACCGCATCCCATCGCAATACCTAGTATTTGCGACGGGATACCGTCGCAAATATGGCCGTCACAAATAATCTAACCTATATATACACCCCACCCATTTTTTTTCACAACATTCAGATCTCTATTCTTCTCTCTCTCTCTAATTTTTAGTTCTGAGTAAAAAAAATTTTATTTTAATTTTTTCTTTCGAGAAGAGGAAAGAGTGAGTTAGAAGGCTCAGATTACTTCAAAATATCAAAGGTATTTATATTTTTTTATTTTTTTTATTTTTTTTAATTGTTAAATTATTTTTAATTGTTAATTTTATTTTTAATTGTTAGTTTTATTTTTTTTAATAGAATGTTTAGTTATATAGTATAATTAGATTATGTGGTTGTACCAAATAATCCTTGTCTGGATATGAACAAGTAGAGGCGGCTCTGGCACAGATGTACCTAGGAGTGAAAACTCTGACAAGTTGTTTCGAGCTTGACTCGGGGTAACCTGGTACACGACAACTGGCCTTGCTGCACACTTGGTTCGACACTCCCAGGGGATGTTTTGGTAATAATTAGAAATAAATATATAATTATAAAATAATTAAGAAATAATTAGATTTAATTAGATTTAATTAAAATAATTATCAAATAATTACCAAATAATTAGACTTAATTGATTAGAAATAAGTAGGAAACAATTATAATAATTTGGAAACAATTAGATTTAATTAGGAAACAATTAGATTTAATTAGGAAACAATTAGATTTAATTAGGAAACAATTATATTTAATTAGGAAACAATTAGATTTAATTAGAAAAAAATTAGATTTAATTAGGAAACAATTAGATTTAATTAGGAAACAATTAGATTTAATTAGGAAAAAAAATAGATTTAATTAGAAAACAATTAGATTTAATTAGGAAACAATTAGATTTAATTAGGAAACAATTAGATTTAATTAGGAAACAATTAGATTTAATTAGAAAACAATTATATTTAATTAAGAAACAATTAGATTTAATTAGGAAACAATTACATTTAATTAGGAAATAATTAGATTTAATTAGGAAGAAATTATAATAATTGGGAAACAATTATAATAATTAGGAAACAATTATAATAATTAGGAAACAATTATAATAATTAGGAAACAATATTAATAATTAGAAAACAATAATAATAATTATAAAACAATAATAATAATTATAAAACAATAATAATAATTAGGAAACAATAATAATAATTAGGAAACCATAATAATAATAAGGAAACAATAATAATAATTAGGAAACAATAATAATAATTAGGAAACAATAATAATAATTAGGAAACAATAATAATAATTATGAAACAATTATTATAATTAGGAAACAATTAGGAAAGAATAAAAAACAATTAGGAAAATTAGTAAGCGTGATTGACCGCTCATCTACCTCAATTTTCTTTTCATTTGTATGATGAGGCTTGACAGGAAACTTCTGCATCCACATGTAATATCTTCTTTTACTATCAAAATTATCAACCTCCTCACCAATATAGAGGTGAGAAGGTTAATAATTTTGACAGTAAAAGCACATATTAAATGTGGATGTAGAACTTTCCTATCAACCTCAATACACAAATGAAAAGAAAATTGAGGTAGATGAGCGGTCAATTAAGTTTGTTTTTCTATTCAATGATTGATTAACAACCCGACCTATATGCATATCTTCGCATTTCTAATTAGTAACATAATTAGTAATATAATTAGTAACATAAATAGTAACATAAATAGTAACATAATATAAAATATTATATTACTCTAATATTAATAATTAAATAATACTAATAATATAATTATTTTATTATTATATGTTTAATATTTATAAAAAAATATTAATATTATTAAAATTATAAAAAATTTATAAAATATTACAATTATCAATATTTTCAACAAGTTTTTCTTTATTCTTAATAGTTCAAATCTTAAAGGGTCTCCAATTTCCAGTTCATGCCCAATAAAAAGTTTACGTCAACCGTGACCAATGTAAACTCTATAATTGTTCTTGCTTGGTTGATCACCTCGCAAGTAGCGTTGCAATAGGACAACTCAAGTAATGTATTTCTCATTACTTGTGTCATCCTATTGCAACACTACTTGCAAGATGAACAACCATGTAAGGACAATTATAGAGTTTAAATTGGACAAGGTTGACGCAAACTTTTTATTGGGCATGACCTGAAAAATGACGACTCTTTAAGATTTGAACATGTTAAGAATAGAGTAAAATCTGTTGGAAATATTGAGATTTGTAATAATTAGTAATAATTAGTAATAATTACTAATAATTAATCAAAAATAAAATAAATTCAAGTACATGGTTATAAATTGGCACAATTTTCAGCGGATTAGCGGCTACCTTTTGTTCAACATCTCATGTCTTTGCTACTTTCTCCCACTGAAATCAGTATGAAAAATGTGCTCTAACATATGTCAGAGCAAGTTTTTCATACTGATTACAGTCAGGAGAAAGTTAAAAAGAGATGAGTCGTCGGACAAATCAGAATAATTAGTAATATAAT
Organism: Viscum album; assembly: GCA_963277665.1. NCBI lineage: Eukaryota > Viridiplantae > Streptophyta > Magnoliopsida > Santalales > Viscaceae > Viscum > Viscum album. The sequence goes on from OY728141.1 coordinate 932,882,922, forward strand.
CTCCACAACAATGATTACAAAATTTTATTTCATTATTCAAGAATATTTCATTTTTCCAAGTATTGCTAAGTGTTGCTAAATTAATAATAATTAGTGGGGATGATTACAAACTAACTGTGTCACCTATAATTATTGGTAATTACTAATAAATAACTGTAATTATGTATCTTCTTTTTTTAGGATATTGTTTTCTTATATCAAATTATTTTACAACAGTTGTGATTTTAAATTTTGTAGAAACATATATATGAATATGGAACAAGGAAATCAACATCAATCATTATTAGATGATTGTGCTTGGATAAATCAGCACAGAAATCCAAACGGTTCTAGTTTAAATCTTGTATATGTTGATGGTGTTGAAGCTTTCTTATCATTTGCATCATCAAACCTAGAATTTGTTTTAGAAGGGACAATTAAGTGCCCTTGTAAAAAATGTTCTCTGAGAACGTTTGAGACATTTGACATTGTTGGGAAACATCTCTTGCGTTATGGTTTTCAATCAGATTATATTTTTTGGTATCAACATAGTGAACATAGTTCCAGAGAAGATACTAATAATTTGATTTTGGATCCATCGCGGTTTCAAAATTAAGTACATGATGTTGTAGGGTCATCTGTTCAACAAACATAAATCGAGGATGATGTTGATTTACCTCCTGAGTTGGCACCATCTGAATTTGCTGAGTTGTTCAGGTCTGCTAAGGATGTATTATATCCTGGTTGCAATATAAGAAAATTAGAAGCAGTTGAAAAATTTATGGCTATTAAATCGGATAATGGAATGTCAAATAACTATTTTGATCAGATATTTTCTTTGGTTAAAGCACTGTTACCTGAAGGAAATGTGCTGCCTGCTAATTATTATGAGAGCAAGAGACTCATTCATAATCTGGGTCTTAGTTATCAGAAGATCCATGCGTGTTCAAACGATTGCATCTTATATTATAGTGAAAATGAGTTTTTGGATAGTTGTCTCACATGTGGACAATCGGGGGATAAAGAAGCTCAATCATGGAAGTCTGGATTGATTGCTGTAAAACAGTTGAGATATTTCCCGCTTACACCCAGGTTACAGCGTTTATTTATGTCTCAGAACACAGTGACAATGATGTCATGGCACAAAACCAATATTTGAAATGGTAAAATCATGATTCATCCATCTGATGGTGATTCATGGAAACATTTTGATCAAGTGCATCCATCTTTTTCTTTAGAATCCCGGAACATGCGATTGGGTCTTTCTACTCACGATTTTTGTCCATTTGGATCTTTTGGTAGTCAGTATTCTTGTTGGCCTATCTTTATAACTCCGTACAGTTTGCATCCATGGATATTGATGAAAGAGCCTTATATCTTTTTGACATTATTAATCCCAGGACATCCGAAAAAGAATATTGATGTTTATTTGAAACCATTGATTGATGAGTTAAATTTATTATGGAGTCATGGTGTTGGTACATATGATGCTGCTGCGAAACAGAATTTTGTAACGAAATCTTCTTTGATGTGGACAATTAGTGACTTTCTGGCATATGGTATGTTATCTGGCTGGAGTACACATGGTCCAAAATCATTTCCTTACTATATGGGAGACAACAAAGCATTTATGCTCGTGAATGGAAAAAACCTTTCTATTTTTACTGTCATCGTAGATTTCTTCCAATCAATCATCATTTTCGGAGGAATAAATATCATTTCAGAAAAGGCAGAATTGAAAGAGATGAACCTCCAAAAATGATCTCAGGTACAGAGTTACAATCAGTTGTATTTTCATTACCTTCCATTACTTTTGGGCTGACAATAAACCAACAGAAAATTCATGGTTTTGGGAAAGAACACAATTAGACAAAACAGAGCATTTTTTGGAATCTGCCATATTGGTCTGATTTGTTAGTCCGGCACATGTTGGATGTCACACATATTGAGAAGAACTGTTTTGATAATTTCTTTCATATAGTTTTGGATACACCGGGTAAAACCAAAGATAATGTAAAGGCACGATTAGATCTTGCCCAAATTTTCAGGCAACCAGAACTTGAATTGTTTTAAAATGTCAGATCACAGAGATTAATGAAGCCAAAAGTATCTTATACACTGACCAAAGAGAGTCGCTTATTATTTTGTCAGTGGATTGCAGATTTGAGACTTCCATATGGCTATGCTTCCAACTTGGGCATATGTGTTAAAAATGGTCATATTACCGGATTAAAAAGTCATGACTGTCATGTTATAATGGAAAGAATTATGCCTATTGGATTAAGAGGTTTGTTGAATTATGAGATTTTGGATTCGATAACAGATATATCATATTTTTTCCGAGACATGTGTGCGGTGACAACAGACTACGATACACTAAGAAAACTGTAAGAAGCTGTTGTTGTAATTATATGCAAACTGGAAAAAATGTTTCCGATAGATTTCTTTGACTCGATGGACCATTTGATATTATATTTTCCACATGAAGCAAAATTTGAAGGTTTGGTTCATTTTCAATGGATATACCCATTTGAGAGATGCATGTAGAAATTGAAGAAAAAAGTCTGTAACAAAGCATCAGTTGAAGGCTCAATTTTTGAATCTTATTTGCAAGAAGAAATTGTTTTATTCTACTCTCATTATTTTGAATCTAAATATCCCTCAAAATTTAACTGTATGGGCCGGAACTAGGGGAATGTTTATGATGATATGAACAATCAATTATCAGTTGTCAATCAGCCCGAACTTGGATTTGGTGGAGTTCATGATAGATGGATTTCAGATGATGAACATCATAGAGCTCATACATATGTTCTACTCAACTGGGAAGAAATGTCACCAATTGTACAGTGAGTGCTATTATCCCTTATTCTATAGATTCTGTTACAGTAAATTAATCATATTGTATTTTTAGGTTATATGATGATCATATCAAGAAACAATTTCCACAAATTACAGCAGCTGGCTTAGAAGAACGTCGGCAAAAAAATTTTGCCTACTGGTTTCAAAAACTGGTAACATACATTCTTTTTTGGTTTTACATATCAAATCAATTTATTACTTGTAATAGTGATAAATGTTTTACAAATTTTCAGGTATCTGTACATGCTGATAAGATTGATAGTCGATTGCGTATATTGAGTAGACCACCATCCAAAATGGTTAAATCTTATAATGCATATGTGGTGAATGGTTATCACTTTCATACACGTGCATATGGGGAATCAAAGAAAACAATGAATAGTGGTGTTTGTTTGAAGGGATCACATCATAGAGATATTGAAGTTGACTTTTACGGCATGCTTGAAAAAAATTATTGAACTTTGTTATTTGGGATAGAATTATGTAACAATGTTTAAATGTCGATGGTTGGATACTGATAGAGGCTTGTGTATTCATCCGACTCATGGAATTGTTGATATTAAACATAAAAGTCTACTTGAAGTAAATGAACCATTTTTATTGTCTCATCAGGCACATAAAATTTATTATGCAAAATATTGTGCTACTGCAAAAGTGTTGGATGATTGGTGGAGTATAATAAAAGTTAAATATCGAGAAAATCAGTTTACTCAAACTGAATGTGGTTCCACTGAAGTGCAAGGAAATGAAATTTTTCAGGACACTTCTCAAAACACATCTTTTTCAAAAAGAGACATGAATATCGGGGATGACACCCCATAGTTAAGGGTCGATGGTGACGATGTTGTCAATGATGTTACAACTGAATTTGAAATGACAAGAGATGATGAAAGTGAAACTAATATGGAAATTGATGATGTTTATGAGGAAGATGGAGACATTGACATTGAAAAATATGAAGATAATGATGAAGATGAACATTGAAAAAGTAAAATGATGGTTAGAATCATAAAAAATATATATCTATACATAATAGTTATTTTCAACTGTTTGCTAATAACAATTATTTCATGTTTCATATGGACTTGGAAACGTATCGTCAGTTGCTGGAGGCTGATCTACCTATGGATGATGAGGTTTTTGATTCATCTGACCCTCAGGCTATTGGCACTACAGGGAGCACTCGGAGGGGGTGGGGTCTTTCCAAACTGATGATTCCAGATCCTATCCCGGAGCGACGTCCACATCTTGGATTCGATGCGCACATGCGGTGGTATGGTAACCTATGTATTTTAGTAATATTTCATTATAATCTATTAATATTCTAATTGTTTGATTATTTGTTCTTTTTCCACAGTTTTATGCATATAGCTATTGGACAGGGGAGCGCTATCTTGCGCAATTATTTTTCTCAGCCCTGGCTCACATGGGATCAGATTCTCGCTGATGTGCATGCCACCATGTTCGATCATTGGCTGGTATGTAATTAAATATTATTTATTTTGAAATTTAATTCATTAATAACTTTATATTAGGGTTTATGGTATCCCATCAACGAGAGCATGCGTGCCACTATCCACGCGGCATGGGTGGTGTCTATGTGTGACCATTTCCGTCAGTTTTTGCATAATTTGAGAAAGATGGTTGTGAAGAAAGCCGGATTGAAAAAATTTTATGAGACTTGTAGAGCCCACCTACCAGAGTACATTTCATCTCACGTTTGGGATGGAATATGTACACACTGGTTGGGTGGTGGGTTTCATAGGAGATCTGCATTGGGTCAACAGAATCGGGGGGAGACAAGAGGTGATTCATCGAGCCAGTAGTCGTACATTCAGTGCACATAGAGAGCATCTGGTAAGTACTTTTTTTTAATATTTTATACAACTTTAAATATAAACAGTTTATTTTATATTCATATAGGAAGCCGATCAGCCCAGTATTTCGGCGTACGGCGTTTACCGGAGGATATACAGTGACCCGGATACTAGAGAGATTAGAGGTGACCGCCAGCATCAGATTATGGTCAACATTATTTTCTTTTCAGTTTGAAAATTAAATGCATATAATATTTTCATTATTTTAATTTATAATTGAAACTTAAGGAGTCATATGAGGTCGCGACCTCTCAGACACAGTTTGAGATTCAAGACGAGACGGGTGATCAAACTAGTGCCCACCATTTTGATGAGACGACATGGATGCAGGCGACCCAGTAAAGCTTTGAAAAGGGCCGAGTATTTTGTATCATCTCTCATTTGACTCCTGTAGCTTATTATGGTACTGCTGCGATGTCGGCGTCTAGCTCGAGAAGAGATCGTGGAGATACATCATCTTCTGCCTCACAGTATCAGGAGCAGCTATGTGCTCAGAGTCAGCTTATAGAGGATTTGCGTCAGGGGCAGGAGCAGATGCGTCAGCAACACGATGAGGAGATGCGTCGATGGCAGGAGCAGATGTGTCAGCAGCAGGATGAGGAGAGACGTTGATATGAGGAGCAACATTAGGAGTATATGGAGTATATGCGTCGTCTGACTCATAGTTTAGGGATGGAGTTTCCTCCACAAACTCCTCCAGGTCCTCCAGGTCCTCCAGATTATCCACCCCCCAGTGATTTTTTTAGATGTAATAAACATTTGAGTTCATAATTTATTGTCATATTAACTATTTACAATTCCTCTTTCATATTGGTATGAATATTACGTGATTTAATTTGTTTTTATTTTTTTAATATTTTATTACTTATTAGTATTATTTTTAATGTCTACTTATTTTAGTAATATTACTTTTAATATTTTATATTTATTGTTAATATTGAGAAGTTTATAATTTTATAATTTTATTAATATTAATGTTATTGATATTATTTTTTCATAAATATGTATGTTTATTTTAATAATATTATTATTATATTAATTTTTTATATTAATAATATTAGTACTATTATTATTATTTTTTGATATTAATATTTCATAATATATAATATTATATTATTTATATTCATATTATTATTATTTTTTGATATTAATATTTCATAATTATATTATATATATATTTTATTATTAATATTATAATAATATAATTTATTTATATTATTAATATTATTATTATTATTATATACATAGTTTAATAATAATATTATTATATTAATTTTTTATATTATTAATATTAGTATTATTATATTATATTATATTATTTATATTCATATTATTATTATTTTATATTAATATTTCATAATTATATTTTATATATATTTTATTTATATTATAATAATATAATTTTTTTATATTATTAATATTATTTTTATTTTTATATAATATTATACGATTTGTATTAATTTTTTTTTAATATTTGCGAAGGGAACATTTGCGACGGGATTTCCCGTCGTAAATATTTTTTTACTATAACATTTTCGACGGGATGAATACCCATCGGGAAAACATTTCTACGACGGTCCGTCACAAATACCTTCGTCGCAAGTATTTTTAAATTTCGTATTTGCGACGGGTTTCTGACCCGTCGCAACTAATATATCTGTGACGGCCCGTCGCAAATACCTTTTTTATATATAAACGAAAACTCATTTGCGACGGGGGAAAAATACCGTCGCAAATACTCTTGTTGCGACGGGATCCCATCGCAAATCGTTCATCGCAAATATTCAGTTTTCTTGTAGTGTATGAAATGTAAAACATCGTTAATGGAGACGGTAGGTCGTACATACGCATAAACGATGTTTCTGTTTTCATATCGTATTGAACGGAAGTAAGTGAATAAGATATATGTAAGTAAATACATACATACATATATATATCTAGTAGAATTATTATTTCATATATTACATACTTATTAATAATATATTTTTATAATCATCATTGAATGGTGAACGTGGAAATGAATCTCATCGTGTCGTGGAGACGGTAAGCTGTACGTACACACGAGCGACGATATCATTTCCTTAACGATTAAAAAGTGTGGAATTGGATGGTATATTAATTATATAAAGAAATTATCATATTTTTTCATTATTTATATACATATTACTCATCATTATATCCATCCAAATAACAAAGTATTGAATAATAAATTACACCACGGTGTGGAGACAGTAAGTCGTACGTACGCACGCATGGTGACATTATAATTCATAGGATGGAAAGAATAATGAATATGGTTACACCATATTTATAATAACATCATAGTATATATAAGGTACTGGAGTTATTATTTTGGTATGGAAATAACAAAGAAAGAGAAAGTGGAAGAAGAAAAGAACTTTGAAAGTGGTGATAAAATAATTACCTCTTCTTTGGGTGTTTCTTTTTGATTTGAACAAAAGGGCTCCTTAGGTTGGCTTTCTGCTCAAGGGAAGACCTATAGGTTGAAGTGAGGGAAGTTGGGAGTAGATTTGGGTTGGGGATGGCGGAGCCAAATGGCTTTGGAGGTGTGATTTTGAGATAAGGGGAAGTACCCTTTTATAAGAGAGGTGATGGTCTCTTTAGGAAAATTTTGAAATTTTATTTTATTATAAAATCATTTTTGGTTTCTAATGGCTCGAAATTGATTTATTTAGAAGCTAAGGTGGGGATGGGTCGAAAAATCTTGACCAATAGGTTTTAGACAAGTTTAGGTCGGCATATTAACCTTATCATTTAGATTTAACTCTTAGTTAAATAGTTTAACTTTTACAATGTCTTCTTATATTTTTATATTACATGGTTAATAAAATTACTATAAAATTCCAAGAGAAACTCAAGTGGTTCATTAATGACATATTTATCATTATATAAGTCCTTTGTCTGAACCTTAGATTTTTAGGAATATTATATCATTTAATAATATAGTATTTGTTTTAAAAACTAATTTATGTCAATTTTGACACTATTTAGTATTTGGTTTTTTTTAAAAATTCATAACAACATTATTACTTTGAAATAAATTCATTGAATCAACCCTAACATGTAATATTAACCTAAAAAAATCATGGAATGCATTAAAAGTCTCAATTTACATTTATTTTGATATTTATAACATCAATTAATTTAATCTTTCATTAATAAAGTAATTACTGCATCATCATTGTGTTATAAATAAATTTAATTATTTACTGTCTAAAAATTATAAATAAAATACCATTATGTAGGAAATATTTTTAGCTTTCTAATGAATATTTATAGTCAAATTTATATTATTTATAACCCTATATTAAAAATGTTTTAGTTATTAAACTTTGAATTTAACACTTTTAACTCTTATTTAAATAAAATAATAATAATTATCCTAATATAATCCATGTGGATCAAAGAGGATCATATTTTATTATTAAGGTTGATTTTGGTCGAAATACACTTTTTCAATAGAATTAGGACTTGTGTTAGGGTAATTATAATATCATTTTTACCTTTAATTACCCTATTTACTTTTAACCATGGTAAATAAAAGTCAAAAGTTACTATTCACAAAATTATTTTCATCTTATTGAACTACATTTTACTTACTGATGTCAACTGTGTCTCTCGGATTTTTGAAATTTAATTTACAGAAGCGGTAAAATTCCGTTTTATGCAAATTAGCAAATGTGCCTAAAAGGTGGGTAAAAGATGTTAACAAGTTCAATAAAATTTTATAGATCTAATATTATTATAAAATGACTCCAATGAATTACATTGAACTAATATAGGTATTATGTATCTATGTTTAATTTAAAATAAATTTAAATAAAAAGTCGGTTTTAAACAAAAACACAGTGTTTTTCATTATTCATCAAAAATTGAAAGTTTTCCAAAAATACCAAAAATTTACCCAAAGATAATTTTGATATTTCAAATTAAAAAATGAAATCTATTTTACCAAATTATAAACATAGAATTTTCACTAATTAATTTAAAATTAATTTCTATTGTCACAGCTAGAAAGAGGGTTTTTAAAAAGTAAAAACTATCAAAAGATTGACATGTGTTTATGTCCAATTTAAATGTGAAATTACTTATAATGAAATATATTATACTAAATGATAAAAATATAATATAATTATACTTTAAAAAGACTCAAATTCATAATTTAACACTCTAAATTATTTCTATTAAAAAAGTTGTTTTCAATTAAAATTTAGTATTTTCACTATTTATCAAAATATGAAAGTTATCAGAAAAGTATCAAAAATTTATCCAAACTAAATTTTTATGTACTGCTTCTAAAGAAGAATTTAATTTCACTAAATTGAATGTATAAAAGTGTCAAATATTGAATTTAAAAAGGGTTCTCCATTAAAACGCGGAAAAACTGCATTTTTTTTAAAATGCTTCTTTTATCTAAAAATTGAATTGGTTCTTATATTATGTCTAAGAAACATATAATATGGATGTTAAAATTATATATAGTATATAAAATTCAAAATGCAGTTAATAATATTCATAACCACTTTTTTAATGGCTAGTTTGGTAAGTTGTGGTGCACTCGAACTCGGTGTTGCGTGTAGCGCAAGCTATTGAACTACTTTAAAGATATGAAATCATGGGGTGTTACATTCTCCCATCCTTTAATAAATTGTTTACTCGAAATTTGAAATTTTTCTTCAAAAATAAAAGGTTGAAAATAGAAAATACCTTTGTGGAAAACTCACATCGGGAATAGGGTTAATAAAATTTAGCCTTAATAAGAGGGAAAAGGAAATGAAAAAGTCACCACCAAATTAGGGTTTTGAATAGGAGAACATTGGTGGAAATTATAGACACATATTTGGAGGAAAAACTTAAATATTTATAGGGAGTGATTAAGGTCATCAATCACAAACAAGTGTAAAATTGAGGGTCTCAATGTCATCAATCTATGATGATTTAAAATATCATCAGTTGAACAAAACATAAGGTATTTGGATAACACATTTTTGGTTTTAAGATCCCTTCCCAAAAGTTTAAGAATTAATTTCTTCATAGAATAAAAAAATATACTTAAAAAGTAGAATTTATGTCACACCCATGACTTTTTTTAAAATTCATTTTTCATTTAATTTCCATTCCTGATCTATTTTGGGGGTTTACCACTCATTTTGATGAAAATGGTGGGTTTTGAAATTTTGGGCCAAACCGTGAGCCCAATTCCAGATTTAAAAACAAATTTTGTTTCTTCTATAACTCCTTAAATTTTTACTATTTTACACCCATTAAACTTCCCAATTGGCATACCCTGATATATTAAAATCACCATATCTGTTTGGACGACATAGAAATCCAAAGTCATGATGGATTCGGGTTTTTGATTAAGGTAATGGGCCTGCCCGTAAGCCCATTTCCTGATTTAAATTATTTTTTTAAATTTTCCATATCTCCTTCGTTTTTTACTGTTTTCCCGTGATTCCACCTCCCTATCAAAGAAAATATCTCTAGTATCACCCCCATTATTGTTTTAGCAATTTTGGAGCTCAGGTGAACCGAGAATTAGGGTGATATTTCATACTCTTTCTCAAATCGACCAGATTTGACGAGGTAAAGTGAATCTTTCATAACTCCTTCAATTTTCATCATTTTCCCCCATTTTACTCCCCACATGACCTAATATGACTCCTTAGAACCTCCATACTAGTTTTGGGTACTTGGATATTCATATTGTGGTGGATTTAGGGAGATCTCTTCAATATTTCTGCAAGTAAGTATTTCTCTATTTGGTTTCTCCTCTTTTCATAGGGTTTCATCCCTCTTTCTTGATGTTCCATAGTATCCAGAACCTAGGGTTCGTACCTAGGGTTTAACCATGAGTCTTTTTGGTGAAAATTCGTGGTCTAGGGCTGGATTTATCATCCTTGTGGTGCCGGGTTGGTGCGGTTGATGTTTTGCACCATGTTTTGAGGGATTCAAAAATTTCGGTAGGTGATTCGGTGGGTAACCTTTTAATGATGAGTTATTTTGCTTGATTAAATAATTTTTCATGTTCCTTATATGTTTTTAATTATTCTAAAACCATTTTTGGTAGCAATAGTAAAGCATTTGGTATTGAAGTTACATTTTTGTTTGAAGTGTGTATTTTTCAAATGTATTTCATGTGTTATCTCTCATGGTAGTTTTGTAAAATGTGGAAGTGATTTATTAGTTGTTGAAAAGGGATGAAAATTTTGGGTTGGTACTTATATAGTGTCATTTGGGCCTAAAAAGTGGGGTCTTTGAATGGGTTTTATGTGTGTAACCTTGTTATACTCCTTGAAAGTGTTTTATGGATTTGTGTGCTCTCATGGGTATCTTTTGTCATATTGTTCAAGGTGATTATATAACATTTTAAGGTAGATTGTTACATGTTTATTGGGATGATAATTCTTTTTTGGTAGGGGATTGGTGTGCTTTTGGATTAAAAAGAGGTTTTTGAAATGGGTTTTATGTGCAAAGCTTGGGTATACTCCTTATAATTGTTTTATGAAAGTTTTGAATGGTTTATTGAGTTGTGTAAGTGGTGAAACTAAATCAGAAAAATGTTTTGGTAGGAGTATATTTTTAAAAGGCCCATTTCATTTTTGAAAAGTATGTTATGTAATATGTATCATCTTGGAAATATTTTATTAAATTGTTTGAAGGAGATATTGAGGTGTTAAAGTGATGTGAATGTGATGTGGACTGTTTTGTGTGAGTGTGATGTGAAAAATTGAAATTTTTATTATTAAAGGATTATTATGTTCCATGTGTGTGGGCTGTTATATGAGTTTAAATATCTTATAATTTTTTTATAAAATTGTTTAATGGTTTTGTGGAAGTGTTGAAGAAATTTGAAATGTGTTGTGAGATATTTTGGTGTGAGTCGGATTTCAAAATCATTTTGAATAAAAAATGGACTTTTCTGACTTTTGTGGTATACATATGGTCTGTTTGGTAAATTTGTGATGTGGAAATGATATTTTCATGTTCAGTTTATATTTCTTGACTTTTTTAACTTGTTTGAGCACAAGGGGAAAACCTGGGTATCTAGGTGGGTGGACGTGTACTAGTATGCTAGTGAATCTGTGGGGTTTGGCCTTAGTTTCACTTAGCAAGATTGACGCTTACAACTATAACTAAACTATGATGATGATGATTGGGGACCACTAGGTTATGGGTATGTTCCCTACTAGTGGATCATGCACAATAATTGATATTTGTGATGGTTACTCTCACCGAGATACGAGGTACCAGGGACCCACAGCTAGCTAGTGCCTAAGGGTTATTTCCTATTGATTGTGCTCATTAGTTACTTAATACTTACCGTCGGAATACGGTACATTTATCTAGAAAATTCAGTAGCTTTGGTGTTTATTTTAAATGTTTTAATCCTTTAAAATAGCCCACTTGAAAACTGTTCTTATTCAAAGTTTCATCTTTTAGAAATTGAAACTACCTTTTTATGTTTTTGAAAACTTGCATGCTTTTTGTTTCTAAATGTTTATCATATGGAATCTCTTAGTGGTGATATCCTACTGGTATTTGGCTCACACAATACTTACACCATTGGGTGTAAGTAGACTTTCTTATATTGTGTCACAGGTTTGGGTACAGGTTTTATGCCATTGGTTCGGGTTTTTAGCGGTCCATCATGATGCAGTGTCGTGGAGATGGCTTGAGGGTGGTGCCTCTTTCCATGTGGAGGTTCTTGGGTTGTCATTTCATGAGCTTTTACCTTTGTAATGGTCTTAAAACATTGTATAAAATTGTGTAATTCAGTTATGAATTTTAGTAAAAGATGTTTTGGTTTGAAAAATCCATATTTGATTTCTTGGATTCATTTGTTGTTTTAAGTATACAAACTCGGGTAAATCGTTACCAATTTTTAGTTTTTGATACCCAGGAACTTGTTCCAACCCATGGGGATCAGGAACGCCCTTCGGGCCTTGTCATGGTCCAGTTTTGGTGCCAGTTTCGGTGGAGATCAGATTCGGTTCGGGACAAAATGGTATCAGAAGAGGTTCACTCTATTTGAGTCATGTTATTGGGAAATAGTCAGGACAGTCTGGAGTTAAGATTGTCGGGACATGAAATTCTAGTTATGGGTAGTGTGATTGATCACCACATCTCATGTCGAGATTCAAGTCGCCATGAAAAGTTGGGATTTATCTATGTCTTTTGGTTTTCTTGGTCTGATGATGATTAGGGGAAATGAAAAGAGAGTTGTGTTAATGGTATCAGTGAGCTCACAGGGTCTGGAAAGCCATGTGGAGCTGAGGATATTCCCTATAACACTCTCTATGATGGTGAAGTGATTGTAATATGGCTTCCAACCATATTTCCAAGTCACCCACTGAAACTAGTTTCCTCTCGCATTGTTTTGTGCTTTAGTTTTGAAATCATGGAACTTTGGTTTTAATGTGACTTGGTTTTACGAAGCGTAATGTTTTTGTGAAATTATTTTCAAATAAATAGGGAATGGTTTGATTTATGAAATGGTGGAACTGAATTTTCAGAATTGTTTTGAAATGGAAAATAGTGTGCTTACACCTATTTTGAAATCAGGAACCATATTGAAGTTGGTTTTCAAAAGTGTTTCTAATATAGTTTTCTAAACAATTAAAGGGTATTTTAATGGGATGAGATGTTTTGAAATTGATGTGAATAACTTGAAAGTGAGTTCTTTTATAAATGTTTGTGTCCTTATGAAAAGTTTTGTAAGATATGAATTGGTATTTTGATCTCATTGTTAGGATTTTTGAGAAAAAGGATGGGTTGGTTGACCGTTTTGTTTTTGAAAAGTGGAAAGAATTTTAGTTTTATCTTTTGGTATTTCAATGAGAGACCACATGCATGGGGTTATATGGGATTATGGATGGTTTATGGCATGAATGGATGAGTTCTGGGACGAATATGAGGAGGGTTCCCGGTGTGGCACAAAAACATGCATGTGTGAGGCCCATGGGGAACCATTGGTGGATACGCTAACCGTTGAACTGTTGGTTTTCAAAGAAAAGTTTTTAAAGAAAAACATGATGTCTTGATGAATTGTTTGGGATGGCGTATATTGTGTGTTTTTGAAAAAATTTCATGTTGTGGGATGTTTTGAGTCCAAGAACCCCTCCTGGTCGAACTGTGTTTTGGGTTTGTGTTTGGTCGGTAAGCTGGGTAGAAGGACCGGTTAGTAGTCTCCTTTGAGATATGTTTCTGGAAACCTTTACGGTGGTTCCATTAATGTGTTTGGATCTGTTTTGTGGCATGTTTTTACCAATGGACCAGCATGGTTGGGTCCTTGGGTTCTCTCGTTGGATAGGGTATGCCCCCATTAAGGGTTAGTGCACAACTGAAGTGAAACCCAGATTGTTTCGTCGTTGGAAAATCCTCCAGTTGATCAATGTAAGGAATATTTTCATGAGATTTGTAGAATGAGTCTGCACCATTTACATTCTTGGTTTTTTTGGATCCTTTTGTTGCGGAAGAGTGCTCGTGGATGGTTGAAAGATACATTAGTTTCTTAAGCTACCTGATTCGTCAAAGGTGGAAGTTTTCTGGGGTTGTCAGTATGGATAATGTCTAACAGGGCCTCTGAGTCCTTTGTAGTCTCTTCAAAGAAGGGGTTTATGTTAGACCACCTGTGTGGGAAATCTGGCCACGAGAGGCTGTTATGGACACTTTCTAGAATTCTGTGATATTTGGGGATGTTTTATAAGGCCCCCTCCTCGTATTATTTCTATGAGTCACTTTGGTCATGTTTGGTGACGCGTTGTGATGTCGCGTGCTCATTTAATTTTAAAGGTGAAATTGTACAATATTTTTTGAGTTTTTTTCAGAAGAGTTTCTCCTTTCAGGATATCTCGACATCCTCTGTTTTAGTGTAAGGTGTTTATATGTGTCCTTTATTTCTGTTGTTTCTCACATGAAGAAACAAGGTATGATGTGAGTGCATCCTCTAAACCCTTATTTTAGTGAAATTCCATGTTAGGGTAAAGTGAGTTCTGGAGTGTGTTTTGTCTTGGTGAACCCATATGGGATTGAATGTAGTTGTTTGTAGCATCGAAAGAAGAAATTCCATTCAGGGGTTTCCAAATCCTAACTGCAAGGCCGAAGATGCTTCAATCATTCCAGCTCCAGCCATAGGTCCCGGAGAGAAGCTGACACATAGTCAGAGGAAATCCCAGTGTAGTTTTTAACCTTGTACAAATAACTATTCTCAGTATGATATATGGGAATAGTTTAAACATTTTGTGTTGTCATCCTGCTTCTTTTGTTCCTGTTCGTTGGAAAGATGTGGAGGGCCTCATCCCCATGTTATCTCTCAATGACTTTATTTTCCCCTTTGGTTTCCTTTGGATTCAAGGGAAAGGTTTTAGATTTTCCTAGACATGTTGAGTGAACATTTAGTAGTAACCATTCCCCAGAAAACCATGTATATATAAGGATCCACATAGTTAGCGCACGGTTTCCAAAACTGTGTGGGCTAACCGTGCGGCCGTCCCAACTCTTTATGTTTTGGGGTTTTTCTGTGTCGGCCCATATTAGTCAGTTAAGATGGTTGGTTCTTATAGTGGGGAGACATACTATGAGTCTCATGTATATTATTTTGGAAATGTCTAATGTGATTCTACCCCTTGTACTGGGGAGTTTATTTGGGGGCTCCCCTGTTAGTGTATTGATTCTGTCTTGGAAAACTTTAAGTTGTCTCTTATGGTTGGGGAGCCCATTTGTGTATCCTTGTACCAGTAACTCACTATTGTAATTGGTCTTGGATTGGAAGTGGGTAGTCTCGTTCGGAGATATATAACCACCTAAATATTCCTTGGGTAAACTTTGGGATTGGAGAGTTCCCAATGGTTTAGTTTTATCAAGGTATGTGTAACCTTGTTCGATGTTCTTGTTTGTTTGGGTAAATTGCACAAGCCTTGTTCAGATAGTGTTTGAGGAGTTTTCTTTTAAGATAAATCATGAATGTGCATGATCATTTCATTAAAGAGGTGTATGTTTTGGTTGTGAATTATTCCTTCCTTAATTGATCACTGGAGGTGTTTTGGCCTTTGGGGGCGAAGTTTAGCAAAGGAGTCCATTTCTGCCTTTCGGTTGGGTTTGGTTTTTGATTTGTCCATGATGTGGCTTTATGAGGGCAGAAAGTTTTATAGTGGGGATAATTGTCACACCCATGAATTCTTTTTAAATTCATTTTTCATTTAATTTCCATTTCAGGTTTGTTTTGGGGGTTTACCCCTCATTTTGGTGAAAATTGTGGGTTTTGAAAATTTGGGTCAAACCGTGAGCCCAATTCCAGATTTAAAAACAAATTTTGTTTCTTCTATAACTCCTTCAATTTTTACTATTTTACATCCATTCCACTTCCCAATTAGCATACCCTGATATATTAAAATCACCATATCCCTTTGGACCACATATAAATCCAAAGTCATGACGGATTTGGGTTTTTGATTAAGGTAATGGGCCTGCCCGTAAGCCCATTTCTTGCTTTAAATTATTATTTTTAAATTTTCTATATCTCATTCATTTTTTACTTTTTTCTCGTTATTACACCTCCCTCTCAAATCCAATATCCCAAGGATCACCCCCATTATCGTTTTCTAAATTTTGGAGCTCATATGAACTGCGAATTAGGGTTATCTTTCATACTTTTTCTCAAATCGACCAGATTTGACGAGGTAAAATGAATATTTCATAAATCCTTCAATTTTCATCCTTTTTCCCCCATTTCAGTCCCCACATGACCTAATATGACTCCTAAAATCCTCCATACTAGTTTTGGGTACTTGGAGATTCATATTTTTGTGGATTTAGGGCGATCTCTTCAATATTTCTACAAGTAAGTATTTCTCTATTTGATTTCTCCTCTTTTCTTAGGGTCTCATCCCTATTTCTTGATGTTCCAAAGTTTCTAAAACCTAGGGTTCATACCTAGGGTTTAACCATGAGTCTTTTTGGTCAAAATTTGTGGTCTAGGGATGGATTTATCATCCTTCTGGTGCCGGGTTGGTGCGGTTGATGTTTCGCACCATGTTTTGAGGGATTCGACAATTTCGGAAGGTGATTCGGTGGGTAACCATTTAATGATGAGTTAGTTTGCTTGATTAAATAATTTTTCATGTTCCTTATATTCTTTGAATTATGCGAAAACAATTTTTGGTATCAATAGTAAAGCATTCGGTATTGAAGTTACATTTTTGTTTGAAGTGTGTATTTTTCAAATGTATTTCATGTGTTATCTCTTGTGGTAGTTTTGTAAAATGTGGAAGTGATTTATTAGTTGTTGAAAGGGGCTGAAAATTTTAGTTGGGTACTGATATAGTGTCATGTGGGCCTAAAAATTTGGGTCTTTGAATGGGTTTTATGTGTATAACCTTGTTATACTCCTTGAAAGTGTTTTATGGATTTGTGAGTTCTCATGGGTATCTTTTGTGATATTGTTCAAGGTGATTATATAACATTTGAAAGTAGATTATTACATGTTGATTGGGCTTCCAATTCTGTTTTGGTAGGGTCTTGGTGTTCTTTTGTCTTAAAAAGAGGTTTTTGAAATGGGTTTTATGTGCAAAGCTTGGGTATACTCCTTATAATTGTTTTATGAAAGTTTTGAATGGTTTATTGAGTTGTGTAAGTGGTGAAACTATATCAGAAAACTATTTTGGTAGGGGTATATTTTTAAAAGGTCCATTTCATTTTTGAAAATGTTGTTATGTCATATTTATCATCTTGGAAATATTTTATTAAATTGTTTGAAGGAGATATTGAGCTGTTAAAGTGATGTGAATGTGATGTGGACTGTTTTGTGTGAGTGTGATGTGAAAAATTGAATTTTTTATTATGAAAGGAGTGTTATGTTCCATGTGTGTGGGATTTTATATGAGTTTAAATATCTTATAATTGTTTTATAAAATTTTTTAATGGTTTTGTGGAAGTGTTGAAGAAATTTGAAATGTGTTGTGGGTTATTTTGGTGTGAGTCATATTTCAAAATCATTTTGAATGAAAAATGGACTTTTGTGACTTGTGTGGTATACATATGGGCTTTTGGGTGAATTTTTGATGTGGAAATGATATTTTCATGTTCAATGTATATTTCTTGACTTGTTGAACTTGTTTGAGCACAAGGGGAAAACCTGGGTATCTAGGTGGGTGGACGTGTACTAGTATGCTAGTGAATCTATGGGGTTTGGCCTCAGTTTCACTTAGCAAGATTGACGCTTACAACTCTAACTAAACTATGATGATGATGATTGGGGACCTCTAGGTTATGGGTATGTTCCCCACTAGTGTCTCATGCACGGTAATGGATATTTTTTATGGTTACTCTCACCGAGATACGAGGTACCTGGGACCCACATCTAGCTAGTACCTTGGGGTTATTTCCTATTGCTTGTGCTCATTAGTTACTTTATACTTACCATCGGCATACGGTACATTTGGATAGAAAATTAAGTAGATTTGGTGTTTATTTTAAAAGTTTTAATCCTTTAAAATAGCGCACTTGAAAACTTTTCTTATTCAAAGTTGCATCTTTTAGAAATTGAAACTAGCTTTTCATGTTTTTGAAAATTTGCATGATTTTCATCTTTAAAATATTATCATATGGAATCTCTTAGTGGTGATATACTACTATGCTTTGGCTCACACCCTACTTACATCAGTAGGTGTAATTATACTTTCTTATTTTGTGTCACAGGTTTGGGTACAGGTTTTATGCCATTGGTTCGGGTTTTTAGCGGTCCATCGTGATGCAGTGTTGTGGAGATGGCTTGAGGGTGGTGCCTCTTTCCATGTGAAGGTTCATCGGCTTTCATTTAATGAGTTTGTACCTTTGTAATGGTCTTCAAACATTGTTTAAAATTGTGTAATTCAGTTCTGAATTTTAGTAAAATATGTTTTGGTTTGAAAAATCCAGATTTGATTTCTTGGATTCATTTGTTGTTTTAAGTATAAAAACTCGGGTAAATTGTTACCAATTTTCAGTTTTTGATACCCAGTCACTTGTGCCAACCCTTAGGGATCAGGAACGCCCTTCGGGCCTTGTCGCGGTCTGGGTTTGGTGCCAGTTTTGGTGGCAATCAGATTCGGTTTGTGACAGTGTCATCCTTCAACTAATTTCTACCACAAACTCATCTTTCACTCCAAAAGATAATAGAATTCAAAAAATATTCTATTTATCCTTGTCGTATAGGGTTTCAAAAATAATGAATTTATAATCCATTTGTCAGACTATTTAAAAAAAATATATTATACAAAACAGACATCACGTAGGCCAGTGGTAGGTGATACACCCTTGTCGCCCTTTGGTTGCAGGTTTAAGTCTTGTGGCCTTATTGGACGCGACGGGTTGTCGCCCGACCTCCAGGTTGTCCTTTTCATAACAATCCAAAAATAATCTTATGAAATTTTTTAACCTTAGACAATAGTATGCAATGTCCAACTTAATCCATTCGAAGCTTTAGACTTATCCAAAATACTTTTGTCCAACTCACAATCCAAAATTTATAAAGAAGGTCAACATAACATAATGAAGATCTCTTTTTTCCACATAATAACATGTGAGTACCTTCATCATGTAGGGTAACACTCTGAATTACCCTAAAACCTTATTGATTACATTCATTCACCCTTATTCCTTGTATAATACTAGATATATTCCTTATATCCAAAAATTTTGAATACTCCAACAATGATTGAATAAATAAACCATTAATCAGTTCCAAGGTAGTCAAGAATATCCAATATAATTTACCCAAATCAACCATCTATTATTCCAAAATCACTACCTCATTATAGATACCATATTAAGGTTCATCTTTCCTTCAACCATGTTTTTTACAAAATGTTTAACTTGATGTTGAGTCACTTTTTTTAGTACCATATAATCTCAAATCCTCAATGAAATAGTACTACAGTACAATCCTTATTTATTTCCATAATTAATATAACTAGTACATCGTTGATACAACACTCAAATGAAATTATTATTTAATAACAACATAATAAAAATAGTAATTCCTCTTCATCTATGGTAGTATCATAACTTTATTATTATCCAATAGTATAATTTTGGCATACTCTGATAATTGGGACATTGATTCGCGTAGTGACTCAATTCCTTTGAGATGAAACATTGTACATTTGGAACATTTTTCTTACCCTTACAATCATGAACTTGGTGTCCATTTTCTCCACACTTATAACAAACTCCCATTCCCTTCAATCATTTACCAAGGTGATTCTTTCCACAATTATCACATGTCGGAAAATCCTTCTTTCCCTTTTTCCCTTTTTCAATATTTTTATCTGCCATCCTCTTCTTCTCTAGTTTCCCTTCAAAGCCATAGGACTCAGATAATTCTTTACTTATCTTATTAACACATGATACTATTTCTTCATATGATGATAATACATGGGAGACTATTTCTTTTCTAAATGTTGGCTTAAGACCATGAAAGATATGATCCTTCATACTCTTTGGATCATGCATATTGTTGGAGTTCTCATTCCCTATACTGGGCACCATTTCTAAACAATGGCGTACACTAGGTTAGTTTATGAATCACAATGCATAATTCCAAACTTGTAAAATATCTAACATAAATTGAACAATTTATGAATATAATCCCAATTAATAAAAAAATGTTTTCTTTGAGGAAGTATTTACTCATAAATCCTTCATAATGGTTTTTAAATAAAATGTGAATTATCCTAAGAATATTCCCCCGAGAGTGTCGTAACTAAGAGTGCAGCAAGACCCATTTTCATGTACCAGAATACCCAGGTCAAGCCAAAA
Organism: Viscum album; assembly: GCA_963277665.1. Taxonomy (NCBI): domain Eukaryota; kingdom Viridiplantae; phylum Streptophyta; class Magnoliopsida; order Santalales; family Viscaceae; genus Viscum; species Viscum album. Next base: position 932,903,459 of record OY728141.1, read on the forward strand.
AATCTTTATCAGAGTTTTCTCTCCTAGGTACATCTGTGCCAGAGCCTCCTCTACCTGTTTGTATCCAGACAGGAATGTATTTCTTGGAAAACTCACAAAATCTCTACATTACCAAAATTCTAGAAAGTTCTTATATACCTATCCTCAAAGTTTATCTTAGGTTAATGTTATCTAATCATAGTTTATCTAAATATAGTTTCCAAGGTTATTTCTAAACTTCCTATGATACCAACTGTAACTCCCCGACCCAGGAATCCCAGAGTCTATGCATTATTTTAATACATTGGCAAGATTATAAGGAATCAAGTCCCAAAAGGCTGATCGGTTTAACAGTCTTGGAAAATAGATTACACACATCAACGTTACATTACAAATTCAAACATAAAACACAGCATAAATAATCTGTTGAGAACACCATTATTCCCCTATCTTAACCCTACATATCAAACATATACACTTCTTGGAATCCTGGGAAAACAAAACATAAGAAAGGGGTGAGCTGAGATGCTCAGTAAGGGTAAATAATTTAGTGGAAGCTATAAATTTTTAAGGAAAGATGTGTAATAAAAACAAAAACCTTTTAAACATAAACTTGAACATAATATGGAGAAAATAAATCAAACATTTCCATATAAACATTCACATAGATATTCTACTAGTCGAATAATCACATGTAATAATTAATTTCATAATGAGCGAATGCCTAACACCGAACATTATTACCACATAGTCAAGGCCTCGTGCTAACGCTACAAATAAAAAAAATTTAAAGCCTTATTCCAAGACACTATTTTGTCTCATAAGACCTACCGATGCATTGAGGAGGTATAGCAAGCTTCGCCCATCACTTACAAAGTCCACTACATTCCTCATATGAAAATTTAGAAACATAACATAAATATTCGTATTAAAACTAGCATACAAAATGTCAATACTTCAACCATAAACCATGAAGGGTATAAAAATAGCATATCCACAGTAAAAAATATCATAACTCATTTAATAAAGTATAAAATATTGTATTATAATAAATCAACCTTAATCAAGAATAATATCCAGTAAAGGATGTTGACATAGTTGAAAATGATCAGCAAAACTTTTTGAGAGAAATATCCCTTTTTGTGAAATCATTTAAGAGTCACACATTTATAATGGAAGTAATTTAAAAGAGATTTTTGAATCAAAGTGTCCCATAACACTTTGAAACTTTTTAAAGGAATTAACATTTTAAAACAATCATGTCCATATAAATAAATCTTTAAAACCGTTTTGAAAACATGGACAGTAATGAGAAAGATTTAGTAGAATAAATATTTAAAACATTTAAAATGATATTTTAGTTAAAGAGTATCCTAAAAGAATCATTTTGAAATGCCTTTTATGAAATATGGACATGGATAATAAATTTTTCCTAGAAAATACTTACACATAAACAATCTCATATAATAATGAGATTGAGGAATTAACCTTTATCTTGCACTTTCCTTTGGTCGAGGGTACGTTTAACCTCTTGTATAATGACCATAGTATGTTATTAAATTATAACAGAACCATATTAATATTTATTATATCATACATGATTCATTTATGACTTTATAATACCCATTTAATAATTATTTCCATGCTAAATTAACATATCGGGTAATAATTGCTTTCTTTATCGTACGTGTTTTAACTTGTTATTCTTGATCATATCATTTAGATCATGATTTAAATACATCCATAATATAAAAAATGATTTATATATCATATATATTTAGAATATAAATATTTATAATAGATAGATATATGAAATGTAAAACACTGTTTATAGAGACGGTAGGTCGTACATACAAATAAACACTATTTCCGTTTTCATATCGTATTGAACGGAAGTAAGTGAATAAGATATATGTAAGTACATACATTTACACACATATATATATATATATATCCAGTAGAATTATTATGTTATATATTACATACTTATTAATAATATATTTTTATAATCATCGTTGAATGGTGAATGTGGAAATGAATCTCATCGCGTCGTGGAGACGGTAAGTCGTACGTACACACGAGTGACGATATCATTTACTTAACAATTAAAAGGTGTTGAATTGGATGGTATATTAATTATAAAGATAAATTTTAATTTTATTTTCATTATTTATATATATATTACTCATAATTATATCCATCTAAATAACATAGTGTTGAATAACAAATTACACCATAGCGTGGAGATGGTAAGCCATACATACACATGCATGGTGACATTTTCATTCATAGGATGGATAGAATAATGAATATAGTTGCACCATATTTATAATAACATCAAAGTATGTAGAAAGTACTGGATTTATTATTTTGGAATGGAAATAAAAAAGAAAGAGAATGTGGAAGAAGAAAAGAACTTTGAAAGTGGTGATAAAATAATTACCTCTTCTTTGGGTGTTTCTTTTTGATTTGAACAAAATGGCTTCTTAGGTTGGATTTTGATCAAAGTAAGTCCTCTAGGTCTAAGTTAGGGTAGTTAGGAGGATATTTGATTAGGTTTTGGCTGAGTCAAATGGCTTTGGAGTTGTGAAATTAAGAGAAGGGGAAGTTCCCTTTTATAAGAGAGGTGAGGGGCACTTTAGGAAAAGTTTGAAATATTAATTTATTATAAAATAAGTTTCAGTTTATAATAGTTAAAAAATGATTTATTTCAATGATATGGTGGTTATGGGTCAAAATCATCTCAAACAACATATTTTATACAAGTTTAGGTCACCATTTTAACCTTATCTTTTAGATTTAACTACTAGTTAAATAGTTTAACTTTTACAATGTCTTCTTGTATTTTTATATTACATGGTTAATAAACTTACTATAAATAGAAATAGAACCCCAAGTGGTTTATTAATGACATATATATCATTATATAAGTCCTTTGTCTGAACTTTAGTTTTTAGGAATATTATATCATTTAATAATATAGTATTTTTTTTAAAACACATTTATGTCAATTTTAACACTATTTAGTATTTGGTTTTTCTGAAAGTAATCAAAACTTGATTACTTCGTAAAAAATACATTGAATCAACCCTAAAATTTAATATTCAATAAGAAAATTTTTGTATGGAATTAAAACTTTCAAATTATATTTATTTTAATATTTATAATACCATTTATTTTATTCTTTCATTAATAAGGTAATTACTGCATCATCATTATTTCATAAATAAATTTAATTAATTAATGTATAAAAATTATAAAAAAATATATCATTATGTAGGAAATATTTTTATCTTTCTAATGGATACTTATAGTCTAATTTATCTTATGTATAACCCTATATTAAAAATGTTTTAGTTATTAAAAGTTGAATTTAACACTTTTAACTCTTCTTTAAATAAAATAATAATAAATGTTCTAATCTAATATAAGTGGGTAAAAAAGGATAATATTTTATTCTTAATGTTTATTTTGGTCGAAATGAACTTATCCAATAGAATTAAGACATGTGTTAGGGTAATTATAATATCATTTTTACCTTTAATTACCCTATTTACTTTTAACCGTGGTAAATAAAAATCAAAAGTTATTATTCACCAAAAGTTATTTTCATCCTATTGAAACACATTTTACTTAATAATGGAGATTGTGTCTCTCAGATTTTTGAAATTCAATTCACAGAAGCGGTAAAAAAAAATTTATGCAAATTTGCAAATGTGCCTAGAAGGTGGGTAAAAGACGTTAAAAATTTAAAAAAATTATATATCGAATGTTATTATAAAAAGACTCCTATGAATTATATTGGACTAATATAGATATTATTTAACTTTTTTTACTTAAAAAAATTTAAACAAAATAAATAATTATTTAAATTAAAAGTCGGTTTTCAACAAAAAGGTAGTATTTTTCACTATCCATCAAAAATTGAAAGTTTTCAGAAAAATACCAAAAAATTAACCCGAATATAATTTTGATATTATTAATTCAAAAATGAAGTCTATTTTACCAAATTCAAAATATAGAAGTTACGTTAATAAATTTAAAATTATTTACCGATGTCAAAAATAAAAAACGTGTTTTTAAAAAGTAAAAACTATCAAAAGACTGACATGTGTTTATGTCCAATTTAAATGTGAAATTACTTATAATGACCTAAACTATATTAAATTATAAAAATTTAATCTAATAATAATTTAAAACCACTCAAATTCATAATTTAACACTATAAATTATTTTGATTAAAAAAGTTTTTTTCAATTAAAATTTAGTATTTTTTACTATTCATCAAAATATAAAAGTTATCATAAAAGTACCAAAAATTTATCACAAATAAATTTTTATTTCCCACTTCTAAAGAAGAATTTAATTTCACTAAATTTAATATATAAAAGTGTCAAATACTATATTTAAAAAGTGGTTTCCATTAAAAGGTGGAAAAACTACATTTTTTGAAAAATACTTCTTTTATCTGAAAATTGAATTTTTCATTATATTATGTATAAGTAACACAAAAGTTGAATGTTAAAATTATATAGGATATATATATAATTCAAAATTTGGTTAATACTATTCATAACCACTTTTTGAACGGCTAGTTTGGTAAGTCGTGATGCACTCGAACTCGATGTTGTGTGTAGCGCAAGCTATTGAATTACCCTAACACATGTCCTAAATGATGGAAGATTGATTGAATTAATATATGAAGATGAAATTTTGAAATTTGGGAATATACTTTGTGTTCCTGGTATACCTGATCTAAAAAGGGAATTGTCGGATGATGCTCAAAGCTCAAATTTCTCTATACACCCTCGTAGCACTAAGATGTATAGAGATTTGAAGGAACATTTTTGGTGGGACAATGTGAAGAGGGAGATTGCTGATTATGTGTCAATATGTATGGTTTTTCAATAGGTGAAGGCTAGAATACAACAACCTAGATGAGTCATGAAACCTCTTCCCATACCTGAGTGGAAATGGGATTATATTACGATGGACTTTGTCATGGGGATACCAAAGAATCCTAGAAGGAATGATGCAATATGGTTCATTGTTGATCATCTTACAAAGTCAGCACATTTTCTTGCTATAAGAGAATATTTACCACCAGAAAGTTTAGAAAAACTATATGTTAATGAAGTTTTAAGACTTCATGGTGTACCCCTATCAATTGTTTCTGATCGTGATCCCTGTTTTACATCAAGATTTTGGAAAAGTCTTCAAAAATCCCTAGACACTGAACTTCTTTTAAGTACTGCCTACCACCCTCAAACTGATGGACTGTCAGAACATACTATTCAAACCTTAGAATACATGTTTAGATCTTTCTCACTTGACTTTCATGGTATGTGGGATCAGTATTTACCTATGGTATAATTTTCCTATAACAAAAGCTTCCATTCAAGTATTCAGATGGCACCATATGAAGCGTTATATGGAAAGAGATGTCACACACCAACTTGTTGGGATGATGTTGGTGAAAGAAAACTCGTAGTCCCAGAACTTGTTGAGGAAACAATAGAAAAGTTGAATATTATACAAACCCACATCAAAGTAGCTCAAAGTAGACAAAAGAGTTATGCCGATAATCGAAGGGAGGATTTGGAGTTTCAAGTAGGAGATCATGTCTTCTTGAAGGTATCTCCATGGAAGGGTGTTATACGATTCAGAAAGAAGGGTAAATTAAGTCACAGGTACATCGGACCTTTCAAATTTATAGAATGAATTGGAGTTGTATCTTACCGTTTGGCAATGCCTCCAAGTCTCTCCAAAGTTCATTATGTGTTCCACATATCACTGTTGAGAAAATACATGCCTGAACCAACAGATGTACTCACCTATAAAGAAATAGAATTGGAACCCGACCAGTCTTCTTGTAAACATCCTCTCATAATTCTTGATACCAGATAACAAGTGTTGAGAAACTGGACAACTCATCTGGTGAAAGTTCTATGGAGAAACTATAAGATGGAAGAGGCAACGTGGGAACCCGAGGAACTTATGATGAAGAACCACCCGAATATTTTTATGTAGTAATATTCTAGAAATTTCAAGGATAAAATTCTTTGAAGGATGGAAGAATTTAATACCTCAAGATTCTATAGTACGTTTACCTTTGAATAATACAATAACTTCTGTTGTATGCAACTTTGAGTTCTAGCACATCACGACAAATCAAACTAGACATTTTAAAAGAAATTATGAATAGTAATACCCACTTTTTGAAAATTTTTAAATCTTTTTTTTAAATGGACTTCATTTTTAGATTCAGAATATAAAAATTAGCTTAGGGTGAATTTTTGGTATTTTTCTGAAAACTTTCAATTTTTGATGAATAGTGAAAAACACTACGTTATTGTTTAAAACCGAATTTTTATTTAAATAATTAGTTATTTTATTTAAATTTATTTTATGTAAAAATAGATACATAATACCTATATATTTTCAATTTAATTCATTGGAGTCATTTTATAATAATATTAGATATATGAAATTTTATTGAACTTTTTACCGTCTTTTACACACCTTTTAGGCACGTTAGCAAATTTGCATAAAATTTAATTTTACCACTTATACGAATTGAATTTCAAAAACTGAAGAGACACGGTTGAAATCAGTAATAAAAATTTGGTTCAATAAGATGAAAATAATTTCTGGTGAATAGTAACTTTTGAATTTTATTTACCATGGTTAAAAGTAAATAGGGTAATTAAACGTAAAAATGATATTATAATTACCCTAAAACATGTCCTAATTCTATTGGATAACTGTATTTAGAACAAAATAAACCTTAGAATAAAATATTATCCTTTTGGTCCACTTGGATTAGATTAGGACATTTATTATTATTTTATTTAAAGAAGAGTTAAAAGTGTTAAATTCAAAGTTTTATAAATAAACCATTTTTAATATAGGGTTATACATAAGATAAATTCAACTATAAATATTCATTAGAAATATAAAGATATTTTCTAAATAATTGTATTATATTTATAATTTTTAAAAAATTAATAATTAAATTTATTTATGACACAATGATGATGCAGTAATTTCCTTATTAATGAAAAATTAACATAATTTATATTATAAATATCCAAATAAATGTAAATCGAGACTTTTGATGAATTCAACTAATTTTATAGGTTAATATGACATGTTAGGGTTGATTAAATAAACTTTTTTTGAAGTGATAAAGTCGTTATGACTTTCAAAAAAATAAAATACCAATGTCAAAATTGACATAAATGAGTTTTTAAAACAAATACTATATTATTAATTGATATAAAATTCATAAAAATTTGAGGTAAGTCCAAAGGACTTATATAATAATATATATGTCATTAATGAACCACTTTGGGTTCTCTTGTAATTTTATAGTAAGTTTATTAACCATTTATTATAATAATACAAGAAGACATTGTAAAAGTTAAACTACGTAACTAAGAGTTAAAACTAAAAGATAAGGATAATATGGTGACCTAAACCTTTATAAAACCTATTAGTTGAGATATTTTTGACCCATTCCCACCTTAGACTCTAAATAAATCATTTTATAGCCTTTATAAACTGATAATGAGTTTAGTATAAAATAATATTTCAAACTTTTCCTAAAGTGACCCTCACCTCTCTTATAAAAGGGTACTTCCCCTTCTCTTAATTTCACACATCAAAATCCATTTGGATCAGACAAAACCTACTCAAATATCCTCCCAAATTCCATCACTTCACCTTATAGTCCTTACTATGATCAAAAACTCATCCTACGGAGCCCTTTTGATCAAATCAAAACAAAGAACCCAAAGAAGCGGTAATAATTTCATCACCTATTTCAAAGTTCTTTTCTTCTTCCACTTCCTCGTTTTTTGTTGTTTCCATACCCAAATAATAACTCTAGTAACTTCTACATACTATGATCTTATTATAAATATGGTACAACCATATTCATTATTCTATCCACCCTATGAATGACAAAGTCACTATACGTGTGTACGTATGGCTTATCGTCTCCACGTCGTGGTGTAGTTTGTTACTCAATACTTTAATATTTGGATGGGTATAATAAGGATTATAATTGATGTAAATAATAAATATAACATGTTAATTATTCTGTGTATATGATATATTATCCAATTACATATGATTTCACCATCAATAGAATGATATTGTTGATCGTGCGTATGTACGGCTTACCGTCTCCACGACGCGATGAGATGTCATTCCCCATCAAAACCATTCAAGAATAATTTTCATTTGATGATTAAAAAAAAATTTAAGAAATTAATATAATTTTGGATATTAATAAGATACATCCTATCCCTAAAAAACACAACTTACATAAAAAACATATAAAGGAAAATGAATCAGTTAACACCCAAAATGATGATACTACTAAAATATCATTAACAAAGCAATATTAGAAGATCGTATATGATATCATATTTATGTATGTTTTTCTTGTATAACTTAATAAAAATGATTTAACTATTATAAAGTAGTTTAATGTACCCTCGACTAAGAAAACGTACAAGGTAAGGGTTAATTTTACAATCTCTTTATTTATTTGAGATTATTTATACGTAAGTATCTACTGGAACTTATTTAACAACCACATCCGTGTTTCTTAAAAATATATTTTAAAAAAAATTATTATTTCCTATAATATGGGTTAAATTCATTTATACCCTTTTTTGACTTTTTATAAAATGTTTTGAAAGGAATCTTTCTGTCGTTTTCCAAACAAGGTACTTTATGACCTTTCCGACGAATTATGGTAAGAATGTTTTTTTAACTTATACGACAGGTGTGGCTATTTTCCAATGTTATAACACCTTCGAAGCTTCCCTTAAAATATTATAAGAATATTTTTAAAATAAATGTTTCTTTTATAATTATTGACTTTTAAATTATTTCAAAATAGAAAGAGATATTTCTATCAAATAGTTTTGATTTCATCTATGTCAACATCCTTTGATGTATATTACACTTATTTGAAGTTGATTTATTATGATACAATCTTTCATATTGTTTTGAAGGTTTTGTGATATGTTTGGATGTGGATGTTTTATTTTTATACCATTCATGGTTTATGGTTAAAGTATTAACATCTCACATGCTAATTTTAATACGAATGTTTATGTTATGTTTCAACCTTTTCCTATAAGGAATGCATTGGACTTAGTAAGTGACGGGTGGAGCCCAATATAGCTCCTAGATGCATCAGTAGGTCTAATGAGACAAAATAATGTCTTGTCATAAGGTCTTAACAAAGTCTTATTTGTATTCTTGGTACGAGGCCTTGACTATGTGGTTATGATGTCCGACATTATGCATTCCATCATTATGAATTTGGCTATTGAAAGATTAAAATAATTGAAATTATAAATACCAAAATAAATGTATATTGAGACTTTTGATGCATTAAACTAATTTTATATGTTAATATGACAAGTTAGTATTGATTTAATTTATTTGGTTTGAAGTAATCAGTTTTTTTTACTTTCACAAAAACCAAATACTAAATAGTGACAAAATTGACATAAATGAGTTTTCAAAACAAATACTGTATTATTAAATGATATAATATTCCTAAGAATATAAGGTTTGGCCAAAGAACTTATATAATTTTAAATATTTCATTAATGAACCACTTTATGTTCTCTTGGAATTTTATAGTAATTTTATTAAGTGTGTAATGTAAAAATACATGAATACATGGTAAAAGTTAAAGTATTTATCTAAGAGTTAAATCTAAAAGATAAGGTCAATATGATGACCTAAACCTGTATAAAATCTATTGGTTGAGAGGTTTTCAACCCATCCCCACCTTATCCTATAAATAAATCCATTTTGAGTTATCATAAACTGAATATGATTGTGTAATAAATTAATATTTCAAGTTTTTTCTAAAGTGACCCTCACCTCTCTTATAAAAGGGTACTTCCACTTCTCTAAAAATCATACCTCCAAATACATTTGGATCAGCCAAAACCTACCCAAATAACCTCCAAACTACCCTCAATTCAACCTAGAGGCTTTACATTGATCAGAAATCCAACCTATGGAGCCCTTTTGTTCAAATCAAAAGGCAACACCTGAAGAAGAGGTAATTATTTCATCACCTCTTTCAAAGTTATTTTCTTCTTCCACTTCCTCTTTCTTTGTTGATTTCATACTAAAATAATAAATCCATTACCTTATACATACTGATAGGTTATTATAAATATGTTACAACCATATTCATTATTCTATCTATCCTATGAATGACAAAGTCACCATACGTGCGTACGTACAGCTTACCGTCTCCATGTTGTGGTGTAGTTTGTTATTCAACACTACATTATTTACAAGGGTATAATAATGAGTATAATTAGTTTAAATAATAAATATAACATGGTAATGATTTTTTATATATAATATACCACCCAATTAAACACTATTTTACCATCGATAGATTGATATTGTCGCTCGTGCGTACGTACGGCTTACCGTCTCCACGATGCGATGAGATTAATCTTCAACGATCACCATTCAAGAATTTTTATAAAAATATATATATTGATTAAGTATGAGATATATAAAATAATATTGCTACTGTAATGATATATATTTATGTAGATAAATATATGTCATTTACTTACTTCCATACTATATGATATGAAAACAGAAACAGCGTTCATGCATACGTACGGACTACCGTCTCCATGAACGATGTTTCCATTTCATATATCTATCTATTATAAATATTTATATTCTAAATATATATGATATATAAATAATGTTTTATATTATGGAAGTATGTAAATCATGATCTAAGTGATATGATCAAGAATATCATGCACTACTACAAATATGGATTTTATCAGTGCTAGAAAAGCGCATTAACAGAGCTAAAAAAAGCACCGTTAATCGAGGCAAAGATAGGGGTCCCTTTTATCAGTGCTCAGAAAAGAGATGATAAAGGTATCATTTATGAGCACTAAAAAACGTGATGAAAAAAAGACCCCTTTTATCAGCACTGATAAAAGGGGTCCTTTATCAGCGCTTTTTTTTAGCGCTGATAAAAGTCAAATAAAAATAAAAAAGAATTATATAATGTGGGGGATCTTTGAACAACGCTTGACCCCCCCCCCCTATCAGCGCTAGGCAAACCCCCTGACACTCTCCCGAGCGCTGCCATTCTCGCGCACCCCCCACGCGTGCGCACCTCCTTGCTTCCACCCGAACTCGAACCCACGACCTCCCCCCTTATGCGCCTGCACCTTTACCACTGAGCCATTTTGTTTTTTCTCCATTTAATGATATATATATCTATTTATATATATATAGTTATATTTATTCGGATATTAATATAGATTCATATTAATATAAATATATTTAGTTATATTAATACATATATATTTATTCATATATTAGTATATATATTTATTTATTTTTGTATTAATATTTATTAATATTTATTTATATTTATTTATATATATATATATAGTTATATTTATTCGTATATTAATATAGATTCATATTAATTTAAACATATTTAGTTATATTAATACATATATATATATATATTCATTTATATATTAATATATATTTATATTTATTTATATATATAATTTTAGTTATAATTTTTTATCTGTATATTTATTTGTATATTAATATATATTTTTATAAGATTAGTTTTAAATACATTTATAAAATATATTTTTTATATGTGTTTATAAATAAATAAATACATACATACATAAATATACACAACACACACACACACACACACACAAACAGACACATATATATTTATGAATAAATACATATATATGTGTATTTGAAAAGCCATAGAATGTTAAAACAATAATAACTTCTAATCCAGAAGCCCGTTTCAACTCCACAACCAGTAAAATCGAAGAAAATTAAACAATATTCGATATGATATGTGGTAAAATCCTAACGGACATCCGTATTAGATGTTATACTTGTTTGAATGTTAACAAATCGGGGTATCCTGACTAAAAACTCAGTTTTGGAGGCCTTCTGGGCCTTTTTTGCCTCAAAAAATTTGATAAAAGCTTTTGTTTTGTCTCTAGAGTGTAGAGCTCATCGCAAGCTTCAATTTGATATGTTTTATAGCTCAAACGGACACCCGGATCAAAATTTATGGCTGTTTGAAGTTTGAGTTACATTTTTAACTTATTTTAGATCTTTTATTAATTTTTTTTTGATTTTTTGTGTCTTCAAATTGTTATTAAATGATTATTAATCGATGATAATTCGTAAATTATTAATTAATAATATTTTTTTAAAATATTTTAAAGTCATTTTCACTAAATTTCTTATATATTAAATGTAATAGTATATTTATACTTATCTAAAACATATTTAAAAAATATATATTATATTTAAATCAATATAAATATACTTATATAACAATATATTATTTTTCATGATTTTTTTTGAAATATAAAATTTATCAGTGCTAGTAAAAAGCGCTGATAAATCCCCCCTTTATCAGCGCTACTAAAAAAATACTGATAAAGGGGTCTCCTTTAACACTGCTAAAAAAAGCGATGATAAAGGGGGGACTTTATCAGTGGTAAAAAAAGCGTTGATAAAAAGGGTCTTTTATCAACGCTATTAAAAGTGCCCCTTTATCAGCACTTTTTTTTAGCACTGATAAACTCCCCCCCCCCTTCATCAGCACTTTTTTTTAGCGCTGTTAAAGGGTGGTGTTGTGAAAACCCAGTTTTGTGGTAGTGATGTTAAAACACATACGATAAAGAAATCGATTATAACCCAAAATGTTATATTAACATAGAAATTATTATTATATGTAGTATAAAGTAATAAATGAATAATATATGATATCATAAATATTAATATGGTTCTGGTATAATTTAATAACATACTATTGTCATTATACAAGATGTTAAACATGAAGGTTCTGGGCGCAGCGGAAGCACGTTGGTGGGTTTTCCCAACTTAATTTTTCATTAAACAATGTTCAATCTGAGATCCGTCACGATATAAAACACCGAATCTTCGGAATAGAATGAAGAACAAAAAGAAAAAAAGAGTATCAGAACCCTTGAGGAGGATCATCATATGTTGATTATAATTAATTTAATTAATGCATAAGAATTACCTCGTTGGAATTCTTTCTTTGTTGATGTGTCCGGTCACGATTCGGTGATCCGTCGTTGCGTCGTAGAATCCAAGTGTAGGATTCCTCTAGCGGTGATCCACACGTGTGTCACGTATCTCCGGACGTCGCCGAAGAGATCTTCAGGTGCTAGCACGGAAGAACCTTCACTTACGATGTCCGCCTTCGACCGCCTTGATCCGGTGGAGGATCTTGCTCTCGTAACTTGAGGGCGTTCTTGGTGGAAAGGGAATTCTCTCTTGGCTTGAGAGTATTTCCAAATCCGTTGTGCACAACAATGTCAATTCAAAATTTTGGGGTTGTGAGGATATTTATAATCATGTTTGAGGTTAATAGAGTTATGACAATAAATAAACGCGTTACGCGTTTTATTTATTTCATTAGCTCTTATTGAAACCCCCCCCATGTCTAATTATTAATTCCTTGACATGCTCCCATGCTGATTATAATAAATATCATAAAATAATATTAAATCCTCAAAATCCCAACTAGAAAAACTACACGGCGTGTAATAATTAATACACGGCGTGTACTTGTTTTCTATAAAACTACACGGCGTGTATATTTAATATACACAGCGTGTACTTTTATTTTCCATTTTTTTTCTCCACCACATTTATTAGACCTTGAGTAATGAATATTTATTTCTTAAATAAATTTAACTGCATTACTCGCTAATAAATATATTATTTCATCCACAATATATTCTCTCGAATAACTAGTGTCAAAATAAATGCGATCAGACATCCTTAAATAATTATTAAACCACAGTCGGGAATAATATTTATTTAACTTGTTAAATTAATATTTAACTGAGATACATGGACACACTTAGTGTGTGACCCTCTAGGCCTCTTTCTCAGTGGCATTAGGCTGAGCCTGCCTAAAGTCCAAGGTTAGCGTCTAGAAACACGCCAAGGCACCCATAGAGAAAGAAGTTAAAGCCGAAATGACGTGTTACCTCCTACGAACGCTTACCGTGTAATATAATCCCTTTGACTTGATATCTCCAATCAAGCGGGTTGCATGCTAGTGCCATCAACCCATGTGCTTGATTATTCTTTCTTTGACTTCCCGGAATTGAACTTGCCCATACCTTACCATGGCCATGGATTTATTTAGGCTATATTAATTCCATCAAAGGGCCTGAGATATCTACTTCCGTTATGGAACGGAAGAGACAAATCCTTTCTCGCATTATCTATAAATGCGGTATTACTCGTGACGCACCCAACGTATCCTACCTCACTGCGAACAGTGTTTCGTCACAGTTTCCGTCAATACATCTAAGTGTGCGAGTTGTAATGTCCATTAATAATAATCTTAAAGTCTAAGAATCAATACACACGTCCGTAGATAGGAACATCCAATGACACTATGAAATGTGGATTTCCTATTGGCAGGTCTCGTTCTCATAATATCCTCCTGGATATTACCAAGGGCGCACACCATGAGAAGGTACCTCAACATTTTATGAGTCCTCACCCCTAATGACCTGTATTGTTTGTGTCCCTCAAATAATATCATCCGGCCATAGAACATACATTCAAGAACAATGTTATAGCACTTCCGGGTTCTCATCATAGCAGGGATCCGCTACGACCCTTTAATGCAACAGTTGTCCTTAGGACATTATCACATGACATGTCACGCAGAAGAACAATCAAGATGTGATAAGGCTTTTATTTAATGAATAAAGTGCAAAGTATTTGGTTCTAGACCACCAACTCCAACAGACTCCCACTTGGACTAGAGCCAACTGCTAACAACCTTTAACCCGCTAGCTCTCACATGATATTAATGCTTCTGCTGAGATAGGCCATTAGTCATGGGGTCTACCACGTTCTCTTCTGTGGACACTATGCTCACTGCAACTTCACCCCTTTGATAGAAATCCCTCAAGAGGTGATACTTCCGGAGTATGTGCTTTGTCCGTTGATGTGACCTTGGTTCTTTTGCAAGAGCCACCGCTGCAGTATTATCACAATACAATGTAATAGGATCTTTACTGCTAGGCACCACATCAAGCTCCTGGACAAAGTTCCGAATCCAAACGACTTCTTTGGCTGCATCAGAAGCTGCTATATACTCGGACTCCGCTGTAGAATCGGCGACAACTGGCTTCTTTGAACTCTTCCAGCTCACAGCTCCTCCATTGAGACAGAAAATATATCCAGATTGCGACTTCAAATCATTCTGATCTGTTTGAAAACCAGCATCAGCATACCCTCTGATGAAAAGCTCCTCGTCTCCTCCATACACCAAGAAAATATCCTTAGTTCTTCTTAGATACTTAAGGATAGTCTTAACAGCAGTCCAATGCTGTTCTCCTGGATCTGCTTGATATCTTCCTACCATGCTCAGTGCATAGGCAACATCAAGCCTGGTACATAACATGGCATACATGATGGATCCTATAGCCGAAGCGTATGGGATCTTGCTCATCCTATCTTTCTCCTATTGTGTCTGGGGACACATTTTCTTAGAAAGATGTAATCCATGTGACACTGGAACCAATCCCCTTCTGGATTTTTCCATACTAAATCTCTTTAGTATCTGGTCAATATATGTACCCTGACTTAGTCCAAGCAGCCTCTTGGATCTATCACGAATGATCTTGATCCCTAGAATGTAGGTTGCTTCTCCTAAGTCCTTCATGGAGAAACACTTGTTCAACCAGTCCTTAACTGACTGTAAGGCCGGTACGTCATTTCCAATAAGCAATATGTCATTAACATATACCACTAGGATGATGACCGCATTCCCATTAAACCGCTTATAAAAACATGTCTCACATTCGTTCTTAATGAAACCAAATTCCTTTATGGCTTCATAAAATCGAATTTTCCATGACCTGGATGCTTTCTTTAATCCATAAATGGATTTCTGCAACTTGCAAACCCGTTTGGCTTCACCTGGTGTCACAAACCCTTCTGTTTGTGTCATATAGACATCTTCTTGAAGGTTCCTGTTAAGGAATGCTGTTTTGACATCCATCTGCCAAATCTCGTAGTCATGGTAAGCTGCTATGGCAAGTATGATTCTTATGGATTTAAACATGGCAACTGGCGAGAAGGTTTCATCATAGTCAATTCCTTGACGCTGTCTGAATCCTTTATCCACTAGCCTTGCTTTATAGGCGCTAACTTGACCTTCCATGTCTATCTTTCTTTTGAATACCCATTTGCATCCAACAGGCTTTACATCAACTGGCTCATCGACCAGAACCCAAACATGGTTCTGATACATGGAATCCATCTTAGAATTCATAGCTTCTAGCCATCTTGTAGATTCTGAGCTTTCTACTGCTTCCTTGCAGGAGAGAGGTTCATCATTGTACAACAATAATGATTCACCATCCTCAGTGACTAGGAAACCAAATCTCTCTGGTTCCCTTGCCTCTCTTGAGCTCCTACGCAGTACTTGTGTTTATGGAACCTCTTCCACGAGGACCTATGGAACTTGTTCCTGTACCAACTCCTGTGTATCTTGAGCATCAACTTCATCGAAGTCAATCTTGCTCCCACTATCCTTCTTGAGGATGTGCTCCCTCTCAAGAAAGACGGCTTGTCTGGAGACATTCACTTTCTTGTATTGGGGGTTATATAGGTAATATCCTTTCGTTTCCTTGGGATATCCTATAAAGATACACTTCATTCCCCAAGGTGATAGTTTGTTGCCTGAGAAGGCCTTAACAAACGCCTCGCATCCCCATACACGTGTGTGCGACAAAGTGGGTTTCCTTCCATTCCATAACTCGGATGGAATTCCATTTTCCTCCTTAGTTGGTACTCGGTTTAATGTGTATACTGCAGTTTGTAATGCATATCCCCAAAAGGATAATGGAAGATCTGCATGACTCATCATCGACCTCACCATGTCCAACAAGGTGTGGTTCCTCCTTTCACTAACACCATTCCACTGTGGTGTATAAGGAGGAGTGAGCTGAGATAGAATCCCAGACTTCCGTAGAAGATCGATGAACTCTTGGTTTAGATATTCTCCACCTCGATCCGATCGAAGCTTCTTTATCTTCTTACCAAGTTGATTCTCTACTTCATTCTTGAATTCCTTAAATTTCTCTAAGGACTCTGACTTATACCTCATTAAGTAGACATAGCCATATCTACTCAAATCATCAGTAAAAGTAATAAAGTAATAATATCCACCTCTAGCTTCTACTGGAAATGGTCCACACACATCTGTGTGTACCAATCCTAAAAGCTCTGTGGCCCTTTCACCGTGTCCACCAAAAGGCGTCTTGGTCATTTTTCCTTGTAAACAAGCGTGACATCTATCAAGTGGTTTTAGTTCAGTAGAGTCTAAATAGCCATCTTGGCAGAGCTTTGTCAAGCACTTCTCATTCACATGACCAAGGCGGTGATGCCATAACTGGGTGATGTATGAGTCATGTGAGTTTGTTTCGTTATCGATTGCTAAAACTTGGTTTTCATAATTTAATACATACAAACCATTATTCAAATGTGCCATACCATAACATACGTTGTTCTTATAAAAGAGACAACCCTTATTTCCAAACTTGAAAATAAATCCATCCATATCCAAACAAGATATAGAAATTATGTTCTTGGTAACACTAGGCACAAAATAACAGTTTTGTAAAACCAAAATCATGCCAGTCGGCAATGAGAGGTGATAGTCACCAATAGCTAAAGCAGCCAGCCTTGCGCCATTGGCAGCTCGAAGATCCACCTCTCCTCTAGAGATCTTTCTAAATCTACCTGGTTCCTTCATTTTAATACAGATGTGAGCCCCATAAGCTGTATCTAATACCCAATGTGTAGAAATAGAAAGATTGCACTCGATAACGAACGCACCTTTAGCGTCCCAACGCTTCTGGGTGCAGTTCCTCTTCCAGTGGCCCTGCTTGCAACATGCAAAACACACTGCTTCCCGTTCCTTGCCATGCCTCTGGATCTTCCCCTTCTTGGAGGGATAGTGCTCGGGGGCTTCAGACCGTTTATAAGTCTTTGGCCCCTTTGCCTTGTCCTTCCTTTTCTTGTTCACCCTAAGGACTGCGGGTTTTTCACGCCTCATGTCCTTATCTACCTGGTGTATCAAGGTCAGAAGCTCCGATAGACTCTTCTCATTGCTGCTCATGTTATAGTTGACAATGAATCTAGAGAAGGTCTTGGGCAATGATGATAGGATGAGATCTGTATGCAACTCATCTGGGAATTTAATCCCTAAGATGTCCAAGCGTTCAATGTAGCCAATAAGCTTGACCACATGAGGCCCAGCTGGCGCAGACTCTCCAAGCTTTGTGGTAAACAAAGCATTGGAGATCTCATACCTCTCCTGTCTCGCCTTCTCTTGGTAGAGATCTTTAAGGTGAGACATCATGTTATACGCATCCATGTTTTCATGTTACTTCAAGAGCTCATTAGACATGGCCGATAGCATGAAACACTGGACATATGTGGCATCATCCATTTGTTTCATGTATAGATATAATTCCTCATCACTAGCCTCTTTCCCAGGCGCAACTGGAATAGGCTCTTCCAGCACATATAATTTCCTTTCGCGGCGAAGGACGACGTGTAAACGCCTCTGCCACTCTTGGAAATTGGTGCCGGTGAGAAGGTTTTCTTTTTCGAGTATGGTGCGCAATGATATGTTTGAAGTCATTTTCTTGTCATTTCTATAATTTAAGATGAGAAAAGGTTTAGTACTTTATTATAAAAATTGAGACAAATAAAAAAATTAATACTTATTAGTCTCCCACTATTTTATCGAAATCCAATAGCCCTCACCATTGACTTCGGAATATTATATTGCATGAATATTCTAGTGGCAAGGATCCATATTGCCCTTCACATTACCCCAACTAGGGTTGGTCAAGCAACTTGAAGGGTTTTAGGTAGGCATTCCCAATGTCAACTGCATTAACTCGCAGTTCCTTGATCCGCTGAGTGGACTCCCC
Source organism: Viscum album (assembly GCA_963277665.1). Taxonomy (NCBI): domain Eukaryota; kingdom Viridiplantae; phylum Streptophyta; class Magnoliopsida; order Santalales; family Viscaceae; genus Viscum; species Viscum album. Next base: position 932,922,529 of record OY728141.1, read on the forward strand.
AATCCTGAAATCCTTTTTGGATTTCCTTAACCTTTGCCTCTTGGTCATACCAAGTCCTGCTGTGGCGGTCAACCCTTGATGCGAACCAAGTCAAGTCAACCCAAAACCTTGAATTAGAATTCCCCAATAATTGAAAGCACCCCAACTAGGGTTGGTCAAGCACTTTGAACTATGGTTCGATTCTAACCAAGATTATGGAAGGCTATGCTAACTTAATATTTATTTTGAGGGATTTTATCCTTATACGTAAATTTTCATTTTATTATCTTTGATTACATGCTTGTTAATATTAAGTGGGATACACTTAAGTGATTAAACATGTCTAAGATAATATTTACGTATAAGACAATTTTATTTTTGTTCCATCTTGCATGCTCGTTTAATTCATTAATTGTGTGATCATGACAACACACCCACAATAAATAAACCATGAAACTGACAGAAATAAAATAAATGGTATGATCATGAGCTTTTCTATTGGTTAGTTTATCTAGCGATTGATAAACTAACCCAAGACCTAGGGGAGAAACGCCTTGAACCTTTCGGGTTCGTGTTTACAGCTTTCCACCTGTCCACCTTTGTATCTCCTTGGATTGGTTTCACCTTGGATCTTGACTTGAGCCGCCTCCACTAGCTTGGGAGCTCCATCAATTACATATGCATTTATCTCACACGCAGGTGAGGGGAAAAAAGGGGTTTTTACATAAAAGAATCCTTGGGCGCGCAGGCGCTACATATTAATGAGGAGATGGCTTGCAGGCCAACAAATTTAATTTAAATAAAAAAATTAAAAGAAACCATTTACATACAAAGGTCTTGTTCTAGCTCATGATCATCCATACATGCAACGATATTTACGCATAAATAAAACTATCATTCAATTCTTTAATCGTTCTTGTTTAAAATAAATCACGCTCGAATCAATTAATTATCTTTAATTAATCAATCCTTTTATCTTAAATCCCTTTTTCTGAATTTCCTTGAGATTCTCATCCATCATAATTTTAAACAAATAAATTCATTTAAAATTATCCTTGTATGTAACTTGTACCTTGGAGGCAACCCGGTGAATTCCCATTTATTACGCAGATGTTAAATTAAACATATATATATAAAACACCTATCACGTGTTGTGCCTCAGCTTTACGCCTGCACCATGGTATATGTCTCAAGGGTTTGTATAATTTAATAATAAATTTTAATAAATATACGTAATTTGGGTGAGTACACGGCGTGTAGTTCCGACTACACGGCGTGTACTTTTTCTTCACCGTCTATCTGAAGTACACGCCCGGGGATAAGGCGTGTTAATGTACTTAAGAAATTTTCGGAGTACACGGCGTGTACAGTGGGACACACGCCGTGTAGTTTCTGCGTTACACGGTTTCCAGCCGGGCAGGCCGTGTACGGAGTACACGACCCAACCCTAACCTGAAGGGACTACATGCCGTGTTCATTGGACCACACGGCGTGTATTCCGGAAACCGTGTGCCATCTGTTTATGGTCAACACACGGTGTCTTAAATTCTTAGAAAGAATCCAATACACGGCCTGATTTGGCGGATCAGTCAATGTATTGAACCTAGACTACATGGCATGTACTTCCGAATACACGCCGTGTATTCTGGTGTTATATGGCCAGAAACGTTTAGCTCCTCCGGATGAGTTCCTCTATTTTATTTTAATCAAAATTAAAAGAAAAAAACCGTTTCTGTGAGGTGAACGAGAAACGAGGGAGGATGAACAGATCTCGAGATTCAGATTTCCAGAACGATTAAACATGAATTGAAATAACTAAATTATTAAATGCATAAATCACCAACGAAAAACTAAATAATTATAACCAACGATATGACCGCTCTGATACCACTTGAAGGTTCCGGGCGCAGTGGAAGCGCATTGGTGGGTTTGCCCAACTTAATTTTTCGTTAAACAATGTTCAATCTGAGATCCATCACGATATAAAACGCAGAATCTTCAGAATAGAACGAAGAACGAAAAGAAAAGAAGAGTCTCGGAACCCTTGAGGAGGATCATCATATGTTGATTATAATTAATTTAATTAATGCATAATAATTACCTCGTTGTAATTCTTTCTTCGTTGATGTGTCCGGTCACGATTCGGTGATCTGTCGTTGCGTCGTAGAATCCAAGTGTAGGATTCCTCTAGCGGTGATCCACACGTGTGTCATGTATCTCCGGACGTCGCCGAAGAGATCTCCGGGTGCTAGCGCGGAAGAACCTTCTCTTGCGATGTCCGCCTTCGACCGCCTTGATCTGGTGGAGGATCTTGCTCTCGTAACTTGAGGGCGTTCTTGGTGGAAAGGGAATTCTCTCTTGGCTTGAGAGTATTTCCAAATCCGTTGTGCACAACAATGGAAACTCAAAATGTTGGGGTTGTGAGGATATTTATAATCATGTTTGAGGTTAATAGAGTTATGACAATAAATAAATGCGTTATGTGTTTTATTTATTTCATTAACTCTTATTGAAGACCCCCCCATGTCGAATTATTAATTCCTTGACATGCGCCCACACTGATTATAATAAATATCATAAAATAATATTAAATCCTCAAAATACCAACTGGAAAAACTACATGGCGTGTAATAATTAATACACGGAGTGTACTTGTTTTCCATAAAACTACACGGCGTGTACTTTTATTTTCCATTTTTTTCCACCACATTTATTAGACCTTGAGTAATGACTATTTATTTCTGAAATAAATTTAACTGCATTACTCGCTAATAAATATATTATTTTTTCCACAATATATTCTCTCGAATAACTAGTGTCAAAATAAATGTGATCATACATCCTTAAATAATTATTAAACCACAGTCGGGAATAATATTTATTTAACTTGTTAAATTAATATTTAACTGAGATACATGGACACACTTAGTGTGTGACCCTCTAGGCCTCTTTCTCAGTGGCATTAGGCTGAGACTGCCTAAAGTCCAAGGTTAGCATTTAGAAACACGCCAAGGCAGCCATAGAGAAAGAAGTTAACGCTGCAATGACGTGTTACCTCCTACGAACGCTTACCGTGTAATATAATCCCTTTGTCTCGATATCTCCAATCAAGCGGGTTGCATGCTAGTTCCATCAACCCATGTGCTTGATTATTCTTTCTTTGACTTCCCAGAATTGAACTTGCCCATACCTTACCATGGCCATGGATTTATTTAGGCTATATCAATTCCATCAAAGGGCCTGAGATATCTACTTCCGTTATGGAACGGAAGGGACAAATCCTTTCTCGCATTATCTATTAATGCGGTATTACTCGTGACGCACCCAACGTATCCTACCTCACTGCGAACAGTGTGTCGTCATAGTTTTCGTCAATACATCTAAGTGCACGAGTTGTAATACCCATTAATAATAATCTTAAAGTCTAAGGATCAATACACACGTCCGTAGATAGGAACATCCAATGACATTATGAAATGTGGATTTCCTACTGGCTGGTCTCGTACTCATAATATCCTCCTGGATATTACCAAGGGCGCACACCATGAGAAGGTGCCTCAAAGTTTTATGAGTCCTCACCCCTAATGACCTGTATTATTTGTGTCCCTCAAATAATATCATCCGGCCATAGAACATACATTCAAGAACAATGTTATGGCACTTACGGGTTCTCATCATAGCAGGGATCCGCTACGACCCTTTAATGAAACAACTGTCCTTAGGACATTATCACATGACATGTCACGTAGAAGAACAATCAAGATGTGATAAGGCTTTTATTTAATGAATAAAGTACAATGTAGTTGGTTCTAGACCACCAACTCCAACAAAACATACCCTCGACTAAAGGAAAGTACAAGGTAAGGGTTAATTCCTCAATCTCATTATTATCCGAGATTGTTTTTGTGTAAGTATTTACAGTAAATTTTTATCATCTATGTACATGTTTCATAAAAATGTTTTCAAAATGAATATTTTAAGTTTTTTTGGAAGGTTAACTTTATCAAGATCAGCATTTTAAATGCTTTAAAGATTTATTTTTCTAAATCTTTTTAATTAATGTCCATGTTTTAAAAATGATTTTAATAGAAATAATTTATAGTGTTAAATTATGAATTTGAGTGGTTTTAAATTATAATTAGATTATATTTTTATCATTTAATATAATATAGGTCATTATAAGTAATTTCACATTTAAATTAGACATAAAAACATGTCAATCTTTGATAGTTTTTACTTTTTAAAAACCCACTTTTTGGTTTTGACAATAGGAAATAATTTTAAATTAATTAATGAAACTTCTATGTTTTGAATTTGGTAAAATAGACTTCATTTTTGAATTCATAATATCAAAATTATCTTAGGGTGATTTTTTTTTATTTTTCTGAAAACTTTCTATTTTTGATGAATAGTGAAAAACACTATGATTTTGTTTAAAACCGACTTTTTATTTAAATAATTGTTTATTTTATGTAAATTTATTTTAAGTCAAAATAGATACATAATACCTATATTATTCCAATGTAATTACTTGGATTCATTTTATAATAAGATTATATATATATAATTTTATTGAACTTTTTAACGTCTTTTACCCACCTTCTAGGCACATTTGCAAATTTGCATAAAACATAATTTTACCACTTCTGTAAATTAAATTTCAAAAATCTAAAGGACACGGTTGACATAAGTAAGTAAAATGTGGTTTAATAGGATGAAAATAATTTTTGGTGAATAGTAACTTTTGAATTTTATTTACCACGATTAAAAGTAAATAGGGTAATTAAAGGTAAAAATGATATTATAATTACCCTAACACATGTCTTAATTCTATTGAATAGATGTATTTATACCAAAATAAACCTTAGGAATAAAATATGATCGTTTTTGATCCACTTGGATTATATTAGGACACTTAATATTATTTTATTTAAAGAAGAGTTAAAAGTGTTAAATTAAACTTTTAATAACTAAAACATTTTTAATATAGGGTTATACATAAGATAAATTCGACTATAAATATTCATTAGAAATCTAAAAATATTTCATAAATAATGATATTTTATTTATAATTTTTAGACATTAATTAATTAAATTTATTTAGGACACAATGATGATGCAGTAATTACCTTATTAATGAAAGAATCAAATAAATGGTATTATAAATATTAAAATAAATATAATTTGAAAGTTTTTATGTCATACGCAAATTTTCTATGTGAATATGACATGTTATGGTTGATTCAAAGTATTTTTTTCGAAGTAATAATGTTCTGATGACTTTCACAAAAACCAAATACTAAATAGTGTCAAAATTGACATAAATGAGTTTTTAAAACAAATACTATATTATTAAATGATATAATATTCCTAAAAATATAATTTTCTTCCAAAGGACTTATATAATGATATATATGTCATTAATAAACCACTTGGGGTTCTCTTGACATTTTATAGTAAGTTTATTAACCATGTAATATAAAAATACAAAAAGATATTGTGAAAGTTTAACTATTTAACTAATAGTTAAATCTAAAATATAAGGTTAAAATGGTGACCTAAACTTGTATAAAACCTATTGGTTGAGAGTATTTCTACACATCCCCACCTTATCCTCGAAATAAATCATTTTGGAGCTATTAGAAACTGAAAATTATTTTATAATAAATTAATATTTTAGACTTTACCTAAAGTGCCCCTCACCTCTCTTATAAAAGAGAACTTCTCATTCTCTTAATTTAACAACCCCAAATCCATTTGGCTCAGCCAAACCCTGATCAAATATCCTAAAAACTACCCTCAATTAGACCTAGAGGCCTTACTTTGATCATAAATACAACCTAAGGAGCCATTTTGTTCAAATCAAAAGGCAACACCCGAAGAAGAGGTAATTATTTCATCACCGCTTTCAAAGTTATTTTCTTCTTTCACTTCCTATTTCTTTGTTTTTTCCATTCTAAAATAATAAATCAAGTACCTTCTACATAATTAGATTTTATTATAAATATGTTACAACCATATTCATTATTTTATCCATCCTATGAATGACAAAGTCACCATACGTGCGTACGTACGGCTAACTGTCTCCACGTCGTGGTGTAGTTTGTTATTCAACAATACATTATTTTGATGGGTATAATAATGGGTATAATTAATTTAAATAATAAATATAACATGGTAATTATTCTATATATATAATATACCATCCAATTAAACACCATTTTACCATCAATAGAATGATATTTTCGCTCATGCATACGTACGGCTTACCATCTCCACGACGCGATGATATTCATCTTCAACGATCATCATTTAAGAATTTTTATAAAAATATATATATTGATTAAGTATGAGATATATGAAATAATATTTATATGGGAATAATATATATTTATGTAGATAAATATATTTCATTTACTTACTTTCGTACTATATGATATGAAAACAGAAACAACGTTCATGTGTACGTACGGAATACCATCTACATGAACGATGTTTCCATTTCATATATCTATCTATTATAAATATTTATATTCTGAATATATATGATATATAAATCATGTTTTATATTCTGGAAGTATGTAAATAATTATCTATGTGATATGATCAAGAATAACAAGTTAAAACATGTACGATAAAGAAAGCGATTATTACCCAAAATGTTATATTAACATATAAATTATTATTAAATGGGTAGTATAAAGTAATAAATGAATCATATATGATATCATAAATATTAATATGGTTTTGGTATAATTTAATAACACACTATGGTACTTATACAGGAGGTAAAATGTACCCTTGACTAAAGGAAAGTACAAGGTAATGTTTAATTCCTCAATCTCATTATTATCTGAGATTGTTTATGTGTAAGTATTTACTGGGAAATTTTTGTCATCCATGTCCATGTTTCATAAAAATGTTTTAAAAATGAATATTTTTAGTTTTTTTTTGAAGGGACTCTTTATCAAGATCATCATTTTAAATGTTTTAAAGATTTATTTTTCTAAATCTTTTTAATTAATATCCATGTTTTAAAAATGATTTTAAGGATTTATTTATATGGACATGATTGTTTTAAAAAGTTAATTACTTTCAAAAGTTTCAAGGTGGTATGGGACACTTTGATTCAAAAATCTATTTTAAATGACTACCTTTATAAATGCATGACTTTAAAATGATTTCATAAAAAGCGATATTTCTCTCAAAGAGTTTTACTGATCATTTTCAACTATGTCAACATCCTTTACTGGATATTATTCTTGATTGAGGTTGATTTATTATAATACAATCTTCCATATTTTATTGAATGAGTTATGATATGTTTGACTGTGGATGTGCTATTTTTATACCATTCATGGTTTTTCGTTAAATTATTGACATTTCGTATGCTAGTTTTAATACGAATGTTTGTGTTATGTTTCAAAATTTTCATATGAGGAATGAATTGGACTTAGTAAGTGACGGGTGGATCTCACTATAGCTCCTCGATGCATCATTAGGTCTCATGAGAAAAACTAGTGTCTTGGCACAAGGCCTTGAAAAAAAATTATTTATAGTCTTGGCATGAGGCATTGACTATGCGGTTATGATTTCCAGCATTATGCATTCCCTCATTATGAAATTAGTTATTATATGTGATTATTCGACTAGTAGAATATCCACATGCATGTTTATATGGTAATGTTAGATATATTTGTTTCCATATTATGTTCAAGATTATGTTTAAAAAGTATTTTCTTTTTATTATACATCTTGCCTTAAATTTTTAAATCTTACACTAAATTATTTACCCTTACTGAGCATCTGAGATCACCAGTAGGTTTTAGACACATGCAGGTCACCATATTAACCTTATCTTTTAGATTTAACTCTTAGTTAAATAGTTTAACTTTTACCATGTATTCTTGTATTTTTATATTACAAGGTTAATAAACTTACTATAAAATGCCAAAATAACCCCAAGTAGATCATTAATGACATATTTATCATTATATAAGTCCTTTTTCTAAGCCTTTAATTTTTAGGAATATTATATCAATTAATAATATAGTATTTGTTTTAAAAATTCATTATGTCAATTTTGACACTATTTAGTATTTGGTTTTTGTGAAAGTAAAAAAAATAGATTACTTTGAAAAAAATAAATTAAATCAATACTAACATTTAATATTTACCTAGAAAATTTATGTAATGCATCAAAAGTATCAATATACATTTATTTTTATATTTATAATATCAATTATTTTAATCTTTCATTAATAAGGTAATTACTGCATCATCATTGTGTCATAACTAAATTTAAATATTTCATGTCTAAAAATTATAAATAAAATACCATGATGTAGGAATTTCTTTTAGATTTCTAATGAATATTCATAGTCTAAATTATCTTATGTATAACCCTATATTAAAAAAAATTTAGTTATTAAAATTTGAATTTAACACTTTTAACTCTTCTTTAAATAAAATAATAATAAATGTCTAAATCTAATCCAAGTGGATCAAAGAGGATCATATTTTCTTCCTAAGGTTGATTTTGTTCGAAATACACTTATCCAATAGAATTATGGCATGTGTTATGGTAATTATAATATCATTTTTACCTTTAATTACCCTATTTACTTTTAACTATAGTAAATAAAATTCAAAAGTTACTATTCACCAAAAAATATTTTAATCTTATTGAACTAGATTTTACTTACTGATGTAAACCATGTTTCTAGGATTTTTGAAATTCAATTCACAGAAGCATTAAAATTTCATTTTACGTGAATTTGTAAATGTGCATAGAAGGTGGCTAAAAGATGTTAAAAAGTTCAATAAAATTTTATATATCTAATATTATTATAAAATTACTCCAATAAATTAAATTTGACTAATATAGGTATTATTTATCTGTTTTTACTATAAAATAAATTTAAATAAAAATAATAATTATTTAAATAAAATTCGGTTTTAAACAATAACATAGTATTTTTCACTATTCATCAAAAATTGAAAGTTTTCAGAAAAATACCAACAAATCACCCTAAGATAATTTTTATATTAATAATCCAAAAATGAAGTCTATTTTACCGAATTAAAAACTTATATGTTTCATTAATTAATTTAAAATTAATTCTCGTTGTCAAAACCAAAAGGCAGGTTTTTTAAAAAGTAAAAACCATCAAAAGATTGACATGTGTTTATGTCCAATTTAAATGTGAAATTACTTATAATGAAATAAATTATATTAAATGATAAAATATAATATAATTATACTTTAAAACCACTCAAATTAATAATTTAACACTAAAAATTATTTCGATTAAAAAAGTTGTTTTCAATTAAAATTTGGTATTTTTCACTATTCATCAAAATATGAAAGTTATCAGAAAAATACCAAAAATTTATCCAAACTAAATTTTTATGTACATATTCTAAATAATAAGTTTATTTTTTCAAAAATAAAAAATAAAAGTTTCAAATATTGGATTCAAAAAAAAATTCTCCATTAAAAGGCGGTAAAACTGCATTTTTTGAAAAATACTTCCTTTATCTAAAAAATTGAATTTGTTCTTATATTATGTCTAATAAATGTATAATATGGATTTTAAAATTATATTTAGTATTTAAAACTCAAAATTCAGTTAATAATATTTATTTATGAATTTATACTACCCATTTAATAATGATTTCCATGTCAAATTAACATTTCGGGTAATAGTCGCTTTCTTTATCATACGTGTTTTATCTTGTTATTATTGATCGTATAATTTAATCATGATTTAAATAAATCTAAAATATAAAACATGATTTATATATCATATATATTTAGAATATAAATATGTATAATATATAGATATATGAAATGGAAAACACCGTTTATGGAGACGGTAGGCCGTACGTACCAATAAACGATGTTTCCGTTTTCATATCGTATTCAAAGGAAGTAAGTGAATAATATATATGTAAGTACATACATACATATATATATATATATATCTAGTAGAATTATTATTTCATATATTACATACTTATTAATAATATATTTTTATAATCATCATTGAATGATGAACGTGGAAATGAATCTCATCGCGTCGTGGAGACGGTAAGCCGTACGTACACACGAGCGACGATGTCATTTTCTTAATGATTAAAAGGTGTGTAATTGGATGGTATATTAATTGTAAAGAGAAATTAACATGTTGTTTTAATTATTTATATACATATTACTCATCATTATATCCATCCAAATAACATAGTGTTGAATAACAAATTACACCACGGCGTGGAGATTGTAAGTCGTACGTACGCACGCATGGTGACAATATCATTCATAGGATGGATAGAATAATGAATATGGTTGTACCATATTTATAATAACATCAAAATATGTAAGAGGTACTGGATTTATTATTTTGGAATGGAAATAACAAAGAAAGAGAAAGTGGAAGAAGAAAAGAACTTTGAAAGTGATGATAAAATAATTACCTCTTCTTTGGGTGTTTCCATTTGATTTGAACAAAAGGGTTCCTTAGTTTGGCTTTCTTCTCAATGGAAGACATCTATATTGAATTGAGGGAAGTTGGGAGGAGATTTGGTTAGGGGTTGGCCAGGCCAAATGACTTTGGAGTTGTGAAATTAAGAGAAGGGAAAGTACCCTTTTATAAAAGAGGTGAGGGTCGCTTTAGGAAAAGTTTGAAATATTATTTTATTATAAAATCATTTTCGGTTTCTAATGGCCCCAAATTGATTTATTTCGAATATATGGTGGGGATGGGTCAAAATCCTCTCAACCAATAATTTTTAGACAAGTTTAGGTCACCATATTAACCTTATCTTTTAGATTTAACTCTTAGTTAAATAGTTTAACTTTCACAATGTCTTCTTGTATTTTTATATTACATGGTTAATAAACATACTATAAAATGTCAAGAAAGCCCCAAGTGGTTCATTAATGACATATTTATCATTATATAAGTCCTTTGGCCAAACCTTAGATTTTTAGGAATATTATATCATTTAATAATATAGTACTTGTTTTAAAAACTCATTTATGTCAATTTTGACACAATTTAGTATTTTTTTTTGTAAAAGTCATAAAAACATAATTAATTGGAAAAAAATTCATTGAATCAATCGTAACATGTCATATTAACCTAGAAAATTCGTGGAATGCATCAAAAGTCTCAATTTACATTTATTTTGAAATTTATAACATCAATTATTTTAATCTTTCATTAATAAAGTAATTACCACATCATCATTGTGTTATAAATATCCAAATAAATGTATAGAATTAGGAGATGTGTTAGGGTAATTATAATATCATTTTTACCATTAATTACCCTATTTAATTTTAATCGTGGTAAATAAAATTCAAAAGTTACTATTCACCAAAAATTATTTTTATCCCATTGAACCACATTTTACTTACTGATGTCAACTGTGTATCTTGGATTTTTGAAATTCAATTCACAAAAGCAGTAGAATTACGTATTATGCAAATTTGTAAATGTGCCTAAAAGGTAGGTAAAAGAGGGTAAAAAGTTCAATAAAATTTTATACATCTAATTTTATTATAAAATGACTCGAATGAATTACATTGAACTAATATAGGTATTATCTATCTATTTTTACTTAAAATAACTATAAATTAAATAAATAATTATTTAAATAAAAATTCGGTTTTAAACAATAACACAGCGTTTTTCACTATTCATCAAAAATTGAAAGTTTTTAGAAAAATACCAAAAATTCACCTTAAGTTAATTTTGATATTCCGAATCAAAAAATTAAGTCCATTTTGAAAAATAAAATTTATAAAATTTAAAAAAGTGGGTATTACTATTCATAACTCCTTTTAAAACGGCTAGTTTGATTTGTTGTGGTGTGCCAGAAATCGAAGTTGTGTATAGTGTTAACTACTATATTATTCAAAGGGAAACGTACCATGGAAGCTTAAGGTGTTGCATTCTCCCCTACTTCAAATAATTTAATCCTCTAAATTTCTAGAATAATACTATATAAAAATATTTGGGTGGTTCTTCATCATATGTTCCTCGGGTTCCCACGTTGCCTCTTCCATCTTATGGTTTCTCCAAAGAACTTTTACGAGACAAGTCATCCAGTTTCTCAACACTTTTTCTCTAGTATCAAGAATTATGATAGGATCTTCGTAATAAGATATATTAGGTTCCAGTTCTAATTATTCATAGGTGAGTACATGCGTTGGGTTAGGCATGTATTTTCTCAATAGTGATACGTGGAACACATCATGAACTTTGGAGAGACTTGGAGGAATTTTCAAATGGTAAGCTACAACTCCAATTCATTCAAGAATTTTGAAAGGTCCGATATACCTAGGACTTAATTTACCCTTCTAACTGAATCATATATCACCCTTCCATGGATATACCTTCAAGAAAACATGATCTCCTACTTGAAACTCCAAATCCTTCCTTCGATTATCGGCATAGTTATTTTATCTACTTTGAGCTGCTTTGATGTGGGTTAGGATAATCTTCACCTTTTCTATTGTTTCCTCAACAAGTTCTGGTCCTACGAGTTTTCTTTCACCAACATGATCCCAACAAGTTGGTGTGTGACATCTCTTTCCATATAACGCTACATATTGTGCCATCAGAATACTTGAATAGAAGATATTGTTATAGGAAAATTCTACCAGAGGTAAATACTGATCCCACATACCTTGAAAGTCAAGTGAGCAAGATCTCAACCTGTCTTCTTAGGTTTGAATATCCTGTTCTGATTGTCCATCAGTTTGAGGGTGGTAGGCAGTGCTTAAACAAAGTTCAGTGTCTAGGGCTTTGTAAATACTTTTCCTGAATCTTGATGTAAAACGGGGATCACGATCAGAAACAATCAATAGGGGTACACCATGAAGTCTTGTAAATTCATTAATATATAGTATTTCTAAATTTTCAAGTGGTAAATCTTCTCTTATAGAAAGAAAATGTGCTGACTTTGTAAGACGATCAATAATGACCCATATTAAATCATTCCTTCTAGGAGTCTTTGGTATCCCCATGAAAAATTCCATCGTAATATCATCCCATTCCCACTCAGGTGTGGGAAGAGGATTCATGAATCCTATAGGATGTTGTCTTCCAGATTTCACCTATTAAAAAACCATACATCTTGACACATAATCAGCAATCTCCCTCTTCATATTGTCCCACCAAAAATATTCCTTCAAATATCTATACATCTTAGTGCTGTCAGGTTGTATAGAGAAATTAGAGGTATGAGGATCATCCAATAATTCCCTGTTTAGATCTGGTATATCGATAACACAAATCCTTTTCCCAAATTTTAAAATTCAATCTTCATATATGAATTCCATCAAACTTCCATCATTCACATATTTAATTTTCTTTTGAAACTCCTCATCATCATTCTGAGAACTTTTTATCCTTTCTAGTAAAGATGGTTTGGTAACCATTTGAAAAAGTATCGATGTTTCATCTTCCATGATTATTCCCATATCAATATTTACTATATCCATGAACATAGGATCCCTTTCAACTCTCATCTTGTTCAGAACTCCATGATCCTTTCTGTTTAAATCATCTTCCACATTCGTATTAAAACTAGTATATGAAATGTCAATATTTTAACCACAAACCATGAATGGTATATAAATTGCACATCCACAATAAAATATAACCCATTCAATAAAATATGGAAGATTATATTATAATAAATCAACCTCAATCAATAATAATGAAAGATATTGACATAGATGAAAATAATCAGTAAAACTATTTGAGATAAATATACATTTTTTCTAGAAAACATTTAAAAGTCTCCCTATTTTTCAAGAAGCTGTTAAAAATAGATTTTTGAATCAAAGTGTCTCATACCACTTTGAAACTTTTAAAAGGAATTTTAATTTTAAAACATTCATATACATGTAAATAAATCCTTAAAACCATTTTTAACACATGGACATTAATGAGAAAGATTTATAATAATAAATCTTTAAAACATTTTAAATGATATTTTAGTTAGAGTTCCTAACCAAATGAGAGACGCTTGAATAAAAATAATTGAGGTAATAAAAACACTATAATATCATGAAAATAAAGGGATTCATGATATAATATGTCAAAGTACAGTATATACACAATAAAAAGTGAATTGGTTCATAACAACAAATAAGTCTCAATGGAATGTAAATTGAGATGAAATCCCTTATAAGGTCTGTATCCTTAGATTAAAGATAAATCAATGACATAATTATGTCTGAAAAATATAAATACACTCAATATGATTGGATATTCAATGTAAATCAATCAGAGTATATTCACACATATTCTTGAAAAAACAAAACCAATGACTTGGATGTTTAACTCAATGAATGGAAATTGAGTTAAGATTACCCTTATCAATTTCATATCAATGACTTGAGAATTTAACTAAGAGTTAAATCTAAAAGATAAGGTTAATATGGTGAACTAAACTTATCTAAAACCTATTGGTTGATAGGATTTTGACCCATCCCCACCTTAGCCTCTATATAAATCCATTTTGATCCATTAAAAACTAAAAATTATTTTATTAGAAAATAATATTTCAAGATTTTCCTATAGTGACCCTCACCTCTCTTATAAAAGGGTACTTCCCCTTATCTCAAAATAACACCTCCAAAAACATTTGGCTTAGCCAACCCCTGCTCAAATATCCTCCCAAATACCCTCAATTCAACCTAGAGTCCTTACTTTGATCCAAAATCTAACCTAGGGATCCCTTTTTTTCAAATCAAAAGGAAACACCCGAAGAAGAGGTAATTATTTTATCACCTCTTTCAAAGTTATTTTCTTCTTCCACTTCCTCTTTCTTTGTTTTTTCCATACTAAAATAATAAATCCAGTACATTATACATACTAAGATGTTATTATAAATATGTTAGAACCATATTCATTATTATATCCATCCTATTAATGAAAAAGTCATCATACGTACGTACGTACGACTTACCCTCTCCACGCCATGGTGTAGTTTGTTATTCAACACTACATTGATATTATAAATATAAAAATAAATGTAAATTGATACTTTTGATGAATTACAAGAATTTTATAGACTAATATTACATTTTAGGGTTGATTCAATGATTTTTTTTTTTGAAGTAATCATACTGTTATTACTTTCAAAAAAACCAAATATTAAATAGTGTCAAAATTGACATAAATGAGTTTTTAAAACAAATATTATATTATTAAATAATATAATATTCCTAAAAATATAAGGTTCATCCAAAGGACTTATATAATGATAGATATATCATTAATGAACCACTTGATTTTCTCTTTTTATTTTATAGTAAGTTTATTAACCATTTATTATAATAATACAAGAAGATATGGTAAAAGTCAAACTATTTAACTAAGAGTTAAAACTAAAAGATAATGTTAATATGGTGACCTAAACCTATCTAAAACCTATTGGTTGAGAGGTTTTATACACATACCCACCTTATCCTCGAAATAAATCCTTTTTGATCCATTATAAACCGAAAAATATTTTATAATAAAATAATATTTCAAGATTTTCCTAAAGTGACCCTCACTTCTCTTATAAAAGGGTACTTCCCCTTCTCTTAATTTCACACCTCCAAAGACATTTGGCTCAGACAAACCCTACTCAAATATCCTCCCAACTTCCCTCACTTCAACCTAGAGGCCTTACTTTGATCATAAATCCAACCTAATGAGCCTTTTTGATCAAATCAACAGGAAGCACCTGAAGAAGAGGTAATAATTTCATCACCTCTTTCAAAGTTCTTTTTTTCTTCCACTTCCTCTTTCTTTATTGTTTCCATACAAAAATATTAACTCCATTAACTTATACATACTTTTTTTATTATAAATATGGTACAACTATACTCATTATTCTATCCATCTTATAAATGACAAAGTCACCATACATGCGTACGTATGGCTTACCATCTCTACGTTGTGGGGTAGTTTGTTACTCAATACTTTAATATTTGTATGGGTATAATAATGAGTATAATTGATGTAAATAATATATATAACATGTTAATGATTCTTTAAATATGATATACCATCCAATTATATATGATTTCACCATCAAAAGAATGATATTGTCGCTCGTGCATATGTACAGCTTACTGTCTCTATGACGCGATGAGATGTCATTACCCATCGTAACCATTCAAGAATAATTTTCACGTGATGATTAAAAATAATGTTTAATAACTTAATATAATTTTGGATATGAATATGATACATCCTATCCATAAAAAACACAACTTACATAACAAAACATATAAAGGAAAATGAATCTGTTAACACCCGAAACGATGATACTACTGAAATATCATTAACAAAGAAATTTTAGAAGATCATATGTGATATCATATTTATATATGTGGTAATTTTATAATTTAATAACAATTATTTAACTATTATACAGAATGTTAATGTACCCTCGGCTAAGGAAAAGTACAAGGTATGGTTTAATTTTACAATTTCATTATTTTTCCGAGATTGTTTATATGTAAGTATCTACTGAGACTTCTTTATCATCCACATCTGTGTTTCTTAAAATGTATTTTAAAACATTTTTACTATTTTCTATAATATGGGTTAAAGTCATTTATACCCTTGTTTTAATTTTTATAAAATGTTTTGAAAGGAATCTTTCCGTCATTTTCCAAACAAGGTACTTTATGACCTTTTCAGTGAATTAAGGTAAGAATGTTTTTTAACTTATATGGCGAGTGAAGCTATTTTCCACCATTATAACACCTTGTAAGCTTCTCTTACAAGATTATAATAGTATTTTCAAAATAAATGTTTTCTTTTATAATTATGTGACTTGTAAATGATTTCAAAATAGAAATAGATATTTCTCTCAAATAGTTTTGATTTCATCTATGTCAACATCCTTTGATTGATTTTACACTTGATTGAATATTTATTATGATACAATCTTCCATATTGTATTAAAGGTTTTGGGATATTTTTGACCATGGATGTGTTTTTTTTATACCATTCATGGTTTATGGTTAAAGTATTAACATTTCGTATTCAAGTTTTAATAAGAATGTTTATGTTATGTTTCAACCTTTTCATATGAGGAATGCATTGGACTTATTAAGTGACAGGTGGAGCCCACTATATCTCCTCGATGCATTGGTAGGCCTCATGAGAAAAACTAGTGTCTTGGAACAAGGCCTTGACAAAAACTTATTTGTAGTCTTGGCATAAGGTCTTGACTGTGTGGTTATGATTTCTAGCATTATGCATTCCCTCATTATGAAATTAGTTATTACATGTGATTATTAGACTAATAGAATATCTATGTGCATGTTTATATGGTAATGTTAGATTTTTTTCCATATTATGTTAAATATTATGTTTAAAAGGCTTTTGTTTTTATTATACATCTTGCTTAAATTTTTAAATCTTTCGCTAAATTATTTACACTTACTAATCATCTGTGCTCACCCCTTTATTATTTTTTATTTTCATAGGATGCCAAGAAGTTTATTATGATTTATATGCAGGTTTAATCTAGAAGAATAATGGAATTATCAATGGATTTTTTTATGTTTTGTGTGAATTTGTAATGTAATGTTCATGTATGTAATCTATTTTCCAGGACTACTGAACTGATCGGTCCTTCGGGACTTGATTCCTTATAATCATGCCAATGTATTAAAATAATGCACCAGCTCCAAGATTCTGGGGTCGTGGCATTACAGTTGGTATCAGAGGAAGTTTTGTACAAATATTGGAAACTATATTGAGAAAAACTTTGATTAGAGAATATTACCCTAAGATAGATTTTAAGGATTAGTATATAAGAACTTCCTATAATTTTTGTAATTTAGAGATTTTATATATTTTACAAGCAATACATCCTTGTCTAGATACGAGCATGTAGAGGAAGATATGGCACATATGTACCTAGGAGTGAAAACTGTGACAAGGAGTTTCGGTCATGACTCGAGTTATCCTGTTACATGACAATGGGCCTTGCTTCACTCTTGGTTATGACACTCCCAGGGGATATGCTTAGGATAATTCACATTTTCTTTACAAACCATTATGGAGGATTTATGAGTAAATACTTCCTCAAAGAAAACATTTTTTATGATTATAGATTATATTCATAAACTGTTCAATTTATGTTAAGTGTTTTACAATTTTGGAATTATGTATTAATATTCATAAACTAATCTAGTGTATGTCATCATTTAGAAATGGTGACTAGTAGAATGAATGAGAACTCCATAAATACGTATGATCCAATGAGTAAGAAGGATCATATCATTTATGGTCTTAAGCCAATATTTAGAAGGGAAATAGTCTCCCACGTATTCTCATCATATGATGAAATAATATCATGTGTTAATAAGATAAGTAATGAATTCTCTGAGTCCTATGGATTTGAAGGGAATCTAAAGAAGTAAAGGATGGTAGATAGAAATATGGATAAAGGAAATAAGGGAAAGAAGGATTTTTCCCTCTGTTATAACTGTGGAAAGAATCACCTTGGTAAATGCTTGAATAGAATGGTATTTTGTTATAAGTGTGGAGAAAAAGGACACCAAGTATGTGATTTCAAGGGTAATAAAAAGTTTTCAAATGTATAATGCTTCATCTACAAGGAGTTAGGACACTACATGAATCAATTTCCAAATCATCAGAGTATAACCCAAATAATGCTATTGGATAATAATTAAGTTATGATACTACCACAGATGAAGAGGAATAATTAGTGTTCTTATATTTATATTAATGAATTATGAGTGTTGTATCAATGATGTACTAGTTATATTAATTGTGTAAATAAATAATTATTGTACTATACTACTAATTCATTAAGGATTTGAGATTATATGGTTCTAAGAAAAGCGACTCAATAGCAAGTTAAACTTTTGGGAAAATACATGGTTGAAGGAAAGATAAACCTTAATAAGGTTCTGATACTAAGGTAGTGATTTTGGAATAACATATGATTGATTTGGATAAATTATATTTTATATTCTTGACTACCTTGAAACTAATTAATTGTTTGTTTATTCCATCATTGTTGGAGTTTACAACATTTTTGGATATAAGAAGTATATCCAATATTCTATAAGGAATAAGGGAGCATGAATGTAATCAATAAGGTTTTATGGTAATTCAGGGTGTTACCATGTTTTAAAATAATACATGATGAAGGTATTCATATGTTATTACATGGAAAAAGAGATCTTTAATATAATTACCTTCCTTATAAATTTTAGACTATGAGTTTGGATAGAAGTATTTTGGATAAGTCTAAAGGTTGGAATGCATTAAGTTGGACATTGGATACTATTGTTTAAGGTTAAAACATTTCTTAATATTATTTTTGTATTTTTATAAAAAGGACAACCTGGAGGTCGGGTGACAACTCGTCGCATTCGGCAAGGTTGTGAGACTTGAACCCGCAACAAAGGGCGACACGGGTGCATCACCTACCACTGGCCTATGTGATGTTCTAGTTTGTATAATGTTGTTTTTTTAAATGGTCTGATGGATGAATTATAAATTCATAATTTTTGGAACCCTATACGATTAGGATAAATAGAATATTTTTGAATTCTATTATCTTTTGGAGTGAAATATGAGTTTGTGGTAAAAGTTAGTTGAAGGATGGAACTATACTTTTCAAGTATTTTTTCTCTTATTCTATGAAGAAATTAATTCTTAAACATAGGGAAGGGATATTAAAACCAAAAATGTGTTATCCTAATACCTTATGTTTTAATGAACCGATGATATTTAAATCATCATAGATTTAAGGCTGTGAGGCCCTCAATATCCCATTTATTATTCACTTGTTGGTGATTGATGGCCTCAATTAGTCCCTAAAAATATTTACATTTTCCCTCCAATTATGTGTCTCTAATTTCCACCAATGTTCTTCTATCCGAGATCATAATTTTGTGGTGACTTTTTCATTTCCCTTTCCCTCTTATTAAGACTAAATGTTGTTAACCGTATTTCCGATGTGGGTTTTCCACAATGGTATTTTCTATTTTTAACCTTTTATTTTCAAAGAAAAATTTCAAATTGCAAGGATGTAATTTAATGAAGGAGGGAATAATGTAACACCCCGTGATTTCATAGTACTCTATCTATTTAAAGTAATTCAATAGCTTGCGCTACACGCAACACTGAGTTCGAGCGCACCACGACTTACCAAACTATCCGTTAAAAAAGAGGTTATGAATAGTATTAACCACATTTTGAATTTTATATATATCCTATATAATTTTAACATTCAACTTTTGTGTTTCTCAGACATAATATAAGGACAAATTCAATTTTCAGATAAAAGAAGTATTTTTCAAAAAATGTAGTTTTTCTAACTTTTAATGGCGAACCCTTTTTAAATCTAATATTTTACACTTTTATATATTCAATTTAGTGAAATTAAATTTTTCTTTATAAGTGGAACATAAAAATTTAGTTTAGATAAATTTTTGGTACTTTTCTGATAAATGGATGGAGAAACGTATTAATGCTCTTTGTTGGTGGGATTACATTGGAAGACTTTTCTCTTGTATATGTAACCCTAATGTTTGTTATTTGAAAATTCTATTTGAGGAAGAAGTTTATTTTTGTGTGGATATAGTTATAATGAACTATTTGGGTTTATATGATCCTTGAATTTGAGTCAATTACATGTCATTACTTTTTAGGATGAAAATGTGAGGTATGTGATAACATTTGTGGTTAAAATATGTTATGGTTATTTTTTGAGGAATTTATCTCTTTTTGGGGAATGTTATAAAATTATATAGTTTATGAAAAAGGACAACACACAGACCATGTAACAGCCCGTCGCGTCGGACAAAGTTTCGGGAATCGAACCCACAACCAAAGTGAGACTGGGATTTATCGCCTACCACTAGACTACATGAAGTACTTTGTTAGTATGACTAATTCTTTTTTAGTTAAATGATTTTATGGATCAAGAATATATTGATTTTGGGAACTTTTAAAATGGATATCCTTAGAATAGGGAAATGATTTGGTGATTAAGTGATAAATGTTATTTTGGAAGATGTTCTCTCTTTTGGAAACACTATATGCCTAAGGAAAATAGAATACTATGGGATTTCATTTGAGCAGTAATGGTGATTTTTTTTGGAGGAATCTATTTTTTTATTGTGTACTTATAGCGAGTTGGTTTATTTATGGAAATGATTAACCTATCATAGAGAATATGTGATTAGGTTAATTACTTTTATGTATGTGACTTTAATAGTAGTCGATGTTATTTGGAAATAAATATTAATGTTTATCATGGAAGATTGTGATCAAATCCTTCTATGTTTTGGGTTTCAAAATTAGTTTGGATTATTTTTAAGAATTTTAAGGAAAACTATTTATTGAATAGTGTTTATTGAACTTTGGGTATTGTTTGTTTAATTTTAGGGATTAAGAGTAGTATTTATTTCTAAAAAGGAATATCCTTTTTGGGATCATCTTATCTTGTACTAACCATTTTTGTTTTGGTTAATGTCTAAAGTAAAGGAAAATATATATTCCATATTTTGTGGATTATGAGTTGATTCTATCACTTCATGTGTGACCAAGTCATCTTGAATACTCATCGTTTAGAGAAAAGATGATTTTGTGGTTGAAATTTATTGAAGGATAAAACTATACTTGTAAAATAAGTATATATCCTTATGATTTTAGTCAATATCATAAATAAATTCCCCAACATTATGAAAAGGAACTTAAAATGAAAATGTTGTCTGTTTACTCTTCCTATTAGGTAATCAAAGACCTTTTAACCCATCACAAGTTTATGGCTTTCAGATCGTTAACTTTCTCCTAATAATATTCTCTATCACTCTCCATCCGAACTTGGTGGTTAGTTTTCTCTTCCATATCCATGTTTTCCGACATAGAACCCCAGTATGTGTTATTTTTGGTAACCTTCATACTTACCCTTCTTTATTTTAAAATAGAGGCCTCATTAATCCATTTTTAGATGTGGGATTTCAACTAAGATATTTTAAAATGTCAAACCCCTAGTTTTCATTCCAATTTTTAAATTGCGAGGATGAAATTTATTGAAGGAGGGGAGAATGTAACACCCCAAGATTTCATAGTATGTTATCTCTGTAAAGTAATTCAATAGCTTGTGCCACACACAACACTGAGTTCGAGCGCACGATGACTTACCAAACTAGCCGTTCAAAAAGCGGTTATGAATAGTATTAACTGGATTTTGAATTTTATATACTCCATATAATTTTAACATCCATTTTATGTGTTTCTTAGACATATTATAAGAAAAAATTCAATTTTTCAAATAAAAGAAGTATTTTTCAAAAAAATGCAATTTTACCACCTTTTAATGGCGAACCCTTTTTTTAAATTCAATATTTAAATTTTTATATATTAAATTTGAAAAAATAAACTTCTTCTTAAGAAGGGGGACATAAAAATTTAGTTTGTATAAATTTTTGGCATTTTTCTGATAACTTTCATATTTTGATAAATAGTGAAAAATACTAAATTTTAACTGAAAACGAATTTTTTAATCAAAATAATTAATAGTGTTAAATTATAAATTTGAATGGTTTTGAAGTATAATTAGATTATATTTTTATCAATTAATCCAATTTTGGTCATTGGAAGTAATTTTACAATTAAATTAGACATAAATACATATCAATCTTTTGATAGTTTTTACTTCTCAAAAACCCGTTTTCTGGTTTTGACAACGGGAATTAATTTTAAATTAATTAATAAAATTTATATGTTTTGAATTTGGTAAAATATACATCATTTTTTTTTAATATCAAAATTATATTTGGGTGAATTTTTGGTACTTTTCTGAAAACTTTCAATTTTTGATGAATAGTAAAAAAACACTGTGTTATTGTTTAAAACCAACTTTTATTTAAATAATTATTATTTTTATTTAAATTTATTTTAAAGTAAAAATAGATACATAATACCTATATAAGTTCAATGTAATTCATTAGAGTCATTTTATAATAAAATTAGATGTATAAAATTTTATTGAACTTTTTAACGTCTTTTACCCACCTTCTAGGAACATTTGAAAATTTGCATAAAATGTAATTTTACCACTTCTGTGATTTGAATTTCAAAAATACAAGGGAAAAAATTGACACCATTAAGTAAAATTTGGTTCAATGGGATGAATTTTTTTTGGTGAATAGTAACTTTTCAATTTTATTTACCACGGTTAAAAGTAAATAGGGTAATTAAAGGTAAAAATGATATTATAATTACCCTAACACATTTCCCAATTCTATTATATAATTATATTTAGAAAAAAATCAACCTTAGGAATACAATATGATCCTTTTTGACCCACATGGATTAGATTAGGACATTTATTATTATTTTATTTCAAGAAGAGTTAAAAGTGTTAAATTAAAATTTTCATAACTAAAACATTTTTAATATAGGGTTATACAGGAGATAATTTAGACTATAAATATTAATTATAAAGATAAAAATATTTCCTATATAATGGTATTTTATTTATAATTTTTATACATTAAATAATTAAATTTATTTATGACATAATGATGATGCAGTAATTACCTTATTAATGAAATATTAAAATAATTGATATTGTAAATATTAAAATAAATGTAAATTGATAATTTTGATGCATTAAACTAATTTTATATGTTAATATGACATGTTAGGGTTGATTAAATATATTTTTTTCGAAGTGATAAAGTTTTTATGACTTTAACAAAAACAAAATACTAAATACTGTTCAAATTGACATAAATGAGTTTTTTAAAAAATTCTATATTATTAAATGATATAATATTACTAAAAATATAACGTTCATCAAAAATAATTAAATAATTATATATAAGTCATTAATGAACCACTTGGGGTTCTCTTGAAATTTTATAGTAAGTTTATTACCCATGTAATATAAAAATTCAAGAAGACATTGTAAAAGTTAAACTATTTAACTAAGAGTTAAATCTAAAAGATAAGGTTAAAATGGTGACCTAAACTTGTCTAAAACCTATTTTTTGAGAGGATTTCGACCAATTCCCATCTTATCCTTGAAATAAATCCATTTGGTTCCATTTCAAACTGAAAATTATTTTATAATAAAATAATATTTCAAGTTTTTCCTAAAGTGACCCTCACCTCTCTTATAAAAGGGTACTTCCCCTTGTCTTAATTTCACACATCAAAAGCCATTTGGATCGTCCAAACCCTACTAAAATATCCTCCCAACTACCCTCACTTCAACCAAGATGCCTTAATTTGATTATAAAGTCGTCCTAAGGAGCCCTTTTGTTCAAATCAAAAGGAAAAACACAAAGAAGAGGTAATAATTTCATCACCTCTTTCAAAGTTCTTTTTTTCTTCCACTTCTTCTTTCTTTGTTGTTTCCATACCAAATTATTAAATCCATTAACTTCTAAATACTATGATGTTATTATAAATATGTTACAACCATATTCATTATTTTATCCATCCTATGAATGACAAAGTCACCATACGTGCGTACGTACAACTTACCGTATCCACGTCGTGGTGTAGATTTTTTATTCAACACTTTATTATTTGTATGAGTATAATAATGATTATAATTGATGTAAATAATAAATATAAAATGTTAATTATTTTTTTTATATGATATACCATCCAATTATATACGATTTCACCATCAATAGAATGATATTGTCGCTCGTGCGTACGTACGGATTACCGTCTCCACGACGCGATGAGATATCATTCCCCATCGTAACCATTCAAGAATAAATTCCAATTGATGATTAAAAATAATGTTTAAGAACTTAATATAATTATTGATATGAATAAGATACATCCTATCCATAACAAACATTACTTACATAACAAAACTTATAAAGGAAAATGAATCAGTTAACACCTGAAACGATGATACTACTGAAATGTCATTAACAATGCAATATTATAAGATCATATATGATATCATATTTATGTATGTGGTTCTTTTATAATTTAATAACAATGATTTAACTATTATACATGAGGTTAATGTACCCTTGACTAAGGAAAAGTACAAGGTAAGGGTTAATTTATAATCTATTTATTTATCCGATGTTGTTTATATGTAAGTATCTACTAGGTCTTCTTTATCATCCACATCTGTGTTTCTTAAAAATATATTTTAAAAAAAATTACTATTTCCTATAATATGGGTGAATGTAATTTATACCATTTTTTGAATTTTTATAAATTTTTTTTAAAGGAGTCTTTCTTTCATTTTCCAAACAAGGTACTTTATGAACTTTTCAACGAATTAAGGTACGAATATTTTTTTTAACTTATACAGCGGGTGCGACTATTTTCCGCCATTATAACACCTTCAAAGCTTCCCTTACAAGCTTATAAGAATATTTTCAAAATAAATGTTTTCTTTTATAATTATGTTACTTTTAAATGATTTTAAAATAAAAGAGATATTTCTCTGAAATAGTTTTGATTTCATCTATGTCAACATCCTTTGATAAATTTTACACTTGTTTGAAGATTTATTATGATACAATATTCTATATTGTATTGAAGGTTTTCGGATATGTTTGACTGTTTATGTGTTATTTTTATAACATTCATGGTTTACAGTTAAAGTATTAATATTTTTTATGCTATTTTTAATATTAATATTTATTTCATGTTTCAAACTTTTCATATAAGGAATGCATTGGACTTAGTTAGTGACAGGTGGAGCCCGCTATAGCTCCTCAATAAATTGTTAGGTATCATGAGACAAACTAGTGTCTTGGCACAAGTCCTGGACAAAATCTTATTTATATTCTTGGCACTAGGCCTTGACTGTGTGGTTATGATGTCCATCATTATGCGTTCCATCATTATGAAATTGGCTATTGATATTGCATGTGATTATTCAACTAGTAGAATATCCATGTGAATAAGTAAATGGAATTATTTGATTTATCTTTGTCATATTATGCTGAATTTTTTGTTTAAAATTCTTTTGTTTTAGTCTTATACATTTCCTTAAATGTTTATGCTTATTTATGAAAGTTTCCGCTATATTGTTATCTTTATTGAGCATCTGAGCTCACTCCTTTCTTATGTTTTATTTTTCCTTGGATGTGAAGAAGTAAATTATTTATGACCTACAGGGATAGGATAAGGGATATGATTGTGTTCTATAGAGACACAATGTTGTTTTTTTATTTATAATGTAATGTAAAACTAATATATGTATCTAGTACTTCCATGGATACTAAACTGATCGGTCTTTCAGGACATGATTCTTTATATCATTACAATGTTGTGTAATAATGCACCGACTCTGAGTAACTGGGGTCGGGGCGTTACAGTTGGTATAAGAGGAAATTTAGTACAAACCTTGGAAGTTATATTTAGAAAAACTCTAATTAGAGAACATTACCCTAAGATATACTTTGAGGATTAGTATAGAATAACTTCCTAGATTTTTGGTAATGTAGAGATTTTATGTATTTTCTAAGAAATACATTCCTGTCTAGATACGAGCAGGTAGAGGTGGATCTGGCACAGATGTACCTAGGGGAGAAAACTCCAACAAGGAGTTCTAGGCTTGACCCGGGGTATCTTGGTATAGGACAACAGGCCTTGCTGAACTCTTGGTTACGAGACTCCCGGGGGATATTCTTAGGATAATTCACATTTTCTTTACAAGCCATTATGAAGGATTTATGAGTAAATACTTCCTCAAAGAAAACATTTTTTTATGATTATGGATTATAAGCATAAACAGTTCAATTTATGTTATGTGTTTTACTAGTTTGGAATTATGTATTGCGATTCATAAACTAATCTAGTGTATACCAATGTTTAGAAATGGTTCATAGTGGAAGGAATAGAAACCATATCAACGCACATAATCTATATAGGTATTTCCCTCCTACTCAAGATAATTATAGTGGAGTTGGTGATGCAATTAGTGCTGAATAGCTTATAACCATACTGGGACAACTCACTGAGGTTATGAATAATAACCTTACCCATATGGAGCACCCCGATCCACAACACATAGGATCAATGTTAGACCACTTAATGAGGCAACAACCATAAACAGTAAATGGTACTAAAAATCCATTTATAGCTGAGCAATGGATTAGTTCCTTAGAGAAAATATTTCATGCTTTGGGGAGCAGCAAAAGGGTAAAAGTTGTCATGGCAGTTTATCACCTCATAGGAGATGCAGATCAATGGTGGTCATTAATTCAAAACACAAAGGAGGATGAAGAAGTATAAAATGTGGAATAAAGGGATTTTAAAGATATTTTCTTAGAAAAATACTTTCCTCGTGACCATCGAGCAGATATGGAAAGACAATTTTTGAGTATGAGGAAAAAGGAGGATGAGAATGTCATGAAGTATGAGGATAACTTTACAAGGTTAGCAAGGCATGAAGCAGATTACATACATAACCCAAAGAGTAAGATTTATGGATTCTTTGATGGGTTAAAATCATTTATCCTTTGAGCATTAGTCTCACAATCCTTATCATCATATGAAGATATTTTCTCATGTGTTATCAAGATAGAAAAAGAATTATCTAAGTCTTACAACTTTAAAGAAAAGCAAGAGAAGAAGAGATCTGCTAAACACTCTGGAAATGGGGATAATGGGAAGAAGGGAAAATTTGAATTACCATCCTATAGTAAATGTGGGAAGAAACACCCTGGTACTTTCCTGAAGGGCATGGGAGTCTGTTACAAGTGTGGTGAAAAAGGCCACCAAGCTCATGATTGCAAGGGAAAGAAAGAGGATCTAAATGTTGAATTCTATGATTGTAGAGAAATAGGTAATTATGAAAATGAATGTCCTAAGTGCCAAGGAAACTTACCTCAAAAAAGGCCAAGGGATCAAGTTCAAGCTTATATGATCACTACTGTTGAGGTTGAAGCTCTGAATGAAGTGGTGGCAGGTAATTTAATGGTTTTCTCAAATTTAGTCAATGCTTTATTTGATTCTGGATCATCGCATTGTTTCATATCTTCTCAAATTACTAAGAAAATTAGATATTTATAATTTGATTTAACAAGGGATTTGTAACTCAAAAATTCTAAGGGATGTATCATTGCAACAAATTTTTGTGAATATGTTCCCATTCGGGCATATAAACATGCTTTATCTGCTTATCTCATCGTCATACCCATGATTGAATTTGATATAATCCTCTGTATGCATTGGATTTCAGACTATGATGTGAAAATTTATTTTATGAAGAAGGAGGTTATAATTTTTGATGATGATAAAGAGTACCTTATCATTAGAGCAGAAACATCACCATCTGATTCTTATCTAGATCCACCCCCAGTAGCTCTACTAAATTCAATTATTGGGGAAGAAGAGAGTGAAATAACTATGGGTGAGTAAAGGAATGTTCAAATAGAGGAAGTACCTATTTTGTAAGAATATGTTGATGTGTTTCTAAAGGATTTACCTAGACATCATCCAGAACGAAAAATTGAGTTTTTCGTTGATTTAATTCTTGGTTCAAGGCCCATATTGAAGGCCCCTTATAAAATGGCCACAGTGGAATTCGTGGAACTAAAGAAACAACTAGAGGAATTGAGTAATAAGGTATTTATTTTCCCTAGTGTTTCTCCATGGGGAGAAACTGTACTTTTTGTTTAGAAGAAAGATGGATCTATGAGTTTGTGCATTTACTACAGGGAGATCAATGCTATAATAATAAGGAAGAGGTATCCCCTACCTCACATTGATGATTTATTTGATCAAATTCATGGAGCTCAATATTTTTCAAATATTGACCTTCAATCCGGATACCATCTGTTATGCATGATAAAGGAATACATTCCAAAGATAATATTTCGAACTAGGTATGGGCATTGTGAGTTTACAGTAATGCCTTTTGGACTGACTAATGCACCCTCTATTTGCATTGATCTAATGAACAGAGTTTTCAAGGAATATCTTGATGACTTTGTAGTGGTATTTATTGATGATATCTTGGTATAATCCAAAAGCTAAAAAGATCACAAAAATCACTTTCACGTTATTCTAAAGACTCTTAGAAGAAATGAATTATATGGGAAGTTTAGAATCTATGAATTCTAGCTTCAGGAGATTTCTTTTCATTCCATATTGTCTCTAAGGATGGAATCTATATTGATCCTTCAAAGACCAAGGCAATACAATAATGGAAAACACTGACAAGTATAACTGAGGTATGTAGTTTTATTGGTTTAGCAGGTTATTATCGGTGCTTTGTCTAGAATTTTGCCCGATTGGCCAAACCATTAACCAAGCTCACACGTAAAGGGGTTAAATTTGTTTGGACAAAAGAGTGTGAAGAAGGTTTTGAAGAATTTAAGATAAGGCTATTCAATGCTCCTATATTGACTCTACCATCGGGGAAATATGTGTTTGTTATTTATAGTGATGCTTCAAAGAAAGGAATTGGTTGTGTCCTTATACAGAATGATAGAGTTATTTCCTATACACCATGATAGCTAAAAATTCATGAACAAAACTATCTAACTCATGATCTTGAGTTATCAGTTGTAATATTTACTCTAAAGATATGGAGACACTATCTCTATGGTGAAAAATGTGAGATATATACTGATCACAAGAGTTTAAATTATATTTTCTCACAAAAAGAACTCAACATGAGGTAAAGGCGATGGCTTGAACTACTCAAAGATTATTATTTCACTATACACTACCACCTAGAGAAGGAAAATAAGGTGGCACATGCTTTGAGCAGAAAGGATCATGGAGTTTTGAACAATATGAGAGTTGAAAGGGATCCTATGTTCACGGATCTAGTAAATATGGATATGGGAATAATCATGGAAGGTGAAACATCGATACTTTTTCAAATAGTTGTAAAAACATCTTTACTAGGAAGGATAAAAAGTACTCAAACTGATGATGAAGAGTTTCAAAAGAAAATTGAAGCTGTGAATGATGGAATATTGATCGAATTCATACATGAAGATAGAATTTTGAAATTTAGGAAAGGGATTTGTGTTCCCGATATACTAGATCTAAAAAGGGAATTGTTGGATGATGCTCATAGCTCCAATTTCTCTATACACCCTGGTAGCACTAAGATGTATATAGATTTGAAGGAACATTTTTGGTGGGACAACATAAAGAGGGAGATTGCTGATTATGTGTCAAGATGTATGGTTTTTCAATAGGTGAAGGCTGGAAGAAAACATCCTAGAGGATTCATGCAACCTATTCCCATACTTGAGTGTAAATGGGATGATATTATGATGGACTTTTTCATGGGGCTACCAAAGACTCTTAGAAGGAATGATGCAATATGGGTCATTGTTGATCGTCTTACAAAGTCCGCAAATTTTCCTCCTATAAGAGAAGATTTACCACTTGAACATTTATAAAGACTATATTTTAATGAAGTTGTAAGACTTCAGGGTGTACCTCTATCGATTATTTCTCTTCGTGATCCCCGTTTTACATTAGGATTATGGAAAAGTATATAAAAATTCCTAGATACTAAACTTTGTTTAAGCACTGCCTACCACCCTCAAATTGACGAATAATCAGAACAGACTATTCAAACATTAGAAGGCATGTTTAGATGTCACTCACTTGACTTTCAAGGTATGTGGGATCAGTATTTTCCTCTGGTAGAATTTTCCTATAACAATAGCTTCCATTCAAGTATTCAGATGGAACCATATGAAGCGTTATATGGAAAAAGATTTCACACACCAACTTGTTGGGATAATGTTGGTGAAAAAAAACTCGTAGGCACAGAACTTGTTGAGGAAATAATAGAAAAAGTGAAGATTATCCAAACCCACATCAAAGCATCTCAAAGTAGACAAAAGAGCTATGCCGATAATTGAAAAAGGATTTGGAGTTTCAAGTAGGATATCATGTTTCCTTGAAGGTATATCCATGGAAGGGTGTTATACGATTCGGTAAGAAGGGTAAATTAAGTCCTAGGTACATCGGACCTTTCTAAATTCTAGAATGAATTGGAGTTGTAGCTTACCATTTGGAAATGCCTCCAAGTCTCTCCAAAGTTCATGATGTGTTCCACATATCACTGTTGAGAAAATACATGCCTGACCCAACGCATGTACTCACCTATGAAGAATTATAACTGGAACCCGATCTGTCTTATTGAGAAGACCCTATAATAATTACTGATAACAGAGAACATGTGTTGAGAAACTGGATGACTCGTCTAGTAAAAGTTCTATAGAGAAACCATAAGATGAAAGAGGCAACGTGGGAACCCGAGGAACTTATAATGAAGAACCACCCAAATCTTATTATATAGTAGTATTCTAGAAATTTTGAGGACAAAATTATTTGAAGGAGGGGAGAATGTAACACCCCAAGCATTCACAATACATTTTCCTTTGAATAATACAGTATCTTGCGCTATACGCAACTTCGAGTTCTAGCACACCACGACAAATCAAACTAGTCGTTTTAAAAGCAGTTATGAATAGTAATACCTACTTTTTGAAATTTTATAAATTTTATTTTTCAAAATGTACTTCATTTTTGGATTCGGAATATCAAAATTATCTTAGTGTGAATTTTTGGTATTTTTCTGAAAACTTTCAATTTTTGATGAATAGTGAAAAACACTGTGTTATTGTTTAAACCCGACTTTTTATTTAAATAATTATTTATTTTATTTAAATTTATTTTAATTAAAAATAGATACATAATACCTATATTATTTCAATGTAATTCATTGGAGTCATTTTATAATAAAATTTGATGTATAAAATTTTATTGAACTTTTTACCGTCTTTTACCCACCTTCTAGGCACATTTGCAAATTTGAATAAAACATAATTTTACTTCTTCTGTGAATTGAATTTCAAAAATCCATGAGACACTATTGACATCAGTAAGTAAAATGTGGTTCAACGGGATGAAAATAATTTTTGGTGAATAGTAGCTTTTGAATTGTATTTACTGCGGTTAAAAGTAAATAGGGTAATTAAAGGTAAAAATGATATTATAATTATACTAACATATGTCCTAATTATATTGGATAAGTGTTTTTTGACCAAAATAAACCTTAGGAATAAAATATAATCTTTTTTTCTCCACTTGGATTAGATTAGGACATTTATTATATTTTATTTAAAGAAGAGTTAAAAGTGTAAAATTCAATGTTTAATAACTAAACCATTTTTAATATAGGGTTAAACATAAGATAAATTAAACTATAAATATTAATTATAAATTTAAAAATATTTCCTACATAATGGTATTTTATTTATAATTTTTAGACATTAAATAATTAAAATTATTTATGACACAATGATGATACAGTAATTACCTTATTAATGAAAGATTAAAATAATTGATATTATAAATATCAAAATAAATGTAAATTGATAATTTTGATTCATTTCCAGAATTTTATAGATTAATATGACATTTTAGGGTTTATTCAATGAATTTTTTTCTAAGTAATCATGTTGTTATGACTATCACAAAAACCAAATACTAAATAGTGTCAAAATTGACATAAATGAGTTTTTAAAACAAATATTATATTATTAAATGATATAATATTCCTAAAAATCTAAGATTCTTAAAAATGACTTATATAATGATACATATATCATTAATGAACCACTTGAGGTCTTATTGTCATTTTATAATAAGTTTATTAACCATTTATTATAATAATACAGGAAGACATGGTAAAAGTTAAACTATTTAACTAAGAGTTAAAACTAAAAGATAAGGTTAATATGGTGACATGAACCTTTCTAGAACCTATTGGTTGAGAGTTTTTCGACCCAGACCCACCTTATCCTCAAAATAAATCCTTTTGGGGCCATTAGAAACCTAAAATGATTTTATTTTAAAGTAATATTTCAAGCTTTTCCTAAAGTGACCCTCACCTCTCTTATAAAAGGGTACTTCCCCTTTTCTTAATTTCACACATCCAAATCCATTTGGATCGTCCAAACCCTACTCAAATATCCTCCCAACTTCCCTCACTTCAACATAGAGGCCTTAATTTTATCATAAAGCCAACCTAAGGATCCCTTTTGATCAAATCAAAAGGAAGCACCCGAAGAAGACGTAATAATTTCATCACCTCTTTCAATGTTCTTTTCTTCTTCCACTTCTTCTTTATTTGTTGTTTCCATACCAAAAATAATAAATCTAGTGCCTTATACATAAAATGATGTTATTATAAATATGGTACAACCATATTCATTATTCTATCCATCCTATGAATGACAAAGTCACCATACGTGCGTACGTACGGCTTACCGTCTCCACGTCATGGTGTAGTTTGTTACTCAATACTTTAATATTTTTATGGGTATAATAATGAGTATAATTGATGTAAATAATAAATATAACATGTTAATGATTCTTTATATATGATATAACATCCAATTATATATTATTTCACCATCAAAAAAATGATATTGTCGCTCGTGCGTACGTATGGATTACCGTCTCCACAACATGATGAGATGTCATTCCCCATCGTAACCATTCAAGACTAATTTTAATTTGATGACTAAAAATAATGTTTAAGAACTTAATATCATTATGGATATGGATAAGATACATCCTATCCATAATAAACATTACTTAAATAAAAAACATATAAATGAAAATGAATCAGTTAACACCCGAAATGATGATACTACTAAAATATCATTAACAAAGCAATATTAGAAGATCATATATGATATCATATTTATGTTTGTGGTTATTGTATAATTTAATAACAATTATTTTAC
Source organism: Viscum album (assembly GCA_963277665.1). Lineage (NCBI taxonomy): Eukaryota > Viridiplantae > Streptophyta > Magnoliopsida > Santalales > Viscaceae > Viscum > Viscum album. Next base: position 932,956,310 of record OY728141.1, read on the forward strand.
CATTATACAGGATGTTAACCTACCCTTGACTAAGTAAAATTACAAGTTAAGGGTTAATTTTACAATCTCTTTATTATTTCAGATTTTTAATACGTAAGTATTTACTGGGACCTCTTTATCATCTACATATGTGTTTCTTAAAATGTATTTCAAAACATATTTACTATTTACTAGACTATGTTTTAAATTCCTTTATACCCTTGTTTGACTTTTTATAAGATGGTTTGAAAGGGATCTTTCCATCACCTTCCAAACAAGGTACTTTATGACCTTTTCGACAAATTAAAGAAAGAATGTTTTTTAACTTATACGGTGGGTGCGACTATTTTATGCCGTTATAACACCTTCGAAGTTTCCCTTAAAAGCTTATAAGAATATTTTCAAAATAAATGTCTTCTTTACTTTTGAATGAATTCAATGTAGAAATAAATATTTCACTCAAATAATTTTTGGATTGATTTTATCTATGTCAATATCCTTCGTTGGATTTTACGTTTGTTTGAAGTTGATTTATTATGATACAATCTTCCATATTTTATTGAAGGTTTTGTGATATGTTTGACTGTGGATGTACTATTTTTATACCATTCATGGTTTACGGTTAAATTATTGACATTTCATATGCTAGTTTTAATATTAATGATTATATTATGTTTCAACCTTTTCATATAAGGAATGAATTGGACTTAGTAAGTGATGGGTGGTGTCCTCTATAGATCCTCGATGCATCGGTAGGTCTCATGAGACAAACTAGTGTCTTGGAACAAGGCCTTGACAAAATCTTATTTGTAGTCTTGACAAGAGGCCTTAATTATGTGATTATGATGTTCTTCATTATGCATTAAAACATTATGAAATTAGCTATAGATATTAAATTCCTGGATACAATCAGGTAGAGGTTGTAGAGGCGGCTCTGGTACAGATGTACCTAGGGGTGAAAACTCTGACAAGGAGTTTTGGGCTTGACCTGGGATATCTTGGTACACGAAAGTGGGCCTTGCTTCACTCTTGGTTACAACACTCCTGGGGAATATGATTAGGATAATTCACATTTTATTTACAAGAAATTATTAAGGATTTACGAGTAAATACTTCCTCAAAGAAAATATTTTTTTATGATTCTGGATTATAGGCATAAACTGTTCAATTTATGTAAGGTATTTTACTAGTTTGGAATTATGTATTGTGATTCATAAACTAGTATAGTGTATGCCATTGTTTAGAAATGGCGCCTAGTGGAAGGAATAGAAACTGTATCAATGCACGTAATACATGTAGGGATTTCCCTCGTACTTAAGATAATTATAGTGGAGCTGGTGATGCAACTGGTGATGAATAGATTATAATCATAATGGAACAACTCACTCAGGTTATGAATAATAACCTTACCCTTATGGAGAACCCTGATCCACAATACGAAGGATCAATGTTAGACCTCTTCATAAGGCAACAACCACCAACATTCAATGGTACTACAAATTTATTTATAGATGAGTAATGGATAAGTTTCTTAGAGAAAATATTTCATGCTTTAGGGAGTAGGAAAAGGGAAAAAGTTTTCATGACAGTTTATCACCTCACGGGAGATGCAGATCAATGGTGGTAATTAATCCAAAACACAAAGGAGGATGAAGGAGTATCAAATATGGAATAGTGGGAGTTTAAATATATTTTATTAGAAAAATACATTCCTTGTGACCATCGATCAGATATGGAAAGACAATTTATGAGTCTGAGGAAAAAGGAGGATGAGAATGTCGCAAAGTATGAGGCTAAATTTACAAGGTTAGCAAGGCATGTAGCAGATTACATATGCAACCCAAGGAGTATGATTGATCGATTATTTTATGGGTTAAAACAATTTCTCCATCGAGAATTAGTCTCACAATCCTTCTCATTTTACGAAGATATTGTCTCATGTGCTATAAAGAGAGAAAAGGAATTCTATAAGTCTTATGACTTTGAAGCAAAGCAAGAGAAGAAGAGATCTGCTGAACACTCTAGAAATAGGAATAAGGGGAATAAGGGAAAATTTGAATTCCCATCCTGCAGTAAATGTGGGAAGAAACATCCCGGTACTTGCCTAAAGGGAATGGGAGTCTATTACAAGTGTGGTGAAAAAGGCCACCCAGATCGTGATTGCAGGGGAAAGAAAGAGGATGTAAATGATGAATGCTACAATTGTAGAGAAATGGGGAATTATGAAAATTAATATCCTAAGCGTCAAGGAAAATTACCTTAGAAAAGGCTAAGGGATCAAGGCCAAGCTTATTCAATCACTACTGTTGAGGTTGAAGCTTTGAATGACGTGGTGGAAGATGCTTTGATCCGAAAGGATCATGGAGTTCTGAACAAGATGAGACTTAAAAGGGATCTTGTGTTCATGGATCTAGTAAATATAGATATGGGAATAATCATGTAAGGTGAAACATCGATACTTTTTCAAATGGTTTCCAAACCATATTTACTAGAAAGGATAAAAAGTTCCTAGACTAATGATGAGGAGTATCAAAAGAAAATTAAAGTTGTGAATGATGGAAGATTGATCAAATTCATATATGAAGATGGAATTTTGAAATTTGGGAAAAGTATTTGTTTTCCCAATATACCAAATCTAAAAATTGAATTGTTGGATGATGTTCATAGCTCCAATTTCTCTATAAACCTTGGTAGCACTCAGATGTATAGAGATTTCAAGGAACATTTTTGGTGGGACAGCATGAAGAGGGAGATTACTGACTATGTGTCAATATGTATGGTTTGTCAACAGGTGAAGACTGGAAGACAACATCCTAGAGGAGTCATGCAACCTCTTCCCATACTTGAGTTGAAATGGGATGATATTACGATGGACTTTGTCATGGGACTACCAAAGACTCCTAGAAGGAATGACGCAATATGGGTCATTATTGATCGTCTTACCGAGTCAACACATTTTCTTGCTATACGAGAAGATTTAACAATTGAATGTTTAGAAAGAATATATATTAATGAAGTTTTAAGACTTCATGGAATACCCCTACTGATTGTTTCTGATCTTGATCCCTATTTTACATCATGGTTCTGGAAAAGTCTTCAGAAATCCCTAGAATCTAAACTTCATTTGAGCAATGCCTACCACCCTCAAACTGATGAACAATCAGAATAGACTATTAAAACCTTAGAATACATGTTGATATCTTTCTCACTTGACTTTCAAGGTATGTGGGATTGGTATTTACCTCTGGTAGAATTTTCCTATAACAATAGATTCCATTCCAGTACTCAGATGGCACCATATGAAGCGTTATATGGAAAGAGATTCCACACACCAACTTGTTGGGATGATGTTGGTGAAATAAAACTCATAGGCCTAGAACTTGTTGAGGAAACAATAGAAAATTTTAAGATTATCCAAACCCACATCAAAGTAGCTCAAAGTAGACAAAAGAGCTATGCTAATAATCGAAGGAATGATTTGGAGATTCAAGTAGAAGATCGTGTTTTCTTGAAGGTATCTCCATGAAAGGGTGTTATACAATTTGGTAAGAAGGGTAAATTAAGTCCCAGGAAAATTAGACATTTCAAAATTATAGAACGAATTGGAGTTGTAGCTTACCATTTGGAAATGCCTCCAAGTCTCTCCAAAGTTCATGATGTGTTCCACGTATCACTATTGAGAAAATACATGCATGACCCAACACATGTACTCAACAATGAAGAATTAGAACTGGAACTAGATCTATCTTATTGCGAAGATCCTATCAGAATTCTTGATACTAGATAATAAGTTTTGAGAAACCAGATGACTCGCCTAGTAAAAGTTCTTTGGAGAAACCATAAGATGGAAGAGGCAACGTGGGAACCTGAGGAACTTATGCTGAAGAACCACACAAATCTTATTATACATTAGTATTCTAGAAATTTCGAGGATGAAATTATTTGAAATAGGGGATAATTTAACTCCTAAATATTCCACGGTACGTTTCCCTTTGAATAATATAGTAGCTTGCGATATACACAACATCGAGTTCTAGCACACCACGACAAATCAAACTAGCCATTTTAAAAGCAGTTTTGAATAGTAATACCCACTTTTTGAAATTTTATAAATTTTACTTTTCAAAATGGATTTCATTTTTGGATTCGGAATATCAAAATTAGCTTAGGGTAAATTTTTTGTATTTTTCTGAAAACATTCAATTGTTGATGAATAGTGAAAAACATTGCGTTATTGTTTAAAACTGAATTTTTATTTAAATAATTATTCATTTTATTTAAATTTATTTTAAGTAAAAATAGATACATAATACCTATATTAGTTCAATGTAATTAATTGGATTCATTTTATAATAAAATTAGATGTATAAAATTTTATTGAACATTTTACCGTCTTTTACCCACCATCTTGGCACATTTGCAAATTTGCATAAAACATAATTTTACTGCTTCTTTGAATTGAATTTAAAAAATCCAAGAGACATGGTTGACAACATTAAATAAAATTTGGTTCAACGGGATGAAAGTAATTTTTGGTGAATAGTAACTTTTGAATTTTATTTATCACGGTTAAAAGTCAATAGGGTAATTAAAGGTAAAAATTATATTATAATTACCCTAACACATGTCATAATTATATTGGATAAGTGTTTTTTGACCAAAATCAACCTTAGGAATAAAAAATTATCTTCTTTGGTCCACTTGGATTAGATTAGGACATTTATTATATTTTATTTAAAGAGGAGTTAAAAGTGTTAAATTCAATGTTTAATAACTAAATCATTTTTAATATAGGGTTAAACATAATATAAATTCAAATATAAATAGTCATTAGAAATATAAAAATATTTAATACATTATTTTATTTTATTTATAATTTTATACATTAAATAATAAAAATTATTTATGATTCAATGATGATACAGTAATTACCTTATTAATGAAATAATAAAATAATTGATATTATAAATATCAAAATAAATGTAAATTGATAATTTTGATTCATTAAACGAATTTTATATAATAATATGACATTTTAAGGTTGATTCAACAGATTTTATTCGAATTAATAATACTGTTATGACTTTCACAAAAATGAAATACTAAATTGTGTCAAAATTTAAATAAATGGGTTTTTAAAACAAATATTATATTATTAAATGATATAATATTCCTAAAAATATAAGGTTCTACCAAAGGAATTATATAATGATATATATATATAATTAATTAACATCTTTAGGTTCTCTTGTCATTTTATAGTAATTTTATTAACCCTTTATTATAATAATAAAAGAAGACATGGTAAAAGTTAAACTATTTAACTAAGAGTGAAAACTAAATGATAAGGTTAATATGGTGATCTAAACCTATCTAAAACCTATTGGTTGAGAGTATTTAGACCCATCCCCACCTTATACTCGAAATAAATCCTTTTTGAGCCATTATAAACCAAAAATGATTTTATTATAAAGTAATATTTCAAGTTTTTCCTAAAGTGACCTTCACCTCTCTTATAAAAGGATACTTCCCCTTCTCTTAATTTCACACCTCCAAAGCCATTTGGTTCGGCCAAAACCTGCTCAAATATCCTCCCAAATTCCCTCACTTCAACATAGATGCCTTACTTTGATCATAAATTCAATCTAAGGATCCCTTTTGATCAAATCAAAAGGAAGCACCCGAAGAAGAGGTAATAATTTAATCACCTCTTTCAAAGTTCTTTTCTTCTTCCACTTCCTCTTTATTTGTTGTTTCCATACCAGAATAATAACTCCAGTTACTTATACATACTTTGATGTTATTATAAATATGTTACAGCCATATTCATTATTCTATCCATCCTATGAATGACAAAGTCACTATATGTGTGTACGTACGGCTTACCGTCTCCACGTCATGGTGTAGTTTGTTACTCAATACTTTAATATTAGTATGGGTATAAGAATGAGTATAATTGATTTAAATAATAAATATAACATGTTAATTATTATTTATATATGATATACCATCTAATTATATATGATTTCACCATCAAAAGAATGATATTGTCGCTCGTGCGTACGTATGGCTTACTGTCTCCATGACGCAATGAGATGTCATTCCCCATCATAACCATTCAAGACTAATTTTCATTTGATGATTAAAAATAATTTTTAAGAACTTAATATCATTATATATATGAATAACATACATCCTATCCATAACAAACATGACTTACATAACAAAACATATAAAGGAAAATGAATCAGTTAACACCCGAAATGATGATACTACTGAAATATCATTAACAAAGCAATATTAGAAGATCATATATGATATCATATTTATGTATGTGGTTATTGAATAATTTAATAACAATTATTTAACTATTATACAGGAGGTTAATTTACCCTCAACTAAGGAAAATTACAAGGTAAGGGTAAATTTTACAATCTCTTTATTTATCCGAGGTTGTTTATATGTAAGTATCTACTATGACTTCTTTATCATCCACATCCATGTATATTAAAAATTTATTTTAAAATATTTTTACTATTTCCTATAATATGGTTTAAATTAATTTATACCATTTTTTTAAATTTTATAAAATGTTTTGAAAGGAATTTTTCTGTCTTTTTTCAAACAAGGTACTTTATGACCTTTTCGACGAATTAATGTAAGAATGTTTTTTTTAACTTATACGGAGGGTGCAGATATTTTCTGCCATTATAACACCTTCGAATCTTCCCTTACAAGATTATAATAATATTTTCAAAATAAATGTTTTCTTTTATAATTATGTGACTTTTATATGATTTTAAAATAGAAATATATATTTATCTCAAATAGTTTTTATTTCATCTATGTCAACATCCTTTGATGGATTTTACACTTGTTTGAAGATTTATTATGATACAATATTCCATATTGTACTGAAGGTTTTGGGATATGTTTGACTATATATGTATTAATTTTATACCATTTATGGTTTATAGTTAAAGCATTAACATTTTGTATTCTAGTTTTAATACGAATGTTTATGTTATGTTTCAGCCTTTTCATACAAGGAATGCATTGGACTTAGTAAGTGACGGGTGGAGTCCACTACAGCTCCTCAATACATCAGTAGGTCTCATGAGACAAACTAGTGTCTTGAAATAAGGCCTTGAAAAAAATCTTATTTTTAGTCTTGGAACGATGCCTTGACTATGTGGTTATGATGTCCGACATTATGCATTTCATCATTATAAAATTGGATATTGATATTGCATGTGATTATTCAACTATTAGAATATCCATGTGAATAAGTAAATGGAATTATTTGATTTATCATTTCAATATTATGCTGAAGTTTATGTTTCAAAGGATTGGGTTTTAGTCTTATACATTGCCTTAAATGTTTATGCTTATTTATGAAAGTTTCCGCTATATTTTTATCCTTACTGAGCATCCAAGCTCACCCATTTTTTTTATTTTTTCCAGGATGTGAAGAAGTAAATTATGACTGACCTAAAAGGATAGGCTAAGGGATATGATTGTGTTATATGGAGACACAATGTTTTTTTATTTATAATGTAATGTAAAACTTATGTATGTATCTAGTACTTCCATGGCTACTAAACTGATCAGTCTTTCAGGACATGATTCCTTGTATCATGGCAATGTTATGTAATAATGCACTGAATTTGGGTAACTAGGGTCGGGGCGTTATAATAGTGGAAGAAAGAAAAGGATAAAAATTAAACTAAAACCAAACTGGAAACAACACAATCTCTACATGACCTCTTGGTCACCACCGACCATAAGATCAACCTACTCCAAAGTCAAAACCCAAACTAGAAACCTAAACCTAAAAAACAACTCGGGTCTACTGACACTGAGTGGAACAAGTAGTGTGTGAGAATAAACATCTTAGTAGGTATTTACCACATATTCCATACATTTAATTTCCTGAAATAGACCATAAATGTAGTTTGAAAGACATTTATGAAAATAGGTTTTCTTTTTTTATCTTTAAAACAAACATCACCAATTTCTCGAAAACCATTTCTAAAAAAATATTTCTTTCCATTTTTAAAACAATATTCCATTTTAAAATCAATTTTTTCAACCAAATATCAAAGAAGAATATAATCCAAGTGATCAAAAATACAATTTTTAATGTAATGGTAGTAGTATAAGTAGACATATACTATCAGAGCAGATAAAAAAAATGTAGCAGAATAAAACTAGAACATACTGATAGATAATAATGGGAATTTCCTAAACATCTCTATAATAAATCCCTGGATTTACTTGGTTTGGACTCATCTACCAGTATATGGTGTATCTCTATAGTCAACAACCAACCTGGTTTCTCTAAACTAGCCTCACTAGTGGTACACCCCGCCTAGCCTCTCAAAAAATTCAGGGGCACTAACCCCTCTAATTGGGGTCAATAAGAAACCATCCATCAACCCTATATATTAAGTCTAATAATACCATGATAATAGTACATGGTGAATTAGGAGGTCATTACACACATTTCATAACTAATAACCCACAGATTCCACTATGCATACCTTTCTCAAACTCTGACACCAACTATGTAGAGACCCTCTCCTCATAGGGACAACTATATAGTTTCTCATTGCATATAGAATCACCCATGAGTTTCAAAACCACTTTCCAAAACACCACAAGATTCCAATCAGAACTTTACATTCAAAATTCAATTTCACTTCCCAAAACAATTTTCAAAACCAAGATGAAATCTACAACCTTCTTGAAAGGTGCCAAATGGGCCTTTATATCATTAAGTTACCAAACCACATTCCAAGGTTCCAAATGGTCCAAGATTTAGAGAAAAATATTGGAATAAATTTGAGTTTATTTAGGATCCAAGAAATATTTTATTAAACATGGGGTTTTAGAATAATCATTTGGAAATACAAGGGCTAAGGAAGAAAAGGAAGAAGGGGGGAAAGTGTTTTGAAAACTTGGGTTTAAGGTGAACATCATGGTGGAGAGTCGTTACCATTTGTGTGTATATCCCTATGTGTACCACTATTAATATATGGATATTCCCACATCTAATGGTACACATGTTGAAAACCATAAAAATACCCAAAACCAATTTAGAGAGTTTCCACTTGTATTAACACCAATCACAAATAATCATCACATTAGTAAGAAACCAAAAAATGGAACCAAACCCACACACCAAGCTCAAATTACAAGGAAACAAAACACAAAATCCTAAACAAGGACAAACACAACCCAAAACATCCAATTTCTTTTAAAAAACCAATTGTAATTTCATCAAAAATAATGCATACATATATATAGGCATAATTAAAGAAAACCTTTGAGATCCCATTTTCATCAAATTTACAACATGGAAACACCATAATAAATCATAAAAATCCTTCAAAAACATGATTATCATATTTAAAAATTATTTAATAAGGTTCAAGCATAAAATGAAATGCTTCAGAAGGGAAATGGATAGAAACACCTACCTCAATGGCATGTGAATGCAACAAAACTCCAAAGGAGAGAAGAACCAAAGACAAAAGAAAATCCAAACACACTAACATTCAAAAAACACAAAATAAACATAAAACCTAGATTCTAGGGTTTGTCCAAGAGAGAACCAAACCAAGTAAAATCAAGAAATCAAGGTGTAGAGAGGGAAATAAGAGGATAACACCCTAAAACCAAGAGAAACTCACATTAGAAAATTGATAAGGCAACCATTGAGGGAGTAAAACCAAAGGAGAGGAGATAAGGAATCCCTGTCATGCACCAAAACTGAACAAGGGAGGATAATATCAAATTGGGACTAAAAAGAGGGAGGGTATAAGAGGAAATTAAAAATTTATAAAGATATGGGGATGTTTCATAGTTTGTCCATACAGTTTTCCAAATAATACGGCAACCATGCGCAACCTACTGGAAGGGGAGGACACTCGCACAACTAGGATGCACAATTTGGGAAATTGTGCACCAACCATGAAAATCGACTCTATTAAAATTATAGAGTCTCTCATGTTCTTATCGCATAGTTTATCCTAACTATACGCAATCCATATGCCTTTTCCTAGACACAACCTAAGATTCACATGGTTACCACTTTACCTCACACGGTTTGGACTAAACCATGAAAAATACATGCAAAGAAAACCATGAAAAAATAAAATGAACTGAAAATGACATCATCCTTGACCAGTCATATGGTTTACCCTCTGAATATGTATACAAACTCTGCATAGGGCTACAACACACACAAAACCTCCAAAACTCAAAAATTATCACCAGAAACTCAACCTGAACCAAAACCAAAATATATAATACCAAGAAATTAATAAAATAAATGAAAAATTTTGGTTGGGGTGTGAAACTTTTCCCCACCATAAACACTTTATACCCCTATAAAGTCACTAATCCAAGTGAAGAGTAAAACATGATCTCAAAACTGATCAAAACCAAGCGAACCCATGAACCTCAGTGTGACCTTTCAACTTCACAAGTCACACTCGACATGTTCTTAGGGAAAAAACAATAAAAAGGTTATGGGGGAAAGAAGATAGGGTTCTCCCCATCATAAGAAACTAGATAACACCATGGAACCAATAAGGGAACCCCCAACCAGAACAAAAAAAATCCTCGATTCAAAAGGAAACCTATGGAAGAAACCTGAACCAAATATTGAACCAAAACACAATTCATCATTTCTATAAGACTAAAGAATATCTAAAACAATCACAACCCCCAACCTAAGATGGTAAGTGATACACATGGGATAAACACATAGGATTTGCATCACAGAAGGACACAAACACAAGAATTAAAAAAAATGAAACCACCAAGCTTCTTAAAATGATGGGGAAACTTATAACAACCAAGAAAATATAATTGAGGAACTTAAAATTACTCCCTTTTGGTGTTAGAGATACCATATGGGCCAAGGCCTGCCCCCACAACCACTGATCCTTGACTATGTAAAAAGATTTACTCTAGGGACAATGGTTGGGCCCTAGTGCTTTGAAGTATTTGCTGCCCCGCAATCAGAAGCTGATATCCTCCAGTTGAGACCTATTCTTCTAGAAAATATACTTATAGAACTCTTCTAAGTGACCCAAATGACCACATCAATGAAAAGTATTCATAGGATTGAATCAAGACATCCTTGAATTCCTAAATCGATAACATTAGATGAACCTAAATGAACGTCCCAATGAATGAGAATCTATAACTAAAAACGGAGACTCCACAGGAACATGCTTCTCTGTTACACACCTCTCACTATATGGGGAACCTTCACGAACTCCAAGAGACATCTGACTACTAACCTCTATAGATTATGCTCCAGGAACCAACTTGATAAGAAATTCCGCATCCACTAACTTCCCAAGTATAACTTCCACAGATTAGAGGACCCTCTCATTGATCTCTATATGAAGACCCAAGACAAAGAGAGGAGATTTTATCTAATCCGTTGATTCTATTTCTAGAGAAAAAGGAACATCTCTTTGAGTTGATAAACATAGTCCTTCACCATTCACTGACCTTGTTGAACACCCAAGATCTCTGCCACCTTTCTTTCCTTAACTTCCATAGATATTAACCATTGGATAAAATAAATCTTAAACAATTACCATGAAATGAAATCTTACAAAAATGTTGGGAAGATGAACTTCCACCATTCCAAGCCTAGACCTTCAAACAAACTTAGAACATCATGCATTCCCATAGCTTCAGGAGTTCCCAATGACTTTAAGACACCTTCAACTTTCTCCAACCACTCCACAGCTTCTAACGGATCTCAATCACCATAGAAAACAGACAATGAAAAGGAATAAACTGACTCAATAACTCTAATAGTATTTTGGTAAGGTCTAAAAACTTGAATAGACTCTAAAAACCCTTGGGATCTTTCTGGGTAGTATACTCAATACAACACAAAAACAAAAAATAAAATTAACATCAATCCGAATTCGAGTTGAGGTATATTTCTAGGTTATTGTAGCAGTATTGTAGCAGGTATTGTTTGGTACTATTCATTATTGTAGCATCCAGTACTATTTAACTTCGGTCCACTGGTTTGAGCTTGGAGTCCTTAAGGCCTTTGGGCCACCCAAGGACTTCGGGCTAGTTAAGGCTTTCGGGCCACCTCAAGGCCTTCAGGCCACCTCATTTAGATCATGCTATACAGATTCAACTGGACATACCAAAGAAACTAGCTCCAGATGAGGAATCAAAGCATGTGGTTTCACCATAAAAAAGATATCTGTATATGGAAGAATTATAGGGTATGTCATTTTCCATCAGGACAAGTCCTATGCACCTCTACACAGGTATTGCTAGCTAAACAAGCAATGTGATTGTGGGAAGGAGACTTCATGATCTAGACACTGGGGAGGGGCATTTCCAAGTAGTCATGTCTGGGATGAACATTAAAAACCAAAAACACCAAGCTCATAAACCAACCATCACAAGACAAAACTAAAATCCATTTTAAAAAATTACCATTTCCAATCTAAATTCAAAATGGATTTCTTCAAATGACACTATTAAATCACTAGAACCTGCTTTCAAATACAATTTTTAAACACCTGAACACACATTTAAAATAAAATAATATCCCACAACTTAATTCTCCTTTAAAAACCCCTTTTCCCAAAAACCATTTTCACTTTAAAATCCACTCACACCACCCCAAATCAAACCAAAATACAACTCACACCAAACTCCTAGAATGGGGAACTAGTGATCGTGCACAACCCAACCACATGGTTTAGCATATCATTCCCCAAGCAAGAAACAACCATTGGAAGCATGTTTAACCATGAAATCAAGCTCCACATGGATTGATATTCCATTTAATATTTCCATACAATATCAGCTCACCTCCATTATCATTCCCCATACACAAAAACCAAAACCAAATACTCAAGCCTCAAACTGTCCCTAGAAACTTGAGGATCAGGATGAGAAAGGTTTTGTAATATACTTCTTGCACCTACCTCTAGAGTCTCAAAAGTCCTATTCTCTAGTATATCTAACATCCCAAATAACAAAGGGCTGCTTTGATACCATTTTTTCACAAACCAGGTCGGGCTACCATCTGAACTGACACCCGACCCGAGACATGGCCCGAGAGGCGTTTCCAATCCTCCTAGGATAGTGAATAACTCCGTGAATTAAAGATAATATAGATGGGAATGATTTTTATCAATAAATAACTAAAATAAATGACATAAACAAAATTCTCATCAAAACTAGTAGAATCCATAAACATTGGATAAAATAAACACATCAATATGATCTAAATACAACAATAGCAGAAAAAACCAAAGCTACAGAATGAAACTAAAACCAAACCATAAATGAAATGATATATGTGTGGACTATTGGTCACTGCCAACCATAATACCAACCTTCTCTAAAGTAAAAACCTGAACTAAAAACCTAAACCTACAAAATAGCTTGGGTCTGCCAAATTCGAGTGTCACAAGTAGTGTGTGAGCATAAACAGCTCAGTAGGTAATCACCACAAATTCCATACATTTAATTTCCTGGAAAATTCCATAATATTTATTTTAATATACATTTATGAAAATAGGGTTTCTTTTTTTATCTTTAAAAAAACATCATCACTTTCCCAAAAACCATTTCTAAAAAAATACCACTTTCCCTTTTTAAAAACATTTTTCCATTTTAAAATCCATATTAACAACCAAATACCAAAGATTAATCCAATCCAAGTGATCAAAAATACTATGCTAGAAGTAAAGGGGGTAGTACAAGTAGGAAGATACTAGAAGAGAAGATAACCAAAGTGAAATATAATAAAAAATAGAACATACAGATAGATAATCATGGTGATTTCCTAAACATCTCTATAAGTAATCCCAACATATAGTCAATTCGGACTCACCTATCGAAATATGGTGTAGATCCATAGTCAATTACCAACTTGGATGCTCTAAACTAGCCTCACTAGTGGAACACCCCACCTAGCCTCTCATAAAAACTGGAGGGGTACCAACCCATCTAATTGGGGTTAGCAAGCAACTGTCACTCAACCCTCTAGATGTCATCTAGGAATCCCATGATAATAGTACATGGAGAATGGGTAGGTCATTACATATGTTGAAAAAACCATTAACTCACATATTACACCATTCATTCCTTTCCCAAACATCGACACTAACTATGAGGAGACCCTCTCCTCAGAAGGAAAATTTTAGAGGTTCCTATTACATATAGAACCACCTAAAGTTACAACCAAGCCAACATGACACATGAGTTTCAAAACCACTTTCCAAAACACCATAATATTTCAAATGGTCCTTTATATTCAAAATTTAATTTCACTTTTCATAACCATTTTCAAAACCAAGAAGAAATCATACAACCTTCTCGAAATGTGAAAACTGGCATTTATATCATTTAGTTACAAAACCACATTCCAAGGTTCCAAACATGCCAAGATTTATAAAACACTTTTGGAATCACTTTTTAATTTATTTAGGAGCCAATAAAAATATGGTTCTTATAAGAATAATTTGTAAAGATGAGTGCTAAAGGATAAAATGAGGAAGGGGGAAAGTGTTTTGAAATCAAGGGTTTAAGGTAAACTTTATGGTGGATATCCCTTATAATTTTTGTTTCTATCCCTATGTATACCTCATGAACATAGGAATATGCCCACATCCAATGGTACACTTTTTGAAAACCATAAAAATACCCAAAAACCAATTTAGAGAGTCACCACATTCATCACCACCAATCAAAAAAAGGCATCACATAAGAACAAAACCAAACAAAGTCACCAAACCCAAACACCAAGATCAACTTACAAGAAAACCAAATAAAAAGTCCTAACTAATGAGAAGAAAAATCCAAAATACCCAATTTCGTTCAAAAAAACCAATTTTCATTTCCTCAAACACCTTGCATACATATATATAGGCATAATTAAAGAAAACCTTTGGGATCCCATTTTCATCAAATAAACAACATGGGAAGACAATAATAAATCATAAAAACACATCACAAACATGAATCACACATTTGAAAATTATTTAAGAAGTATCAATTATCAAACAGAATGATTCTGAAGGGAAATGGAAGGAAACACCTACCACAACAGTGTGCAAATGAAAAGAAACTCCAAAGGAGAGAAGAACCAAGTCTAAAAGAAAATATACACACCCTAACATACAATAAACATAATCCAAACATCAACCCTAGCTTCAAGGGTTTTTCCAAGAGAGAATAAAGCAAATGAATCAAGAACTCAAGAGACTAAGAATAAGAGAAGAATAGAAGAACACCCCCAAAACTAAGAGAAACTCACTTTAGAATATTTAGAAGGAAACCAATGAGGGAGGAGAACCAAAGGATAGGAGATATGGAATCCCTCTTGTTCCCTAAAAACAAAAAATGGAGTAGAATCCTGAATTGGGAATAAAAATAGAGAGGGTGGAAGAGGAAAACCCACCTTTTTAAAGATCTAGGAAAGTCACAAGTTTGGACACATGGTTTACCAAAATATGTGCCAATCGTACTTAGTCTACTGAAGGGGAGGACACCTTCATGGGATGGCCACACAGTTTGGGAAACCAAGTTCCAACCGTGATAATCACCTATATTAAAATTTCAAAGGATCTTGTATGTCTGCCTCATGATTTCTCCTAACTGTGCACAAGTCGTGTGCCTTATCCTAGACACCACCTAAGAGTCGCATGGTTACCCCTTTTCCTTGTATAGTTTGGATCAAACCTTGTACAATCCGTGCAAATAAAACTATACAAAAACAAAATAAACTGAAAACTCCTTCATCTTTGACCAGACACATGGTTTACCCTCAAATCGTGCACAAAAACTGTACAAAAGGATAAAACATACCTGAAATATAAAAAACTAAAAAATTATCACCCATAACTCGACTTGAACATCAACCAAAATATCTAATACTAATAAATGTTTAAAATAAAGTAAAAATCATGTTCGGGGTGTGACATAACTCTTGATCAAACACCTCTTCATCAATAAAACCTGTAGGAGGTGAAAAAAAAAGAATTAATTCATATTATTAGTTATCTAACCTTGTGTATATATATATATTAGTTGAATTAAGTTTATAGAATAAAAATTCAGTTCTTTTTTATAATAATTTATTGGTCCCCAACTAGATGATATCTACCTCCATAAATTCAAAGGCATGAAGTATAGGATGGTAATAGTCAGCTTATAAACTTTATAGGGGTTCCTTTTCCTTGATATTATGTTGGTAATGTTTGTTTTTTTTTCTTTTATAAGATTAAAATTTCATGGTTTACATTGAAGGAGTTGATGAGGGCGTAATGGACATGGCTGACTGGTTCAACTATTCATAAATCATCCCATGTACATGAGTTATTGAGTTTCAATTTATCCAGTCATTAAAATTATATGTATCCTTATTTAGTACTTTTTTTCATTTCCTTTCTTCTTTTTCATATTTTAAAGTAATGGGTGCAGCTGATACATAATAACTATTCATTTTAGGATTCTCTAATTCCACCTTACCTTTATCAACTATTTTATAGATTCAATCCTAGAAATTGAAGAACTCTTGTATTATGTGTCCCTGGAATTAATGGTACTAGTAATTAGGATAATTCCTCAATTATTCATCTTGTTGTTTCTTGGCATCTATAATCTTGAGAAAGTTAATTTTCTAGGAATATAAGAAATATATTTGAGCCTAATTTAGATTAAAATAATATCCACATCTCATTATATCCTCAAAATCTCAATTCATTTGGTTCTTAAACCCATCTTGTGTATGTGGGTTAAGATGTTTGCATAGTTGTCAAGTTTTTGATGGTCATACTACATAAAATGTGACCAATCGATGGGTGGGATATGGTGATATTTCTGCTATCTCTACATTTCCAAGTCTACTCGTTTTTTAGGTGGTTACATATAGCTTGGTCTATCATAATTCATTATCAGAACATTTCTCCATCTCTATAAAATCTCTAAAAATACCAGGGTATTTTAGGTAAATAAATTTTAGAGATAAATTATCTTAAAGATTATCCAAGAAAAGTTATAATAAATTATTATATGGGGATTATATACCAAGGGAATATATCAAATCATTCCATCATGAAATTAATTTGGATACCTATTCATTATTCCACTGATTGCAATTAGGGAGGTATTGAATAATTATATTTCTTAGTGTAGAGATGAACTGGTGGAGGAACAGTCAAATAAGGTCCTCCAAAATGGTGATAGATCTAACTTCCATGTTATTATACCAAAAAATCTCAAGACATTCTAGATCTTATATAAAATATTCATGTTTTATTGCTTCATATTATCTGTGGGTCCCTCATAGTGGGCTCTACCAGGAAGAAAAGTGAATGAGATGCTACTTCAGGTCACCCATACCATTGAAGGATATTGATCTAGGAATAAAAAAGTTTGGTTATAAAGGGGTGAAATATATCCACTTAGGGTATAGTTTCCTATTAATTTATACTGATGTATACTAAGACTCATGTAATTCCAATCAAGTTTTAATTCATACATTATTTTACTTTGTAATGTATATCCTTTCACTTGGAATTTCTTCAATTGACCTGAATAAAATGATAATTTATTATTGTTCAAGTGAGGAAAGTCTAGATGATCCATAGGGTAGGCTATTAGTTAGAAAATTTAATTATATATTGGTTTAGTTGAATAGATATACTCAACTCTGGTGAAAAAAATTATTAGTTTTTTGAGATAGTTCATCCAAAGGGAGTATTATTTCAACTAAATATCATCATCAGTAGTGATGTAGTCATGAAGAAACATAGAATTGATTATATTAAGTTCCAAAATATTTTTCATGAGTATAGATATCCACTCATCCCTATAAATAACATTAATGGTTTTTAATAAATGGGATTATGTTAATGCATCAATGCTTTTTCCCTTATCCATAATGCATTGGATTCTTAGAAACAAAAATTCAATGGGAGACCCTAGTGTTCCAGTTTTCCTTTGATGTAAACTTTGTACACCATTTTCATGTGTTTCAAGTTAATTGTAATCTTATAATGATGTTTCATATTCCCTTATCTCATTTTTTGAAATTATTCCCTTGAGCATCAGTAGGTCTAGTCATAATGATATTTACCAGTATGGTATCTAGGGGTCATGGGTCATCGTCATCTTTGAAATATGGGAGACTAATGATTTTTTATTTATGGACAATGTATTTATCCAATATTATTATCACTATAAGTTAATAATTTATATGTATTACCATCATATTTCTTCCATTACCTTCATTGAGTTTCAAAGGAAATTAATATAGAAGTTTTCTCCGTGTGGAAAATAACTATGAGAGAAACACCTTGGGTATCAACTAACCATTTATTGGAAGGAGAAAGGTAATTACTATTTTAATGGGGTTTCCATTATATTATAAAATTAATATTGTATTCTTGAATTTGTGGTGTTTATTATCCCTATTATATCCTAGTGGGGTGTCGTTAATTACCTACAGGTCTATGCTATTTTTTCGTAAAACTAAAACTATAATAATTGATTAATTAAAAATTTAGTAAAGAGGAAGGTTGAGTTTTAACCCACAAGGATGAAGAAGTCAGTTTGATTATTTTTTTTAAAGAGATTCAATTTTGTTAAATTAGAGAAAGAGGTGAATAAATTACTTGTTTTATTTGAAGAAAGAAAACGAAGCAGATTTATTGTATTGTTTGAAAACATATATTGAAATCATGTTGGGGTTTTGTAATATCAGGGTTTAGGTGAAATTGTATTTTAGAAAATATTTTTATTAATTCATGATTTGTGTTAGAGTCAAGACGAGAAAGATCCAATGGTCATGGTATATCCTCATTAAAGTGGAAATTCCAAATTTCCCTTAGTCCTGTAATTTTGTGTGTTGCCGAATCAAGTTTTTCTTGATACTGTTTTCAAACCTGATTTCCCCAAAAGTTGAAAATGGCCATTCATTATTTAGGATTTTCAGTTGTTCAATATTGAAGTTACTTTTAGATTCAATTATCAATGGTCATGATAATAAAAAAAGAAATATATTGGGAGTTGAAATTAAATTGTGGAAAACTAAATACATGAATAAAATAAATCAATCCAATGACACCTTCCCACTTCTATTTACATTACCCTGGCACTAGGTGGGTTTACCCATTCATCCTAGGATAAAATAAATATATGAAAGGATAAAAGTAAAAATAAATCATAAATAAAAAAATAGAGAAAGAACTCGGAGAGGGTGCAGCAACCTCACTCCAAGATTTAGTCTCCAGCCAAATCGAAATGCCCTATAAAATCCAGAAACTCCTCTATTTATAGGCTTCATATTGGTTATGTCTGGTAGGTTTCATGATGTGTAATGTGATTACACATCATGTAATCCTGATCCATGTTTTCCTCCACGTATTTTGAATCTTCACAAATCTTGTACTCAGATTTGAATGTTTGGTTGATTTCAGGAAATGTAATCAGGACTCATGACATGTAACCTTTAAATTATCAGATCCCATGAATCTCGATGTATTTATTCTTCAAAAACGAATCTTAGAAAAATTCAAGTCATGTAATGTAGTTACATGACGTGTAATGGTCTTTCATAGCGTGTTTTTACTTCACGGCTTGTTCTGTGAGGCTCTACTTCACTTGATGAGGTCACGTCGTGTAATCATGTTATGTTCAGTTTTCCATCTTCAAACTTCCTCAAAAATCTGGTGTCATGCCACTTTTTGCTCCATTTTTCATCCCTTTTCATTCTTTTTTCATAAATTCATTGTATCCTTCCACAAAACATAAAACAAGTCAGATGATTCCAAAATTGGAAAGATTATTCAATTAAATACAACATCATAACATTAAAATACCCTAAAATATATGCATAAAATACACTTATCAGCCTGCCTCTAGCTTAATGTATTTAATATGAGGCAGTAATTGATATAAAAATTCTTCTAATAGTGCTATTTGGGTTTACCTCATGGATGAGGTCCATATGATTTCCTAGGATTCATATATCCCGATGATCATAGAGTATGGATATGATTGGTAAAAAAAATTTCCCATGATTTATATGAGGGGGATTACCTATAGATAGTACAATAGTTATTGTCAAATTAACCTTTTACAAGATCCTTCTAATTACTAGATTTCTCTAAGAATGTCGCATTTAATCTTAGGAAATAAGGTGGTCTCTCTAATCAAGTTGATGATTGTTCCCATATACTTCTATTGGTATTTCATTAATAATGATGGCATCACATGTTATCTTAAATTATTATTATAAAGGTTTTAAAAAACATGCGTTACTATTGTAATGACCCCACTATTTATATAATAATACCTTTTATTTTTTATTAATATTTATGAATAAGATTTTAATTTTACGTTAAAGGGGACTCTTTTTCTAATAGCATACTTGACACGCAACAACAGGTTTATCTGAAATCTTACATTGCACAAAACTTTGAGTTATACTGAAAAATAAAACAGTATTATTATTATTATTATTTTAAATGGTAGTTAACGCATAGCCGTTATAATGGTGGAAATGAATAGTATCAACTAAATTATAAAAATATGGTTTACATAAGTTAAAATAACAATTATTTGGTTACCAAATTTATTAGAAATGGAAATAAAAACCAATTGAATATAAGGGATGTGTTTTTATGAAAACCTATTTAAAATAGAATAATTGTGTTTATAAAATCATATCACTCTACATATTTTTATTTAATGGAAAACATGTAACACCCCAACCCCAATAGGCTGGAGCCGGTGCATTATTTGTGATATTGGCATAGTTAGAAGGAATGAAAATCCCAAAGTAACGATCAGTTTAGTTGTCTTGAAGAAACTAGATACATAGATTTAACTCAAATTACATTGGAAAATGTTACAAAATACAATACATAACAAAAACTAAAAACATCATCTACATAGACTCAATAAAAGTTCTTCTCTTCATCACCTGTTGAAGGTATAAAATGAAAAGGGTGAGCTCAAACACCCAATAAGGGTTACAAACAGTGGAAGAATGAGTACAATAATAAGTGAATCATAATCAATTTGACATAAACAATATGGCATAGTGAATAAATGGAATGATAATTCCATTAATATACTGATAATGAAACTACATCCATAGGCTTTGTTATAGTGAAATCCTCATGGATAATAATAATAACGGATAATGAATAAATAGAATGCTTATTAATTAGACGTCATGTATCTGGAACATGAAACCATAATACCATTGAAATGGTTTAGTTCTGTGGGTAGAAACCCATCTGATTTTTTGGAAACAAACTCGAAGGGTTTGTCTCCAACTGATTTGTCTCATGAGACCTATCGATGCATCGAGGGGCTGTAGTGGGCCCCACACACCTCTACATCCAAATAATTCTTTATACATTGATTCAATACAATAGAAATATGCCTTTTCAATATCCTTATAGAGTAGATAATACAGATTCATCAATATTTCGATAGTTAAAATAACTTTCCAAATATACACCATATGTGAAATGGTATACAGTTTAGACAATAAACATATCCATGATATGAGATTATGGATACAAATATAATTTCAAATGGAAATTGATATCAAATGGGCAGTGGTTATACCATATAAGGATTATTAGGTGTACAATAAAAATTTAGTCACAACAAAGGGAATATTCTTGAACAAAGTGAGAGAGAGGATCCCTTAACTTAGGCTTGAATGTGTTCTTGACTTGTTATTAAAGACATGAATAAAACAATTAGGATTATTAAATCAAAATTACAGAACCTATTTTATATTTAATTGATATGGTATAACCTTATTATGTTCATTAATGGCCTTTTTGTTAGATTTAAGAGATTCGATTTTATTGTTTTGAATCATTTTCTTACTTGGTTTCATGCTTTGTTTACTTACATTCATGAATGGAAGTTGGTTTGAAATATGGTTAAACATATAGAATTGTTAATATAAATTATTAGTGAAATTAAAGATACATAAATGATCTTATAGCGATTTTGGTTATATACCATGAGGATGACTTATTTGATGAGTTAAAAATAAACACTTGAATTTGGCTTGGCAGTTTTGTGCTCAATAAACTTGTTTTGTATTATTATTCCATATTATGAAAGTGTAAATATTCCAGAACATTAATCAAGATAAAAACATATATTATGACCTGGTTCAACCATAAAATTAGTTTCATTACCAGATTTGAAAGAGTTAATGGAAATTGAAATTACATCGTCCACGATGTCCGTAATTCGACACATGACGGACAATGTTTTTATTCCTTAAATGAGTGGGAGAGGAGATGAATAATGATGAGGAATTTTCCATAAACATGAGAACACCCAGAATATACAAGATTCTAGAGCTTCCATTCCTCTTGGTTTAGATGAGGTGAAGAAAGAAGAAGAAAAGAAAGGAATCTTAAAATTAAAGAAAACTTAATAAATTTCTCATGAAAATTCGGCAGCCTAACGATGTCTCTTAAAGTTTCATAAAAATAGTTTGATGAGAGGAATGGAATATCTCATCATTAATACATAATATGGACAGTTAGGGGGAATATTTAATGAAATATCCCAACATAATCCAAAGGTAATGGAAGAGAATAACATAAAATGAAAGAAAAAAAAAGAAAATAAAAGAGGTTGTTTACCTCTTGATCTCTTCTCCTTGAGATCCTTCTTAAGGGATTTGTTTTTGGTATTTTGGTGAGACCAGAAGCTCTAGGACGTGAGGAAGAGACTTGGGAAGATTATTGGGAAAAAAATTTAGGAGATTCAAGGCTTAGAGGGGTGAAGGGAAGAGGGAGTGGTGAGGGGTTTTTATAGTGGAGGAGAGGGGTAAATTTTGAATATTTAATTCATTATTTTATTATTTCCCTCAAGACAAAAAATAGTATTATTTCATGTGACCCAAAATAGTAATAAGATAATGTGAGTTCAAATCAAGTGTCCTCACATCACTTATGATGTCATAAATAGTGCATTTAACTGATAAATTGAATATACGGTATTTTACTGTATTTCACTATTATTCAAAAATTCAAGAATTTCAGAAAAGTGCCAAAAATTCACCCCTACCATTTTTTGATGTGTAGATTTCAAATGTGAACCCCATTTTTCAAAAATAATTTTATAAATATTATTAATTTAATTTTTAAATAAAGTCATATTTAATTCGAAAAATAACAATTTGAGAGGTATAACTAGTTTTATGTGACATTGAAAAATTAATTATGATCCCATTATCTTATTACCTTAAGAAAATAAAATAATTTCATTAATTACTATTCAAGGTTCATATTACTATTCATAAGGGTATGTTACTATTCACCAAAAAAATCAGGTTTGTTCTATCAGGATCCAAATGACTTACTGAACACAATTCTAGATGACCATTTCTCGAAATTCAAAACAGGGGAGTGGAAAAATTTATATTTAATGGCTAGGTTTTTACTATATTCTAAATAACCTAGTGTTGTTTCAAAAGAACATAGTGATTTATAGGTTGTGAATAGAATGTAATCAAGAGAATCATACCATAAAATGTTTAGGGCATTTCAAAATATATGTTATATATTCAATGTAATGTTTTAAATTTATCTTATATGTTTTCTAGATATGATATAAGAACAAATTCAATTTTTCAAATAAAAGAAGTATTTTTCTAAAAATACAGCTTTATCGCCGTTTGAAGGTAAACCCTTTTTAAATTTAGTTTTTTTCACCTTTATATATTATATTTTACAAAATAAACTTCTTCTTTAGATTCATAATGTAAAAAAATTACTTTGGATGAATTTCTTATATTTTTCTGATAACTATCATGTTTTGATGAATAGTGAAAATATGCTAAATTTTAATTGAAAATAACTTTTTCCATCGAAATAATTTATATGTTTAAATCATATTAATTAATATTTTTAAAGTATAAATGGATTATATTTTTATAATTTAATACAATTTTGGTAATTATAAGTTATTTGACATTGAAATTGAACATAAACAAATGTCAATCTTTTGTTAGTTTTTACTTCTTAAAAACATGATTTTTGGTTTTGACAACGGGAATTAATTTTAAATTAAAAACTGAAAATTTTGTGTTTTAAATTTGTAAAAATGGATTCCATATTTATAATTATAAGGTTCAAATTGTATAAATAGGTACCTTTTATTTTTTGACATTATGAATAGTAACTTCAGTAATTATTTTTAATTATTATGGTTAAAGGGTAAATTAGGTAAATAAGGGTAAAAAAATAATATTATAATAATATAAAACTACCCTAAAACATGTACTAATATTATTGGATGATATATTTCTAACCATTAGCATCTTTAGGCAAAAATTTTGCCATTTATAAGCCACTTAGGTGTGAAAATGACATTTTATGATTTTTAAATTAAAAAAAGGGAAATATAACTAAAACAAGTATCTTTTAATAAAAATATTTTTTATGGGGTTATATAAGTGATGTATTTGACTATAAATAGTCATTATAAATCTAAAAATATTTCCTATATCATGATATTTTATTTATAATTTTTATAAATTAAATAAATAAATTTAATTATGACACAATGATAATGCGGCGATTGCTTCATTTATAAAGGATTAAAATAAATGATATTATAAATATTAAAATAAATTTAATTTGATTATTTTTATGAAATAAACGAATTTTATGGATTATATTGACATATTATCATTTATTTAATGCCTTTTATTCGAAAGAATCAAGTTTTTATAACTTTAACAAAAATCAATTACTAAATAGTGTCAAAATTGACATAAATGAGTTTTTAAAAAAATAATATTTTATTAAATGATATAATAGTCCTAATAATATAATATTCTTCCAAATAACTTATATAATGTTAAAAATGTCATTAAAGATCCAATTAGGGATCTCTTGGCATTTTATAGTAACTATAGTTACCATATATTATGAAAATACAAGAAGACATGGTAAGGGTTAATGTTTTTAAAAAAGGGTTAAACCAAAAAGATAAGGATAAAAAAAATATTAAAAACTTATCTTAAAATTATTTTATTATGGGTATTATAACTAAAATCATATTATACTTGAAATAAATGAGTTTGGTTCCTTTTGAAACCAAAAATCATTTTATAGTAAAATAATATTTCAAGACTTTCCTAAAGTGCCCCTCCTGGCTCTTATAAAAGGTCACCACCTCTACCCAATTACTCACACCTCTCAAGACCCTTGTCACATCCAAATTTTTATCAAATAAGATCCCAGAATCCCTAATTTCTTTCTATAATACTTACTTTGGTAAGAAGTCAATTCAAGAAATCCTTTTGGCTCAAATCAAAATAAGTTACCCGATTTAGAGGAAACATCTTCTCTCAAGTTCCTTTCCTTTATTTTCCTTCTCCACTCCCTATTATCTTCTTATTCTTTGATTACATAACAACACAAGTATCCTAAATATACTTTGATGTTTTTATGGTAATTATTCTAACTACACTTACACACAACTCCATCTAATGGATATGAACATATTGTTTCTGTGTACGATGAACTGCTACCTCATGAAATGATGATTGTTCAATTTTCCCCTACCACCTCCCATGGTGGACATTATGATGGAACTATATTTATATGTGATATATATTATATTTATATTTTCTCTATTATTCTGTAATTTTTATTTACATCATACCTTTATTATTTCCATAATGTGTAAATATGATAATTTCATTTGAGGAAGTGGGGACTACTGCCCCCTCAAAGTGATATGACTCATTCATGCCATACATGGAACGCATAAATAATGGAGTTAATGAAATTATGTAACATATATAAAATATGATATTATACTTTAATTATAATATGCCTATTTATAATTTATTTTTCATTCCTTTAATTATGAAAAGGAAATTAAAGTAGTGTTCAGGCGTATGTATGGCTTACCGTCTCCATAAATGGTTCATTTCATTTCTTATCACCAAGTATTATAGACTATTCTAAATACATATATACTGAATCTAAATACATATATACTGGATATATATGATACTTAAATCATTAATAATATTCTGGTGATGATGTAATTTTTATTACATGGACAATTTACATCAAAATAAGTTCATTTTCGACTCAAGTACCAAACATCAACAAAACGACCGATATGAACTTAAATAAATAGGTAATTTTTATAACATGATGATAAGTAATATAAAATGAATAATAAACTTGAAAAATGTTCTAAATCAATTACAAATTAACCTAAGTTTATTATTCAGGAATATAAAGAACAAACGAGACAAGTTTAACTCAAGGTAAGGGACTTCGTCTCGATCACTTTTCATTCAGGAATATTTTGGTTTATACACGACCTAATTTTGTACGGTGTATAATTATACCATTTTATAAAGATTTTTTTTATGCTCATCCCAATTTTTTTGAATTTTTTTTAATAGGTAATAATGAAGGGTAAGAGAAATTAATAATTCAAGATGTTTTTTTGTCAAGAAAGGAATTCTTTATTTATTTAAGGATTTTTATTTTTGTAAAAAAATTGATAGAGTAGAAGTGTCTTATTTGTAATTTTTGAGATATAATTTATTATTTATGGCCTAATTCTCTAAAACTTTAAACTTTAAAATATTCTCAATGTAAATTCTTGACTTAACTCAAGATTATGTAACATTTAACGCTAGGTCCTTATAGTTGGTATCAGAGGTCGGTTTAGATAAATTTAGAGGTTAGGTCATTATTTAAGCATAAGTGACATAACCATAATGGTTAGCATATTAGAAAGAGTCATATTCATTTTAGATAAATTGAATGAGTTTAATATAACATGAATAAGTATATCTTAGTGTATACCCTCCTCATAAGATAGTATATGATGATTTTACTGATATACTCACACTAACCTTTTTGGTTTTAGAGTAAATGGATAGATCTAGAAGGCACCAAAGTAACAATGGATGTGAAGGAAACTGTGGTGGTTTCTGAATAATCAACCGAATGAAATGGGAGTTGTAATGAGAACTCTTGTGGTTATTCTCAACCAACTATCTGGAGTCATGATTGACCACTTTAACCTTGGTGATTTTTCTAAGGCATCATATATGCAAGCAATGAATCCCTATGGAATTTCAAGTAATAATCATAAAGGTAAGTATATTCAAAAACTTATGTGTTAAGGATGTTGAAAGAAACACCTAGGAAAATGTTTCAAAGGTACGGGAAGATGTTATAGATGTGGTAATAAAGGTCATAAAGCAATAACCTACCATGAAAAAAAGGAAGCATTTAGTTGACTCTATGAAAGTGAAAGAAGTTAATTCTTAGGGATCAATTGAATGTTTTAAACGTGTTCTGCATGGTATCAATGAAAATAGATTTCCTACGAAGAAGGTTTGGGAATGGGATTAGCAGGACCATATAAATATATGTTTACCAATACCTAATTCCATTCTAATTGAAGATGAGGAAACTGAAAATGACCTATAAAAGGTATGGATTATTTCTTAGCTCGTGTTTTGACATTATTTAATCTTAGGACATTATGTATGATTTTTTTATAGGAAAGAAGTATAAAAGAATAAGCTGAAGAAACATGGATAAAGGATCATGAAGAATGTTCTATGATTAATATATCTAAATTTTAGTAAGTGAAGAGTTATGTTGGATCTATGGATGATGATATGTTTAAATGTGTTAATGATGGGATTACTTTGGAAGACTTATAGTATTTTTAACCCTTAAGTATTTTTTTAATTGAGGAATAATTATCTTTTATTTTATGGATATTGTTATAAAGAACCATTAGCATTTATATAATCCTTGAATTTGAGGAAATTATGGGCTATTACTTTTTGGGATACAAAATGAAAGGTATTAGATAACCTTTGAGGATAAAGCAGGTTATGGTTATTTTTGAAAAAATTATCTTATTTTTGAGAATTTTATAATAATGGTATGGTTTTAGAAAAAGTGCAACCCGTAGGATGGGTGACAACCCTTCTCATATGTCAAGTCCATGGGAATCAAACCCATAACCAAAGAGTGACAAAGGCGCATCGCCTACCACTGTACTAGAGCCAACTGCCTACGACTTTCAGTCTACTAGACCTAACATGGTGATCATGTTTCTTTTGAGTCAAGGCTTTAGTCAAGGGTTCTACCATGTTTTCTTTCATGGAAATATTGCTCACTGCAACTTCACCTCTATGAGAAAAATATCTCAAGAGATGATACTTTCGAAGTATGTGCTTTGTCTGCTAATGTGACCTTGGATCTTTTGTGAGAGCCACCACTGCAGTATTATCACAGTATAGTGTGATGGGATCTTTACTGCTAGGTATCACATCCAGCTCCTGGACAAATATTTGCATCGAAAATGCTTCTTTAGAAACCTCATAAGTTATGATATACTCAGAATCTACTGTAGAATTTGCGACCACACTCTTCTTTGAGCTCTTCCAGCTTACTGCACCTCCATTCAAAGTGAAGATGTATCCTATTTGAGACTTCATATCATATTGATCATTCTCGAAACTAGCATCTTCATATCCTCTGATGACTATTTCCTCATATCCTCCATAAACCAGGAACATATCCTTAGTATGCCTCAGATACTTTAGGATAGTCTTGAATGCCATCCAATGACGGTCACCTGGGTCAGCTTGATATCTGCCTACCACACTCAATGTGTAGGTGACTTCCAGCTTAGTACAAAGCATGGAATACATGACTGACCCAATCACTGATGTGTATGGATTAATTACCATTATCTTTCTTTCCTCATGTGTCTGAGGACACATTTTCTTGGAAAGATGAATGCCATGTGATGCTAGAAACAATCCCCTCTTGGATTATTCTATATTGAATCTCTTCAGTATCTTATCAATGTATGTACTTTGACTTAGGACTAACAATCTCTTAGATCTATCATGATGGATGTTGATCCCAAGAATATATGTTTCCTCGCCCCAAGTCCTTCTTGGAGAAGCATTGATTCAACCATGCCTTAAAAAAATGTAAGACTGGTATCTCATTTCCAATAAGTAATATGTCATCAACATATACTATTAGGAAAATGACTGCACTCCCACTAAATCGTTTGTAGACACAAGGATCACATTAATTCTTGATAAAACCAAATTTTGTTATGGATTCATCAAAATGAATGTTCCATGACTCGGATACTTTCTTTAATCCATAAATGTATTTCTATAACTTGCATACCTTATTGGTATCCTTTGGAGTCACAAACCCTTCAGGTTGTGTCATGTATACATCTTCATAAAGGTTCTCGTTAAGGAAGGTTGTTTTGAAATCCATTTTCCCAATCTCATAGTCATGGTAATCTATAATGGAAAGTAGAATTATGATGGATTTAATCATTGCAACTGGTGAAAAGGTTTCATCGTAGCCAATTCCTCAGTGCTGTTTAAACCCTTTTGCAACCAGTCGTGCCTTATAGGTTCTGACTTGTCCTTCCATGTCTAGTTTCTTCTTGAATACCCATTTGTAACCAATAGGCTTTACATAAAATATAGGATCTACCCAAATCTAGACTTGGTTTTGGTACATGGAATCCATTTCAAAATTCATGGATTCTTGCCACTTGGCAACATTTGTGCCACTTACTGCTTCTTTGTAGGTTAGAGGATCATTATTATCAACTAATAATCAGTCACCATCCTTGGTAACTAGAAAACTGTAGCATTCTAATTCTTTAACCTATCTTGTACTCCTACACAGTACTTATGTCTCTGGAATAAATTTTTCTTCCACGGGGCTTTGTGGAATCTATTCACGTACCAACTCTTGTGTACCTTGAGCTTCGACTTCATCGAAGTCTATCTCACTCCCACTATCTCTTTTGGAGATGTGCTCCCATTTATGGAATATGAAATGTCTTGACACTATAACCTTTTTTTCTAAGGATTTGTATAGGTAATATTCCCTTATTTCCTTGGGGTATCCTATAAAGGTGCACTTTGTTCCTCGGGGTGCGAGTTTGTTACCTGAATAGGCCTTAACAAATGCTTCGCTAACCCACACATGTAAATTTGATAACATGGATTTTCTTCCACTCCAAAACTTGTATGGAATACCATTTATCTATTTAGTTGGTACTTGGTTTAGTATGTGTGTTGCTGTTTGAAACGCATATCCCCAAAAGGATAATAGAAGACTCACATGACTCATCATTGATCTCACTATGTCCAACAGGATGTGGTTCCTCCTTTCGCTCACACTATTCCACTGGGGCATGTATGGGGGAGTGAGTTAGGATAGGATCCCAAACTTTCGTAAGTAATCAATGAAGTCTTGATTAAGATATTCTTCACCTCAGTCTGAGAAGAGTTTCTTAATCTTCTTACCAAGATGGTTCTCAACTTCATCCTTGTATTCTTTGAACTTATCAAAAGAATCCGAACTATACCTCATTAAGTAGATATATCCATATCTACTAAAATCATTAGTAAAAGTTATGAAGTATGAGTACCCTCCCCTTGATTTAACTGGAAATGGTCCACACACATCGGTATGAACCAATTCAATAAGTTCTTTATCCCTTTCACCATTCCCACTAAATGGGGATTTGGTCATTTTTCCTTGTAAACATGCATGACATAAACCAAGTGGTTTTAGTTAGAAAGAATCTAAATATCCATCTTGATGTAACTTTGTCAATCATTTCTCATTTACATGACCTAGCTAGTGATGCCAAAGTTGGGTGTGTTATGAATCATGTGAAGTATCTTTGTTATTAATTTCCATTACTTGGTTTGTGTAATCCAACATGTAAAGACCATTCTATAAATGTGCTCTACCAAAATAAATGTTATCATTGTAAAAGAAGAAAAATTCATTTCCAAACATGAAAAAAATCCATCTGTATCTAATATGGATACAGAAATAATGTTTTTAGTAATAGAAAACACATAATAAGAACCCTTTAACACCAAGATCATCTTAGTTGGCAACTTGAGGTGGTAGTCCCCGAAAGTTATAGTAGTAAGTTTGGCTCTGTTGGCTGCTCATAGATCTACCTCCCCTTGTTCAATCTTATTGGATCTACATAGTTCCTGTATTTGGATATATATGTGAGCACCACAAGCTGTATCTAATACCCAATTTTTAGAAACAAATAGATTGCATTCAATAACAAACTCACCTGAAGCTTCTCCTTTCTTCTTAGGCTGGGTGCAGTTCTTCTTCCAGTGGCCCTTCTTGCCACATGCAAAACAAACAACCTCATGTTTCTTTGCCTCCCCTTTGATCTTTCTTTTCTTGGAAGGCTGTGAAGAAGCTCTGGGATTAAATCTCTTCGCCTTATCTTTCCTTTTATTCAACATAAGGATAGAAGGATTTTTGCACTTCATATCTTTGTCCACTTGGTGAATGAGGATAAGAAGATCAAATAGAGACTTATCAATGTTGTTCATATTGAAATTGACAACAAAGTTAGAGAATATCTGAGGGAGTGATGCAAGAATGATATCGATGTTCAGTTCTTTGGAGAGTTTAAACCCTAGAACCTCTAGGATCTCAATGTAGCCAATGAGATTAACTACATGAGGCCCAACTAGGGCACCTTCTCCAAGCTTACTCCAAAAGAGTGCCTTAGAGATCTCAAAAATTTCTTGTCTTGATCTCTCCTAGTAAAGACCACAGAGGTGCTTGAGCATGCTATAAGCATCCATGTTTTCATGAGACTTCATGAGCTCACTAGACATTGATGATATCATCAAACCTTGAACATTGACCGCGCCGTTCATATGTTTCTCATAGACCAGGAAATTGTCATCACTTGCCTCTTTGGCAGGACGATAAGGTAATGTTGACTCCATCACATAAGAATTCTGTTCACTACGTAGGATAACCTGAAGGCGTCTAAACCATTCCTAGAAGTTACTGTCGGTGAGGATGTTGCCTTTATCCATAATTGATCGTATAGATAGTGTGGTTGACAAGCTTTTCATTTTTATTCTACAATTAAAAGATCAGATCATTAGTACTTTCTTGATTACATTTTATGAGAAATAATAAATTTTATTAACTCTCCCACTATTTTATCTAGTCCTAATGGCCCTCACCATTGATCTCAGAATGTTCAGTTTCCATGACATTATAGTGGAAAGGATCCATATTCCCTTTCTCATAACCCCAATAAGGGTTGGTCAAGATTTTAGAAGGTATTTAGGTAGGTATGTCTTTGTCAACTGTGGGCTTGTAGCTCCTTGATCTGTTGAGTGGACTCCCCAATCCTAAAATCATGACTTTTAGATTTCCTCAACTCTTACTTCCAATATTACACCAAGTATAGTAAGGGATACTCCTCTTGATGTAATATGGTCAAGTAAACCCAAAACCTTTAATAATGGATTCCTATATATAAGTAAGTGTCCCAATAAGGGTTGGTCAAACACACAATTTTATTGAGTTTTTCCCTTAATCAAAGAACGAAAATCTTGGTCTGACATAATATTTTATTTGAGAGATTTTTATCTCTTATTTGTGAATTTCTTATTATTGTTATCACATTATTGTTAATATTATATGGAACTTACTTAAGTGATTAACCATGTCTTGATAATATTTACGCATAAGTCTAGTTTATTTTAGTTTCATCTTGTATACTTGTTTAATTCATTAATTATGTGATCGTGACAACACATCCATAATGATAAACCATGCAACTGAAAGAAATAAAACAAAGTAAAGGTCATGATCATGAGATTTAATAATGGTTAGTTTATCTAGTAGCTGATAAACTAACCCCGATCTAGGGGTAAAACATCTAGAACCTTTTGGGTTCATGTTTACAGCTTTCCACCTGTCCACCTATGTATCTGCTGGGATTGGTTTTGTCTCGTCTCTAGCTTGAACTGCCTCCACTAGCTTGGGAGTTCCATCCATTACATATTCCTTTTTTTAACTCACATGTAGGTGAGGGGTAAAAATGGGTTTCACATAAAAGAAACCTTGGGAACGTAGGCACTATATATTAATGAGGAGAAGGCTCACAGGACAAAAAATTTAATTTAAATAAATAAATTAAAAGAAACCATCCACATACAAAGGTCTTGGTCTACCTCATGATCATCCATACATGAAATGATATTTACGTATAAATAAAACTAGCATTAAATTCTTTAATCATTCTTGTTTAAGATAAATCATGTTCGAATCAATTAACAATCATCTTTAATTAATCAATCCTTTTATCTTAAACCCTTTTCCGAATTTCCTTGAGATTATCATCCATCGTAATTTTAAACAAATAAATTCATTTAAAATTATCTTTGTACGTAACTTGTACCTTAAAGGCAACCTAGTGAATTCCTATTCATAACTACCCAATGAGTAGAAATGAACATTACGCAGATGTTAAATTAAACACAAACATATAAAAAACCTATCACGTGTTGTGCCTCAGCTTTACACCTGCATGATGGAACACATCTCAAGGGTTTGTATAATATAATAATAAATTTTAATAAATCTGTGTAATTTGGATGAGTAGATGGTGTGTAGTTCCAACTACATGGCGTGCACTATTTTTCACCATTTATCCAAAGTACATGCCTAGGGAAACAGTGTGTGAGTGTACTTCGGAAATCTTTAGAGTACACGACATGTCTAGTGGGTCACACACCGTGTAGTTCCTCGTTACACAGTCTTTAGTCGAGAAAGATGTGTATAGGGTACATGGTCCAACCCTAACTCGAAAGTGCCTACTCATCATGTCCAGTGGGCCACATAGCGTGTAATCCAGAAACTGTGTGCCACCTATTCCTAGTCAACGCACGGAGTCATTAAGACTTAGATAAACTCCAATGACATGGATTGGTTTGGTAGACCATACCCGGTGCATTGAACCTTGGATACACAGCGTGTACTACCAAATACATGTCGTGTGTTCTGGTGTTGTACGTCCAGGAACCTTTGGCACCTCCAGATGAGATCCTCTATTTTATTTTAATCAAAATTGAAAGAAAAGATTGTTTTTATAAGGTGAATAATAAACAAAAGAGGAGGAATAGATATTGAGATTTAGATTTTTAGAATGATTAACTTTAATTGAAACAACTAAATTATTAAATGTGTAAATCATCAACGAAATATTTAAATAATTATAAACTATGATGTAACCTGGCTCTGATACCACTTGAAGGTTCCATGCATAGCCGAAGTGTGGTTGCTCTGGCACCCAACTTTGATTTTTACCATGATCAATGATTATTCTAGGATCAATATGATGATGAATTCTAGTCTCCAAGGAATAGAATCAAAGATTTAGATAAAGAAGGAAGATGCCCGAAACCTTTAGAGAGGATCTCGCACATCATGTTTATAATTAATTTAATTAATTTCATAAATAAAATAATACCTGGATCTTTGGTATTTTCTTCATTGCTGGTGTTGATCATTAGTAATGGCCATTCCAGATTATCTTGTTATGCTTGCAAGGATAAAAAATAGAATCCCTCTAGCGGTGATCCACGCGTTCTCCAATGGCATCTGATCGACACCGCTCATTCTCTGGGTACTAGCACGGTGAAGCGAGTGTCTTGTGTTGGTCATTCTTGATCACTTGTTATTTGACCTTGAAGAACGTCACTCATTATTGAGAGGGGATGGAAGAGGATTCAAGAGATAAATTGTTTAGCTCAATAATTATCAATTCAATGGGTTTTCGGTTCATTACTTGGCACAATAGACGTATGTGTCTATTTATTAACATGGGTTTTTAGTTACAATATTTAATTTCCTAATAGTAATTAAATAAATTCATAACCTTAGAGAAAACCCATGCTATTAATGATAATATTGCGTTATTATTTATGGTGTGCCAACTTGTGCAAAATAGAATTATAAATAAAATTCCACATCACAAAATAATAGCAGCGTTATTTTAATCTGTGCCAACTAGTTAAATAATTATTTATCATCTTGCAAATAATTATTTCACTACCGGACCGGCCTTGATCTTCTTGAACTCCACTTACATTTATTGAACACCTGAATAAATAAATAAATAAGTTATTCTCTTAAATAAATATTTTATTTAAAAACTAGTAAATAAATATTTATCAAATGTTCAATAAAATAAATAAATATATTTTACCCACAATCCAATGAATAAATATTGATTTAATTTATGAAATCATTTTAACTTCAATAAAATTATTCCATTTTCTTGAGAATAATATTTATTAGTTAAATTCAAATAAAATTTAATTGAGGCCACCAGAAACACTTAGTGTGTTACCCTCTATGATTCTTTCTCGTTGGCATTAGGTGGGTTTTCCTAAAGTCCATGAGTACTGTCTATAAATGGGTCAAGGAACCCAAGAGAAGGAATATAAAGTAACAACAACAACATCCACATACGAACTCTCACTATGTAATATAATCTCTTTTTCGTAATATCTCATCAAGTAGGTTTCATGATAGTGTCATCAAATTTTATGCTTGATACATCGTTCTTTGACTACCTGAAATAAACTCGTTGTTACACCATGGCCATGGAATTTCTCACAACGGTTCTATTTCAATCAAAGGGATGAGATATCAACTTCTATAAATGGAAGGGGAAAATCCTTCCTCGACTTATCCATTAATAACATGCCACTCGTGATGCACCCAACGTACCCTACTTCCCACCAACTGTCTGCGTGATAGATTTCATCAGTAAATCAAAGTGCGCGAGTCGTGACACATATTAATGGTAATATTAATGTCTAAGGATCATTATACACACTCGCATATAGAAATATCCGATGACACCAAAACATGCAGAATTCCTACTGGTGGGTCTGTTCTCATAATCTTCTATCTTAGAGATTACCAAGTGAGAACTTCATGAGAGGAAGTCTCGTCTGCTTACAAGTACTTACACCTAATGGTATGCATTCTATGTTTCCCATCATAGTATTTCATCCAACTTTAGAACTATATTTAAGAATATTGTTATATCATTTCAAGGTTCTCATCATAGCGGGGAACTATCATGACTTTATCAATGCAACAAATACTCTAGGACATTATTACATCATAGTCATGTAGAACAATGAACAATATGTAATAAGATGCTTAATATTTAAATACATTAAATATACTTGTAATCAAATTAAAACCAATTGATTCTAGGACACCAATTCTTACATAATGAAAATAGAATACTATGTGATTTTATTTGAGGAGTAATGGTTGAATTTTATTTTGGAAGAATCTATGTTTCTATTGTGGACATATGGTGATTTGGGTTATTTATGGAAATTATTAACCTATCATGGAGAACATGTGATTAGGTTAATTAATTTTAATTATGAGACTTTAAGAGTAGTCGATTTTATTTGGAGATAAATGTTAAGATTTATCATGGAAGACTATGTGATCAAATCATTCTGAATTTTGGGTTTCAATTTTTAGTTTGGATTATTCTTTTTGAGGAATTATATGGAAAATTATTTGTTGAATGGTCTTCTTTGAACTTTCGGGTATTTTTTGGAGATTAAGAGTAGTATTTCTATTTATAAAGGATTATCCTTTTCGAGGGATTATCTGATCTTTTACTGACCATTTTGGTTTGGTTAATATCTAAAGACAAGGGAAATATATGTTTCATTTTTTTTAAATTATGTGATTCTCTGGAAGTTGATTCTAGTGCTTTAGGTGTGACTAAGTCATCTTGAATACTCATCATTTGTAGAATATATGAGTTTTTGGTAGAAATTTAATATAGGATAGAGCACTAATTTTAAAGTAAGTATATTTCCTTATGATCTTAGTCTAGGTAGTAATAAAATTCATCAACTTTATGAAATGTAACTTAAAAA
The DNA here is from genome assembly GCA_963277665.1 of Viscum album. Lineage (NCBI taxonomy): Eukaryota > Viridiplantae > Streptophyta > Magnoliopsida > Santalales > Viscaceae > Viscum > Viscum album. Next base: position 932,993,178 of record OY728141.1, read on the forward strand.
AAATCAATTTACTTTTCCTACAGGGGAATCAAACACTGTTTAACCCATCACAGGTTTATGGTTTTCTGGTTGTTAACTTTCTCCTAATCATGTTTTCTATCACTCTCAATCAGAACTTGATGGTTAGTTTTTCTTCCATATCCATGTTTTCCTATATGGAATTATAGTATATGTTATCTTAGGTGAAATTTTTACTTCTCTTTATTTCTTTTAAAGTGATAGTTTTATTTACTTTTTTTTTTCCGATGTGGGATTTTCAGTGAAGTTTCTGAGCCTAATTTTAAAATTGAGAGGACACAATTTCCAAAAGGAGGGAATGATGTAATGACCTAGGTATTTATAGAATAATAATTTTTATTTTATATTAATATTTATGAATAAGATATTAATTTTACATTAAATGGGATGCTTTTTCCAATATTATACTTGACACATAACAATTGGTTTCTCCAAAATCTTATGTTTCACACAACTTTGAGTTAACTGAAAAATAATACAATAATAATATTATTATTATTTTAAATGGTAGTTAACGCCTAGCCATTGGAATGACGGGAATGAATAGTATCAACTAAATTATGAAAATATGGTTTACACAGGTTAAAATAATGAGTCTTTGGTTACCAAATTTATTATAAATGGAAATAAAAACCAATTGAATATAAGGGATGTGTTTTTATGAAAACCTATTTAAAAGAGAATAATTGTTCTTATAAAATCATTTCACTCCTTATGGATTTTTATTTAATGTAAAATATATGTTATATATTCAATGTAATGTTTTAAATTCATTTTATTTGTTTTCTAGATATGATATAAGAACAAATTCAATTTTTCAGATCAAAGAAGTATTTTTCTAAAAATTTAGTTTTACCGCTTTTTGATGGAGAACCTTTTTTAAATTAATTTTTTCAAACCTTTATATATTATATTTTAAAAAATAAAATCCTTATTTATATTCATGACATAAAAATTTACTTTGGATAAATGTTTTATATTTTTCTGATAACTATCATGTTTTGATGAATAGTGAAAATACGCTAAATTTTAATTGAAAATAACTTTTTCCATCAAAATAATTTATATGGTTAAATCATATTATTTAATGGTTTTAAAGTATAAATGGAAAATATTTTTATAATTTAATACAATTTTGGTCATTACAAGTAATTTTACAATGAAATTGGACATAAACACATGTCAATTTTTTGTTGTTTTTACTTCTTAAAAACATGCTTTTTGGTTTTGGCAATGATAATTAATTTTAAATTAATTTCTAAAAATTTCTGTTTTGAATTTGGATAAATAGATTCCATATTTTTAATTATAATTTTCAAATTGTGTAAATGGGTACTTTTTATTTTTGTACATTATGAATAGTAACTTCAGTAATTATTTTTAATTACCATAATTATAGGGTAAATTAGATAAATAAGGGTAAAATATAATATTATAATAATATAAAACTACCCTAAAACATGTCCTAATAATATTGTATTATATATTTCGTACCATGAGCATCCTTAGGCTGAAATTTTGGCATTTTGGAGCCACTTGGGTGTGAAAATGACATTTTATGATTTTTAAATTAAAGAAAAGGGAAATATAACATAAACATGTATCTTTTAATAAAACTATTTTTATATGGGGTTCTATAAGTGATATATTAAACTATAAATATTAATTATAAAGCTAAAATTATTTTATATATCATTATATTTTATTTATAATTTTTAGACATTAAATAAAAATAATAATTATGACACAGTGATGATGTAGTGATTGATTCATTAATAAAGGTTTCAAATAAATGATATTATGAATATTAAAATAAATGTAATTTTATTATTTTGATGTCATCCATGAATTTTTTTATGATATTTACATATTATATTTTAGTTAATTCCTTTGGTTCTAAGGAATCAAGTTGTTATAACTTTAACAAAAATCAATTACTAAATAGTGTCAAAATTGACATAAATGAGATTTTAAAACAAATGCTATTTTATTAAATGATATAATAGTCCTAAAAATATATTATTCATCCAAATAACTTATTTAATGTTAAAATTTCATTAAATATCCAATTATGGATCTATTTTCATTTTATAGTAACTATAGTTACCATATATTATGAAAATATAAGAAGACATGGTAAGAGTTAATGTTTTTAACTAAGGGTTAAACTAAAAAAGATAAGGATAAAAAAATATTCAAAACTTATCTTAAAATTATTGGATTATGTTTATTAGAATAAAAATAATATTATATTTTAAATAAATTAGTTTTGGTCTTTTTGAAAACGAAAATAATTTTATAATAAAATAATATTTTAGGAATTTCCTAAAGTGACCCTCCTCCCTCTTATAAAAGGTCCCCACCTATACCCACTTACTCTCACCTATCAAGCCCCTTGAATAATAAAAATTCTGCTAAAATTATCTCCCAATATCCCTCCCTTCATCCTCGAATCCTTACCTTGGGAAGAAGGCAATTCAATAAAGCCTTTTGGCTCAAATCAAAAGAAGTTACCCGATTTAGAGGTAACGTCTTTTCTCAAGTTCCTTTCCTTTATTTTCCTTATCCGCTACCTATGATATTTTTGTTATTTTATTACATAAAAACACCAGTATCATAAATATACTAAGATTTTTTTATGATAAGGATTCTAACTACACTTACACACACCTCCATCTAATGGATACAAACATATTATTTCTGTGTACGGAAAACTACGGTCTCACAGAACGATGATTGTTCAATTTACCCCTACCACCTCTCATGGTGGCCATTATGATGGAACTACATTTATATATGATATATATTATACTTATATTATCTCTATTATTCTTTCATTTTTATTTACAACATACCTTTATGCTTTCCATAATGTGTAAATATGATAATTTCTTTTAAAGAAGTGGGGACTACTGCCCCCTCAAAGTGATATGAATCATTCATGACATAAATAGAACGTATAAAGGATGAATTTAATTAAATTATGTAATTTATATAAAAAATTATATTATACTGGAATTATAATATACCTATGTATCATTTATTTTTCATTCCTTTAGGTATGAAAAAGAAATGAAAGTAGTGTTCATACGTACGTACAGCTTATCGTCTCCATGAACAGTACATTTTGTTTCTTATATCCAAATGTTATGGACTATTCTAAATACATATATACTGGATATAAATACATATATATATATTATATGTATGATACTTAAATAATGAATAATATTCTGGTGATGATGGATTTTGACTACATGGACAATTTATGTCAAAACAAGTCCATTTTTTACTCAAGTACCAAACATCAACAAAATGACCGACGTGAACTTAAATAATTATTAAATTTTTATAACATGATGATAAGTAATATAAAATGAATAATGAACTTGAAAAAGGTTCTGAATAATTTAGAAATTAACCTAAGTTTATTATTTAGTAATATAAAGAATGAACGAGACAAGTCGGACTCAAGGTAAGGGACTTCGTCTCAATCTCCTTTCATTGAGGAATATTTTTGTTTATACATGACCTTACTTTGTACAGTGTATAATTATACCATTTTCCATTTAATTTAATTAAATGGTTTTCAAATGGAATCTTTTTCTACAAAGCATTTTACTAAACGACAAAAAGAATGTTTCTTTTTAACGTATGTGGTGACAACAACCTTTCTGCCGTCGTGAGTAATATTTGATACTTGGATTGCTTAAAAATAAGTATTTTTTTTAAGGAAAATAAATACCATATACCCTTTTTATGTATTTTGGTATTGAAAATGGTTTTGAGAAAACATTGATTATGTCAATATCTTGAAATGATATATTGTGATTGCAATTTGGAAATGTTATCCTTCCTTTATGTTTGTTTTATGTGTTATGAATATGTTATGGTTCTTGGGTATAGTTTAGATATATGGGTATTTCTGTGATAAACCAAGGGCGGGTGAGCATGAGATATCCTCCAATGCATTGGGTAATGTGATGATGGTAAATTTTAATGTTTATCCTAAGAGATTTAAGGAATATACTATGATGGGTATTCCAAGTGTAACTCTCTATGTATCTGTGAATGCTATAATGTAAGTATGTTATGAATTACACAAGTAACTTTATGATTGATGATTTCTATGTGTTATTCATAAATCTTATGATTTAATGAGGTATGTTAAAGAGTTTATCTTTTATGATTGAAAATTATGATTTCTTTGATTTGTATGTATTCATGGACTAATGCTTTCTTTCCTTATTTTATATCCCTTACTAAGTTTTTTAAGCTCATCCCAAGTTTTTGAAAAAAAAAATTCATAGGTTGTAAGGAAGGATAAGAGAAAGGAATAATTAAAGAAGATTTTTATCAAGAAAGTAATTCTTTCTTTATTTAAGGGTTTTTATTTTTGTGAAAAATTAGATATAGTAGAAGTGTCTGCTTTGTAATTTTTGAGATATAATGTAATAGTTATAGCCTAATTTTCTAAAACTCTAAACCTGAAAATATCCTCAATGTGAATTCTTAACTTAACTAAAGATTATTTAACATTTATGGTTGGGGCCTTATAGTTGGTATCAGAGTTCGTTTTAGATAACTTTAGAGTTTAGGGTGTTATTTAAGCATAAGTGACATGACCATAATGGTTACAATATTATAAAGATTCATAGTTATTTTATATAAATTGAATTATTATAATATAACATGAATAAGTATATTTTACTTTATACCCTCATCATAAGATAGTATATGATGATTTTACTGATATACTCACACAGACCTTTTTGGTTTTAGAGTAAATGGCTGGATCTAGTAGGCACCAAAGTAAAAATGGATGTGAAAAAAACTATGGTGGTTTTCTGAATAATAAACCAAATGAAATGGGATCTATAATAAGAACTCCTGTAGTTATTCTCAACCAACTATATGGAGTCATTATTGACCACTTGAACATTGGTCATTTTTCTAAGGCATCATATATGTGAGAAACGAATCCCTATGGAAGTTCAGGTAATAATCATAAAGGTAAGTATATTAAAAAACATATGTGTCAAGGATGTTGAAAGAAACCACTAGGAAAATGATTCAAAGGGATGGGAAGATGTTATAGATGTGGTAATGAAGGTCATAAAGCAATAACATTCCATGGAAAAAGGAAGCATTTAGTTGACTCCAAGAAAGGGAATGAAGTGCATTCCGAGGGATCAATTGAATTTTTTAAATGTGGTGTGCATTGTCATTACACAAATAAATGTCTTACAAAGAAGGTTTGGGAATGGGATCCATAGGACCATACAAATATATGTTTACCAATAACTAATTCCATTCCAATTGAAGATGAGGAAATTGAAAATGACCTATGAAAGGTATGGATTATTTCTTAGCTCATATTTTGACATTATTGAATCTTAGGATATTATTCATGATTTTGTTTTTAGGAAATAAGTATAAAATAATAAGTTGGAAAAACATGGATAAAGGATCAGGAATAATATTCAATGATTAAGATGTCTATATTTTAGGAATTAAAGAGTTATTTTAGATCTATGGATGATGATATGTTTAAATGTCTTAATGATGGGATTACTTTGGAAAACTTCTAGTATTTATAACCCATAAGATTTTTTTAATTGAGGAAGAATTATCTTTTTTTATGGATATTGTTATAAAGAACCATTAGGGTTTATATGATCCTTGAATTTTAGGTAATTACGGGTTATTACTTTCTGGGATGTAAATTAAATGGTATTAGATAACCTTTGAGGATAAAGTAGGTTATGGTAATTTTTGAGAAAATTATATTATTTTTTATAATGTTATAAGAATGATATGGTTTTAGAAAGAGGACAACCCACTGGATGGGTGATAACCCATCGTGTATGGCATGGCCATGGGAATTGAACCCACAACTGAAGGGCAATAAGGGCACATCACCTACCAGTGTCCTACGTAAAATCCCTGGTTAGTATGACTTATGCTTTTTAGTTAAATGATTCTATGGAACAAGAATAAGTTGATTTTGGGAACTAATGTTTTAACAAATAGATATCCTTATTATAGTAAAATGATTTTGTGTTTAAGTTATACATGTTATTTTTGGAATACGTTTTTGATTTTGGGAACCCTATAAGGTTAATGAAAATAAAATATTATAGGATTTTATTTGAGGAGTAATAGTTGAATTTTATTTTTGAAGAATATATTTTTTTTATTGTGGACATATGGTGATTTTGATTATTTATGGAAATAATTATCCTATCATGGTGAACATGTGATTAGGTTAATTACTTTTAAGTATGAGACTTTAAGAGTAGTCGATGTTATTTGGAGATAAATGTTAAGATTTACCGTAGAAGACTATGTGATCAAATCCTTATGAATTTTGAGTTTCAATTTTTAGTTTGGATTATTATTTTTTTAGTAATTATATGGATAATTATTTATTGAATGGTCTTTATTGAAATTTTGGGTATTGTTTGGAGATTAATAGTAGTATTTCTATTTATTAAGGATTATTCTTTTCGGGGGATTATCTGATCTTGTACTAACCATTTTGGTTTGGTTAATATCTAAAGACACGGGAAATATATGGTTCATCTTTTTTGGATTATTTGATTCTATAGAAGTTGATTCCAGTGCTTCAAGTGTGACCAAGTCATTTTAAATACTCATCGTTTGGAGAAAAGATGAGTTTGTGGTAGAAATTTAATAAAGGATGAAAGACTACTTTTCAAGTAAGTATATTAACTTATGATTTTAGTTTAGGTGATAATAAAATTCATAAAATTTATGAAATGGAACTTAAAACAAAAACTTTGTCCATTTATTTTTTCTACTGGGAATCAAAGACCATTTAACCCCTTAGAAGTTTATGGTTTTTAGTTTTTAACTTTCTTCTGGTCATGTTTTTTATCAATCTCCATCAGAAATTGATGGTTAGTTTTTCTTCCATATCCATGTTTTCCTACATGGAATCCAAGTGTATGTTATCTCAGGTGAAATTTTAACTTCTCTTTCTTTATTTTAAAGTGATAGTTTTATTGACACTTTGTCTGATTTGGGATTTTCAATGAAGTTTGCGAGCCCAATTTTAAAATTGTGAGGACGTAATTTCTAAAAGTGGTGAATGATGTAATGACCCTGGTATTTATAGAATAATACTTTTATTTTCTATTAATATTTATGAATAAGATATTAATTTTATGCTAAAGGGGGGACTTTTTCCAACATCATACTGGACACGTAATAATGGGTTTCTTAAAAATCTTACATTGCACACAACATTGAGTTGTACTGAAAAATAATACAATATTGTTATTATTTTAAATGGTAGTTAACTCATAACTGTTGGAATGGATGGAATGAATAGTATCAACTAAATATTGAAAATATGGTTTACACAAGTTAAAATAATGATTCTTTGGTTACCAAGTTTATTATAAATGGAAATAAAAACTAATTGAATATAAGGGATGTGTTTTTATGAAAACTTATTTAAAAGAGAATAATTGTGTTTATAAAATCATATCACTCTTTATGGATTTTTATATAATGTAAAATATATGTTATATATTAAATTTAATGTTTTAAATTCATCTTATATGTTTTCTAGATATGATATAATAACAAACTCAATTTTTCAGATAAAAGAAGTATTTTTCTAAAAATGCAGTTTTACCACCTTTTGATGGAGAACCCTTTTTAAATTTAGTTTTTGATACCTTTATATGTTATATTTGACAAAATAAACTTCTTATTTAGTTGTGGGACATTAAAATTTACTTTGGATGAATTTTTGATATTTTTCTGATAACTATCATGTTTTGATGAATAGTGAAAATACGCTAAATTTTAATTGTAAACAACTTTTTCGATCAAAATAATTTATATGGTTAAATCATATTATTTAATGGTTTTAATGTATAAATGGAATAAATTTTTATCAGTTAATTAAATTTTGGTCGTTATAAGTAATTTCACATTGAAATTGGACATAAACACATGTCAATCTTTTGGTAGTTTTTACTTCTTAAAAACACTTTTTTTTGTTTTGACAACGAGAATTAATTTTAAATTAATTTCTGAAAATTATGTGTTTTGAATTTGTAAAAATGGATTCTATATTTGGAATCATAAGGTTCAAATTTTGTAAATAGGTACCATTTATTTTTTGACATTATAAATAGTAACTTCAGTAATTATTTTTAACTACCATGGTTAAAGGGTAAATTAGGTAATTAAGGGTAAAAAATAATATTATAATAAAATAAAACTACCCTAAAACATTTTCTAATCCCATTTAATGATATATTTCTTACCATCAGAATCCTTAGGCCGAAATGTTTCCATTTTGGAGCCACTTTGGTGTGAAAATGATATTTTATGATTTTTAAATTAAAGAAAAGGGAAATATAACATAAACATGTATCTTTTAATAAAACTATTTTTATATATGGTAATATACGTGATATATTAGACTATAAATTTTCATTATAAATATAAAAATATTTCCTACATCATGATATTTTATTTATTATTTTTAGACATTAAATAAATAAATTTAATTATGACACAATCATGATGCATTGATTGCTTCATTAATAAAGGATTCAAATAAATGATATTATAAATATTAAAATAAATATAATTTGATTATTTTGATGTCATACACGAATTTTATGGATTATATTGAAATATTATATTTGATTTAATGCCTTTTTTTTAAGGAATCAATTTTTTATAACTTTAACAAAAATCAATTACTAAATAGTGTCAAAATTGACATAAATGAGTTTTTAAAACAAATACTATTTTATTAAATGATATAATAGTCTTAAAAATATAAAATTCGCCCAAATAACTTATATAATGTTTAAAATTTAATTAAGGATCCAATTATAGATCACCAGACATTTTATAGTAACTATAGTTACCATATATTATGAAAATACAGGAAGACATGTTAAGAGTTTATGTTTTTTACTAAGGGTTAAACCAAAAATATAAGGATAAAAAAATATTCAAAACTTGTATTAAAATTATTGGATGATGGGTATTCAAGACAAAATCATCTTATCTTATAAATAAATGAGTTTGGGATCTTTTTAAACTGAAAATCATTTTATAATAAAATAATATTTTAAGGCTTTCCTAAAGTTCCCATCCTCCCTCTTATAAAAGGCCACCACCTATACCCACTTACTCACACCTCTCAATCCCCTTGGCTCATCCAAATTCTACTCAAATAATCTCCCAATATCCCTCTATTCCTCATATAATCCTTACCTTGGGTACAAGGAAATTTAAAAAAAGTTTTTGACTCCAATCAAAAGAAGTTACCTGATTTAGAGGTAACGTCCTCTCTCTAGTTCCTTTCCTTTATTTTCCTTCTCCAATCCCTATTCTCTTCTTATTATTTTATTAAATAAAAACAGCAGTATCCTAAATTTAATAGTATTCTTTTATGATAAGTATTCTAACTACACACTTCTATCTAATGGATACAAACATACTATTTTTGTGTACAGTGAACTACTGCCTCATGAAATGGTGATTGTTCAATTTTCCCCTACCACCTCCCATGGTGGCCATTATGATGGAAATATATTTATATATGATATATATTATATTTATATTGTCTCTGTGATTCTATAATTTTTATTTACATCATACCTCTCTGCTTTCCATAATTTTTAAATACGATAATTTCATTTGACGAAGTGGGGACTACCGCCCCCTCAAAGTGATATGACTCATTCATGCCATACATGGAACATATAAAGGATGTAATTAATGAAATTATGTAATGTATATAAAATATGATATTATACTATAATTATAATATTCCTATTTATAATTCAGTTTTCATTCCTTTAAATATGAAAAAAATGAAAGTAGCGTTCATGTGTACGTACGACTTATCGTCTCCAGGAACGGTGCTTTTCATTTCTTATCTCCAAATGTTATGGACTATTAATATTACATATATAATGGATCTAAATACATATATACTGGATATATATTACACTTAAATCATGAATAATATTCTAGTGATGATGGAATTTTGACTACATGGACAATTTACCTCAAAACAAGTTCATTTTTCGACTCAAGTACAGAACATCAACAAAACGACCGATATGAACTTAAATAATTATGTAATTTTTATGAAATGGTGATAAGTAATATAAAATTAATAATAAAATTTAAAAAGGTTTTGTAGAAAGTATAAATTAGATTATGTTTATTATTCAGGAATATAAAGAACGAACGAGACAAGTCGGACTCCAGGTAAGGGAATTCGTTTCAATCTCCTTTCATTGAGGCATATTTTGGTTTATACAAGACCTAATTTTGTACAGTGTATAATTATAACATTTTCCTTTTAATTTAATTAAAAAAAATTCAAAAGTAATCTTTTTCTATGAAGCGTTTTAATAAACAGAAAAAATAATGTTTCTTTTTAACGTATGTGGTGACAACGGCCTTTCCACCACCACGAGTATTATTTGATATTTGGATTCCTTAATAAGACATAATGTTTTTAAAATAAAAATGAATACAATATACCATTTTTACATATTTTTGTATTGAAAATGGTTTTTATAAATCATTGATTATGTCAATATCTTTAAATGATATATTATGGTTGCAATGTGGAAATGTTATCTTTATTTTATGCTTGTTTTATGTGTTATGAATATGTTATGGTTATTGGGAATTATTTACGTATATAGGTGGTTCCATGATAAAACAATGGTGAGTGAGCCTGAGATAGCTCTCCCATGCATTGGGTAATTGATAGAGGTAAATGTTAATGTTTCTCCAAAGAGATTTAGGGAATATACTGTAATGGGTATTCCAAACGTAACTCCCTATGTAGCTGTGAAAGATACAATGTAAGTATGTTATGGATGCCACAAGTAACCTTTATGATTTATGATTTCTATATGTTATTCATAAATATTATTATTTCATGAGGTATTTTAAAGTGATTATGTTTTATTATTGAAAATTATGATTTCTTTTATTTGTATGTATTCATGGACTAAAGTTTTCTTTTCTTATTTTATATCCCTTACTGAGATTTTTATTCTTATCCCAAGTTTTTGAAATGTTTTTCATAGTTTATAAGGAATGGTAAGATAAAGGAGGAATTCAAGAAGATTTTTATCAAGAAATTAGTTCTTACTTTATTTAATGATTTTTATTTTGTGAAAAAATGGATAGAGTAGAAGTGTCTACTTTATAATTTTTGAGATATAATGTAATAGTTATGGCCAAATTCTCTAAAACTCTAAACCTGAAAAGATCATCAATGTGAATTCTTGACTTAACTCAAGATTATGTAAAATTTAAGGTTGCGGCCTTATATCCATAGTCCTCCTTATGGTGAAGGAGATGTGAGAATTGTAATATTGTGTACTTTCCCTTAACACCCCCAACCTGGTTTACTAAAATAGAAACTATGCTAGGTCACCATGTTACCTCAAGTACATCTCCCCACACTCTAGATTTTTTCATCTAACAATGAGGGTATAATTAATAAAATTATGATATTATACACTCACTTCTAGGTAACATCCTATAGCATACAGGGAGATGTGATTAATATTACATGGTGATTAATAATAGTTATTGTACATGTAAACTAGGTTGGGGACACTAAAAATGATATTATATCCCCTTGTATAATTTTATTATGATTTAGGCATGGTATATAAAGTTATGACTGGTTGGAACTTGGGATGAATAGTGACCATGTGCATCATAAACACCTATATAACGGGAGTCCAAATTACTAGGGTGGTGGGATTGTGATTATTTTTTTATTGTTAGGGTTGAGTTAATTTTTATTAAATTAAGATTTTTATATTTTTATTTTGTTTTAATATTACACCTGAATGGCTAGATCATGTGTGTTCATGCATTATAATTGGCACATAGATTCACATAACATGTTAATGACTATGTGTGACTAGAAAATGGATTTCTGAAAAATCTTTTGATAAAACATTTTGTAATAAAATTATTTGAAAAATATTATGTAAAGAGTGGATTGATTAATTATAATTAAATAATAAATTATTTATTATTTTACAAAATAAATTAATGGGGGCTCATTAATTAACTAAACCCTATGGGTGTATTTTTTCTAGATGTTACTATTTAATGATGATTTTGTATGTGTAAATGGTGTAATTAAATCCCTTAAATGTGTGGAAAGGAACTTATTCCTTGGGTATGGTTTGTTAGAGGCATATCATGTCTCGAGTGTGTAGTGTTGTAATCATTTTAGTCTATGGTATGAAATGATATGGGTATAGAATACCTATATTTATTAGAACCCTAGATTAAGAAGAGTGAGGCATGTGGTATGCCTTAGTTATGTCTAGGAATGATATAATCATGGATACTTTGTGTTATATGGATGAGTAATGTGATATGTATCATTGATTGGATATTAACTTGGCTGATTAGGTGGGTGAACCTAGTTGTGATGTGATACGTCTCATGGTAACATATGATATATGGGATAGAAAGGTAGTTAAGAATCATGTGTTCACTTATATGTGAGACTCCAAGGCTTGTAATTGGTATGAGTTAGTTGGATATCTCTACCTATAAAGGAAAGTGAGGGTGGATTTATGTGTCTAATGGAATTTAGAGAATTATGGTAGGTCATTGTGAATATTTAGTTTTGTGTGTTAAATATTTATATAGATAAATAGGTTGAGTGCCCCTATATCATATGAGTTATAGGGATGAGTATGGTACAATAGTGAGAATGGGAAGTCTGTGATCACTTTTACCTTGGACATAAGACGGTTTGTGGTTATATGACATAAAGAATGTGTGAGTTGATTAGGATGGGTTAGACCATGTAGTATCATGTTTAGTTATTATAATTGGATAAAATTAGTGTAGAAAGTGGGTAAAGGTAGGTATATTTAGAGTTTTATTATTTCTTGTCAAGCCAAACTTGGTTTTGAAATGGATTTTAATTCCTTGGTTGTGGTTTGGGTCCTTAAATCCATGTGATGCACAATGGGTCGAATGGTATATTATATAAAATACTATAGAAGCATTATTAGGTAAAAGTATAGTGTTCCTTATTTATAAAATAATGAATAAGATATATATTATAAGTTATAATATTTTTCATGGTAATTATCCCACACTAGATAAGTCTTTTGTGGAATTTTAGGTTGATGGGAACTTGTATGATAGACTAGGGGAAATTATGATGAATGGAACTTTAGTAAATGACTATAGAGAAGGTATATTGGTTCTAACAGAATACATCAAAATAATATTTATTTATAGAATTTAAATTTATTATTGAAAGAGTCACCAGTTTCTAGTTCATAGTAAAACTACCCTTGGATGGAGCATGTTGAGAACCTTCAGAACTCTTGATAAAGGGTTCATGAAAATAGAGTGAATTGATAAGTGTTGCCAAATATTTATAGAGAGGTCCTACCAAACCCTTTGTAGGATTATAGGATGATCGTAATTGGATTGGAATATTCAATTAATGGTAGATAAATTTAGTTATATGCTGAATATGACAGTCATTTGGATTATTTTGAATTAGAAAGGGTAATACTTCTATGAGATAGAAGACCATTGAATTAGAAAGGATGGATAAAAGTATGTATTAGTTGTGGTGAGTTGGGATATTAATGATATTTTTCAATACCTATCATATATAGGTATAAATTCTATTTCTAGTTACATATGGTCATGGAAAAATAGAAATTAGAGGCCACGTTTTTTAGAAATGTTAAGATACCCATGTCACTAGATGAGTTTTAAAATGGAGACATGATGGGTAGTTTAGGTTTTTCTCAGGTGACCTAAGCATAACATATATAAATATTACACAACTTTAGATGAATATTCAAAACATATCACAATTATACATACTAAAAAACCATAAATATTTAGTCTATTTAGAGACTATATTCATACACATTTAATTTCATAAAGGATCTTTAACATCTCCTAAAAAATTACTCTATCATAGTACTATTCTATGACAAAACCTACTTAAAACCATTAGTCATAACCTAGTAAAAATGGAAAAATAAAGAAGGGTGAGACTAGAATATCAATAGGGGTAACAGTAGGATATATCAATTAATGAACTTAACTAGGAATAATGGTATGATAACATGATCATAGCATAATAAACTCATACCCAATAAATTAAATATCCTTAATCATGATTCATGGAAAAATTATTTTTCATAATGAATGAAAAAAGTCATAAAAGTGTGGAATCATCAATTATAAATCATGATCCTTGATAGAATATCATGAACATAGGAAGGTGAAAAAATCATGAGCTTATAACATTTTGAACATGTATAAATAGTAAAAGTTTCACTCATTAAGTTAAAGATAAGAAATTAGTTCATTGTATAAACTTATGGACATGAAACCATGTGCATGCATAATGTTGTGAACATGAAATAAGGTTCATGCATAACATAGTTATCTCATTAATTATCCATATTTACCCAATTTATTGGAGGTATATAAAATAACCACCCATAAAATAACCTTAAAACATAAATTTGGAACAATAACATAAAATCATTCATCATTTCATTATAGTATAACCCATGGAAAAGAATCTGGTTTTAGAAAGATTTCATCTAAACTTATTTAACCCATAGAAAAGTAACAGGTTTCATATAATCATCCAAAAACATCAAATTCAAAAAAAATTATAGATAGAATAAGTAGATGTTATCATAATATAATATTCTAAATAAACTATAAGAAACTTCAAATAATGTTATCATATATTAAAAATTCCTTTAAAAGATCACTGAAATATTTCTTGTCGGAAAATACCATTTCATTTAAAAATCACTTATTTAAAATCAAATAAATTCCAAAATATTAAGAGAAAAAATTTCTTTGAAAATAACCATGGAAACTTGTATAGGAATATTCAAAGAAAATATTGGTCATGATGGTGGAAAAATTCATTCCTATGATATACATTAAAACAAATATTTCATTCACACCTTTGGTAAAAAGAAACTTGTTTAGAAAAATGATAAGAAAATAAGTTTTAAATTTTTTTATAGAAATTAAAATATAGGTAAAAATGAATTTATTAAACCATTGAGTAATATTAAAAACATTATTTAAAACATTTTAATGAAAATATGGACATGGAAGAAAAGGATTATCGACCAAAGAGGAAATAAAATTGACTTTTCTTAAAAAAAATTGTCAATCATTTTATGTACCAAATATTAGGGAATCAAAGGAAAACATGAAAACCCACAAAAATAACCATAAGAGAATAAAATATATGGGGTTTAAAGGATAATTATAATATTATTTACCTCAATGAAAATTTAACATAAACAATCCTAAAAATAAATGAGATTGAAACATAAATCTCTTACCGCTTTAGTATCTTCTGAATCATAACTCCCATGAAAGAAATAACTTCAAATGAAACTTTAAATACCATGAATATAAAGGGATTAATGACAAATAATATAAAATGGGTATTATATACACTACATGAAATAAATAAGTTGTGAATATGAAATATTTCTCATAGAAACAAAAGTGAGATGAGAAACCCTTACCTCAAGTCTCGATATTCTTTGTATGTGTTCAAAATTCATGTATAGTAAATATAAATTTTTTATACATCTATACCAAAACTATATTTATAACATACCATATTTTAATACACATTAACTCATGATTTATTACATAAAGATATACTTAATACAATCCCAAAAGATCGAATGGCCTAGTGTCTTTGGGTAATTAGATACATAACATAATAACTTGAAATATGAATACAACAACAAAATTTAAAAATAACATGACATGACATTATATTCCACTGATATTCTAATACTTTATGGGATAAACTGGGGATATACATAAGAAAGGGGTGATCTATAAATCCTAGTAAATGAATAATCAGAGCATAACTTGATGAAATTAATACATGTGAGTCAACAGGCATGCCAAGGTGACATAAAAGGGGTGAAAATTTTAAGAACGAACATCAAATCATGATATAATATAATAATATCAAGGAAAATAAGAATGTGGAATCAATATAAAACATGACATCATAAGAATAATTCAAGGATAACCACCAAGACATCATAACATAGTGTTCTTATGATAACCTCCCATGCACTACACATGGAATCTCATGAGATAAAAACATTACACAATGCATTGGAGGGTTATATAATTCATGGACCACCCATCACATCCATATTATGTACATGAATTAGTGTACCAAATAGATCATAAAAAATAAAAACGCCTTTCATAAATTTTAATCCCATGAATAAGGAGTGTGGGTAACATACTTGGAAGTCCCCAATCGATTAAGGATAGGTACATACAGGTGAATACCCTTGAGTGGAAATTAAAAGGGTTATTTATTATACAAATGTTTGGCATGTAAAAAATCATAGGTCAATACCCTTGAGTGGAAATAAAAAGGGTTATTTACTATACATGTATACATAATGATTCATGTAAGGGTTTAATGAGAGTGAAAGATGCCCTATCATTACTTGGAAATCATAAGTACAGTAAAATAGATGTGTAAAAAAACATTCCAACTTGAAAAATTGGAAATAAAATGGAATAATAAAAAGAAATTGTTTGAAAAAAGATGAGGAGATACTCAATTACCTTGAGATGGAGATTCTAAAAGCTTGAGCAGAGCTTATTATATAATGAACCAACCCAGGTCAACCTGGAAAGTCACCCAAATCAGATCACCACAAGATAATGAACAAAAAATGTCTCATGTAAACCAAAAGAAGAAAAATAATCATAGTGAAATGTAGAAGAAATATTATATATCCATGAGACAAACAATGTAAATCCCAAGGGGCTAAACCTAAAAATAAAACTAGATAGGCCAAAGGCCAAAGATCCATGTGACCATCCATCACCACCAAACTGACCCATGTCTATGGAATCAACAACCAATATAATATTATGATCTACACAATTCCCTTACATTTAATTGAGTTTTAAAAACTACATCTACAAATACCCAAAGGAAAAAAAGTATGGTTTGACAACAAATCCAAGTAATATTTCACTAAAGAATATATACAAAGTCTAATATCATGAAAACATTGGATCTAGATTTTAAACAAATCCCATTTATAAATCATTTTCAAAAGATAAAAACATTTTATAAAAAATCATTTGTTTTTTCATAAAATCCATCCATTATCAAACATTCAAGGAATATGTGAGATATCATGTAAGCATAATCAGCAGTAACAATGGATACACCATAAGATAAACATGTGAGAAATAGTCCATTAAATATACCATCCTGTTTCAAACTAAACATCAATGAAAATGCACAATATTTTTTGCTCTAGTATATGGGAATACATACTAGACATAAAATTAAATCACTAAGTCTAGAATCAAGTGAATTCAACTAATATTGAGCCCTTCCATAGTCTATTGAATCCTATAGTGATATTATACAGACTGAAGTGACATGTCCATTCCTGATGCACCCAAGGTTCCCAACATGCTTTTCTTGTAAAAACCATTATTAAATTTTATAAAACATTTTCATAGTGAAGAAAAAAATCTCTCATGATTGAAAAATTCATTTTACAAACAAAAAACCACTTTAAATTTGTTTTATCAACACATAGTGTGTCTAAAACATTTTTAAATAAAAATTCCTTTAAAACATATATTTCATGAGAGAAATATATGTTGATATAAAATCTAAATTTTCCCTAAAATAAAACAAAGGAATTGTATAATAACATCAACTAATCCCTTAATTTAATCCTTTGTATAGATACACCTACCTTAAGAATAGAGTGAACCTAGTCAACTTTGACAATGAAGATTGGAAAAGATTAGATCTGGTCCTCATGATCCTAAATCCATAAGAAACAACATCAAAACTCTATAAAACCTCTTAAATATTGATTCCATGTACCAATAGGGTTCTAAAAAGATAATAAATGAATAGATCATTTGAGGATATAAGAATAAAAGATAAAATTAAATAAAAAATAGAACATACCTCAAAGAGATCCATCAAGAATAAACGAATTCCATCAAGAATTGATCTCCCAAATACAAGGTTGAATGAAAACCAAAAGGGGATTTAATGGAATTAAAAGATATCTCTTAAAAATAAAATATTCAAGAGAGAAAAGGGCAAAAAGGTCTAGATTAGAGGGTATTTAGACATTTATAGGCAATCTGGATGCTATAAGACCATGGAGTAACCACCTAGAACATGAAACAGAGCCACCAGACCACGTCGTAGAGCATGTGTCTATGTTGCAATAATGACCAGTCAATTGGCCTCTGAAATATTTAATGAAAACCTCACCCATATCCTGTTATCCTTGGGTAAGTCTATGGAATATTTGAAGAGACCACACCACAAAACTAATCCACTCCATGCTATAATCACCCCCAGTCAATTGGCCTTCAGAAACCATGGTGTACACCTTTCCCAAATCATATTACTTCATTCAAGGCTATGGTACAACCAAAGAAACCACATCATAGAACCAAGAATCATGAGAAGTGGACTATGGTGCAGCCTAGATCTATTCCATAGGGGTACCAGATTTGGAAGAACTAACCAAATACCACCCCTTAACCACTACACCGCAGCCTCCCACTCCAAATCATTATAGCCAATTTCTATGTGATACAGCCTACCTCCACAGCACAACTATGACAAAATAGGCAGTGGGATTAAAATTTCCCCTCCATGACACTGCACTATAGTCATCTCTTCTATGACACAATGAGACCACTCCACATCATATCATATTCCCTCAATGGTGTATTCCCCTATAAAATTCCAAGGAAAATACTAATTAACTCCAAAACACCCAAAACCCAAAGTATTAACTCTTAAACTTTAAAATATAGTGTACCAAAATGTGGAGGGTGTCACAATTCTCCCACCAAAAAATGATTTCTACCCCCATAAAGTGCTCAACACTCTAGACTCTCAAAAAATGAAGTCCACTACTGCCTCACCAATGATTCATGTTCCCACATCCCTTGGTTATATATTCTATAATGCCATAGTACCCAAACTAGGGGAATAATTTTACTACATAGTACTTTAACCTAGAGATCCATGATGTGATCAAGTTTCCAAACCACAGTTGTGTTGGGATCAATATCAATTTCATCTTATTTCATTATATGGGAAGGGTATGGTTGATACTTTCTCAACTGGGAAACATGAAACACGTTTTGAGTTAATGTCAACAAATACAACAATTTAAACTAATATGAAACCTTTACAATTCACTTCCTGATCTAAAAGGGGATGAAAAACCTTAGTGAAAACCTACCCCTATTACCCAACTAACGATGTCCCAAGTGAGGTGAAACTCGAAGAAAGACCTAATCACCAACCTAAAACTCCAAAGATCAAAAAAGAAGGTCAAAATTATATTTCCAATGACTCTGTACCATGAAAAATCTCTTCTAGATCAACTACACCTTCTCCTTCATCTCTTGAATATGGCTTGGCCCAACCAAGGACCATTATACCAACTCTACCCAGCACAAAAGAGATCAACATAGCCACCCATACAATACTTTAAATGGAACCATTCTAATAGAATCATGATAAATATTTTTATAGAAAAATTTAACCATAGGAAGATGATTTTCCCAGGAACCACCAAAATCAAGCACACATTCCTATAGAATGTCCTCAAGAACCTAAATAGCCCTCTCAGTATGTCCATCCATATGTGGATGATATATTGTACTTAATTTCAACTGGAAAATAATCGATTCTTGAAAAACTTTCTAAAATTTTATGTGAAACATAGGTCCCTATTAGAAACAATCGTAGAGGTAACCCAATGAAGTCTCACAAACTCTCAGACATATAAGTGCATGAGCTGTTCCACCTTAATTGTCTCCTTGATAGAAAGAAAATGAGATAATATCCTAATACAATAAATGATCACCCAAAACAAATCCTTCCCACTAAGATTCCATGGTAAACCAATGACTAAGTCCATGGAAATATCATCCCACTTCCATACTAGATTGGGAAAAGGTTGAAATAAGCTATCAGGTCTCTGGTGTTCTACCTTAATTATCTAAAAAGTAAGCCACCATTACACAAAATATACAATCAACCACATCATCCCCAGACACCAATACTAATGTCTCAAATCATGATATATATTAGTATCCCTAGGTCGTATGGGCCCAAAATACTAGTGCCCACTTTCCATAAATTCTTACCTCATATATATAGGAACAACCAACATTCCTTGAAAACAAAAATCACCCATGGGAGACTGACAACACTCAGTTGAGGTCTCCCCATCATTTAGGATTTCACTAAATCATTGGAAATTATTATTTGATACTTTATTGAGTTGAACTCACTCATAAAATGATGGTTACTCCTTTAACAAAGCTAAGAAAACCATCCCACTAGCCTCTTCCACTCCCAAACTCATTTCAATGAACAAACTCATCAGATATCACTCCTCTACTAATTCCTTTAAGGCTTGAGTTTCTAGTTTAATGATCAATGCATAAACAATCATGTTTCCTTTTTCAGAAGTATAAGTAATATATAAATCAAAAGTCTCAAGAAACTCAACTCAATGTATATATTTCAAGTTCAGATCCCTCTGAGTAAAAATGTACTTTAGGCTCTTATGGTTATACTACACCATAAATCGATCCCCAAATAGATAGTGACGCCACATTTTTAGTTCATGAATAACCATTGCTAACTCAAGATTGTGGTTAGGGTAGTTATTCTCATAATGGAATAACTAGAGAGAGTCATAAGCTACCACATACTTCCCCTGCATCAAGACACACCCCAAAACTATACTATAAGCATCTTAGAAAACATTATAACCTGAACCTAGTTCTAGAAGAATCAAAATTGGAGATGAATTCAAACTTACCTTCAGTTCCTCCAAAGATATCTGAAATATTTCATTACACTCAAACTTAACACACGTTCAAGTCAAAGCTGTCATTAGAGATATGAGCTTGTAGATGTCCTAAAAAACTTCCTATAATAACTATCCAATTATAAGAAACTTTAGATCCCAAACACATTTATGGGATGGTCCCAATACATTACCACCTGAATATTTATATGATCCCATAAGATTACCCTCTCGGATATGACATTCCATAGAAACATCCTTCCTAGATCCAAAATTCAAACTTGGAAATATTATCACATGTGATATGTTCTCTCAATATTCCAAGGATAATATCTAAGTTATCCTGGTGATCATCCACTGACCTGGATTACACCAAAATATCATCCACAAAAATGACTATGAATGAGTCCAAAAACAAATGAAATATTTGGTTCATCAATTCCATAAATACTACATGAGATTTAGTGTCACCTAATGGCATAAATAGAAACCTGAAATGCATGTACCATCTCCTAAATGCATTCTTAAGTGTATCCACTTCTCAGACTCTCAACTAATGGTACCCAGACCATAGGTCAATCTTAGAAAACCAATGAGATCCCCTTAGTTAATCAAATAGATCATCAATTCTTGTAAGGGGATACTTTTTCTTAATGGCCACCTAATTTAGATTTTGATAATCAATGAAAATTATGAGGCTCTCATCTTCCTTCATTGAGAAAAAGTTAGGTGAAGCCCAATGTGACATTATAGGATTAATAAATCCCTTATATTCAAGGTCTTCAAGTTAGAATTTATGTTCCATACATTGATAAGGTTCTATGTGATAAGATGGAATATAAATGGGAATCATTCCATGGAATAGGGAAATAGTAAACTCAACCTCTCTCTGTGGTGGTAACCTAGAAAAATCATCTAGAAAGATCTCAGGGTATGCACTCACCGCTAGGGGGAGTCGATTACTCAAGTGAAATTAAACGGTATCAAGGAACATTTCCAATAAATGTCATGATATCACTCTATCATAAGGAACAATAGACCCCTCCCTCCTAGATTTAGAGGTCCACTCACCTTGAAAGACATGAGTGTCTCCATCGAGAGATATAAAGTGAACTTGATGATTATAATAGTCAATTTGGACCCTAAAATTAATCATCTAATCCATGTAAATAATCAGGTTGGATATTTTAAGATCAAAAACTAATAAATCACACACCTATCACCACCTAACACATGGTACATTTGAAACCATTCTTAGACCTCTTTCCCAAAGGCATGGAATGATCCATTAAGTATGGCATGAGATTCGAACGCAATCCAAACATGTAAAATAAATTTGATGATAAAAAATAATGAGTAGAAACTATAGAAAATAAATCTATAACTATAGAGGATGAAATAAACACCATACCTCTAATAGTAGTCAGTCTTGACTTAGATTCCTCTCGCAAATACTCTGTTACATTAAGACTTTCGATCTCAACTTCTCCTTGAGTTGTCTTAGTTTCATGAACATTACCCTTGGTTTGAAGGTAAGATCCACCACCCATGGAAACATTAGAATGAACCTATGAAACATTGGTGAGAGTGGATTCATCACTACTACCATGGGATATACTCCCACAAAAACACCTGATATTTCTAGATTGTCCATAAATATGACAAGTTTTAGGTGCTTACATACTATTAGTTTTGGTATGGCCAGTCCTTCCATACTGATAGTAAACAACCAGCTACTGCCCTGATAAAGCCCCTAAAATTGGTCTTGAAGAAAACTGATCACCCTTGTGTTTCCTTTTCTGGCCATTAAACACACCCTGGTTAATATATATAATAATCAAATATCCTCTTATACCCATTATCCTTATTATGACTACCTCATTCATATCCTCTTTTCCCACCACCTCAAGAAGATTCGAAAGGAATAAGAGAATATTCATTGAACAAATATCAACCATAAAAGTCATCTCAAACCTCTAAGATTTGAGGTAGTCATTAGTAATTAGATCATGTACTAGCTGAACCAACTCAGGGAAATTGGTGGAATACTCTAATATCATACACTCCCATGCTCTAAGGTCAAAAATTCCTAGGACTTCACCACATGAAATGTTTCCAGGTAAATTGATGGTTGAAGATCTTCTTAAAATAGATCCAGGTAAGATCCACATGTCACTTGGTTGTCATGACAGAGTCCCACTATCTCCTTCCTAGTCCCTAAAACATGAATGTGGAAAAAACCACCTTAGATTCCTCAAGAGTTTTCAGAAAATGGAATATCCTATTAATCCTCTAAAGTTATTCCTCAGATTCATGGGGCCTTTGTCACCATATAATATAGGTTTATTTTTCTTAGTAAATTAGTATCCATGATCCACCACTTGTCCTTGGTGTCCAATACCCACCTAACCTATAGTTTGAATAGAGGAAATTAAATCTTCCACCAAAGAAGGGTCCACCAAAGGATTTACCTACAGAACTTGTCTTGTAGCTTGATCACTTAGATTTAGAAGTTCTCTTATAGAAGGAATTTTCTAATAAACACAAGATTGCAACCAATTAGATTAAGAGAAAATTTCCAAATCATAAGACCAAATTCCATAATACATATTAATTCCTTTAAACAAAAATATTTTAAAGCAATCATGGATTCTATAAATTAAAGATATCACCTTAAAAAATAACATATCCATTTAAATAAACACTATATTTAGTTCAATAAAATTAACTCAAACATTAAGTCCCAATCTTGGTAAAAAATCCTAACCACCTGTGGTAACTCAGGTTCAGACATAAAATTGATATGGCTTGGTACCTTTATTCACTTCCCAAATTCTTACGGTCCTAAATCCTATCTACCAAGACCCTAAATCAAAACCAGGCAATCTGACATAACTTCAGGATTTTTATTCCCTTTGATACCTTTTTGTAATGAACCAACCTGGGTTAACCTAAAAAGTCACCCAAATCCACCATCTATTAGATAAGGAACTAAGAATGTCTCATAAAAAACTAAAAGAAGAAAAAACATTAGAGTAAAATTTGAAAGAAATATTACATATCCATGAGACATACAACATAAATCCCATGGGGATAAAACTGAAAACAAAACCAAACAAGCCAAAGGCCAATGCTCCATGTGACCATCTGTTACCACCAAAATGACCCACATAGAAGGCATCAAAAATAAATATAATCTGAAAAGTTTCATAATTCCCTTATATTTACTTGAGTCCTGCAAAAACACATCTACAAACATCTAAAGGAAAAAATTTGGGTGTGAGCACAAATCCTAGTAGGATTTCACCAAAGAATCTATACAAAGTCTAATATTATAAAAACGTTATCTCTAGATTTAAAATAAATCCCTTATATAAATAATTTTAAAAATTTAAAGCTATTTTATAAAACATAATTTGGTTTTTCATAAAATCCTTCCATACTCACATAAGAAAGTAATATGTGAGATAGTATGTAAGTATAATTAGAAGTAATCATGGATACACTATATTATAAATATGTGTGAAACCATCCATGAAATATACTATCATGTATAAAACCAATAATAAATGATAAATCACATGATTTGAGTTCTAGACTATAGGAATGTGTACTAGACATAAAAATAAATCTCTAAGCTTGGAATTAAGTGAATACAATCGATATCAAGTCCTTCCATAGTCTTTTGATATCAAAAACCTCTAGTGGTATTGCACATGCTAAATTGACATATCCATTTCTCAAAATACCCAAGGTTCCCAATTTTATTTTCTTTCCAAACCCATTTAAAATCCATTATTTCATTTTATAAAACATTTTCATAGTAAAGAAACACCACTCCCATGCTTCAAAAGATGTTGTAGAACCAAAACCCACCTTAATAGTGTTTTATCAACATATAGTGTGTCCAAAACCATTTTTAAAGAAAAATACCATTAAAAAACATAGATTTCATGAGGAAAATATACCTTGATATCAAATCCATATTTTCTATAATAATAACCAAAGTAATTGTATAATAACATCAAGTAATCCATGAATTGAACCTTTTTATAGAGACACTTATCTCATGAATGGAAATATACAAGTCACCTTTGAAAACAAAGATTTAAAATGAGTAGATTGGGTCATCATGATCCTAGATTCATAAGAAACAACATAAAACCTTTGTAAAATCCCATATATATGGTATCCACAGCCCAATTGGGTTCTAATGATACAATAGGAGAATATATATATCGAGTATCTAAGAATAATATTCAAAACCAAATAAAAATAGAACATACCTTGAAGAGATCCATAAAGAACAAAGGGATTCCATCAAGAATTAATCTCCCAAATTCAGGGTCAAATTCCAATTAAAAGGGGATTCAAGTTCCTCCAAATAGATCTCTTGGTATCCAAATATTTGAGAGAGAAAAGTGGAATATTTCCTTGATTCGAGGGGCTTTGGACATTTATAGGCAGTCTAGATGTTAGAAGACCACAACATAACCTCCTCGACCATGCCAGAGAGCTACCAGACCACACTACAGAGCCCATATCCATGATACAGTCACCCCTAGTCAACTATCCATTAGAAACCATGGCACAAGACTCACCCAGATCTTATTCTACTAGGGAAAGGCTACGACACAGCTAAAGAAACCACACCATAGAACTAAGGCACCCAAGAAGCATCATATAGCGTAGCCTAGATGCACACCACAGGGATACCATATTTGATAGAACAAACCAAATACCACCCCTTGTAAACTATGACACTGTCTCCTACTCAAAACTGTAGAAACCAACTACCATACTCCACAACCTACCTCCATGGTGTAGTTGTTCCAAAATAGGTAGTGGCACTAAAATTCCCCCTCCAGGACACTACACTACATTCATCTCTTACATGCCAAATAGAGCCCACTCCACACTATATCTAATTCCCTATATTGTGAAACTCCCTATAGAATTACATGGAAACTCCAAATTGTCTTCAAAACACCCAGAACTTGAAGTACTTACTCTTAAACCTTTAAATAGAGCATACAAAAACCTAGAGGTTATCACATATTAAGATCTTGGGACCACATTAAGAGGTATTTAGAGATGAAAAGGGAGATAAAATTTATTCTCAATGGGTTTTTATTATAGAGGAGTGGGAGGTTAGGTGGGTATTTATAGAAAAAGAGAGGGGAATTCTTTATTAATTTCTAAACATAGATTTTGGACTCTATATGATAAAATAATCAAAAACAAAAACCATCCCATGTTTTATTCTAATGATTTATACTAGATAGGAGTGGATTCTAATATTTTATAGTTCCAAGAATTAGAAATATTAAAATAATAATCTTGGTGATGTGGAAGTGAGTCATGTTTATAAAGAATTGATTTTAAATCTTAAAATATAATATAAGTTTTGTAGGATTCATTAAAGGATTATAAAATTAATAAAATAATTTTAAAAACTAATTATTTTAAAGTTAAAATATAATTTATTAACGTATTCCTTTTATATAATTTATTACATCTCTTTTGGTCTATTATGACATCATAATACAGACTGTATATTTATGCTATATTTAATTTTTACCCAAAAATTTGACTATCTCAAAAAATTATGAAAAATTAACCATTATCTAATTTTAACATGTTTATTTAAAAATTTATACTTATTTTATCAAAATAGTTTTCTAAATATTAGAATTTCACTTTTAAATAAAAAATTATATTTAGTGAAAAATACTTGTTTTTACGATATTAACCACTTTTGACCCTTATAGAAGTTATGTTGGGATTTATTAAATTATATTATCATTTATCTTTAAATAAATATTATCTAATAATATTATTTTATTAAAATAACATTTATTTAAAAAATTATTGGAATTTTCAAAAGAGTATCTTAATTAAGAGTATATATTTCCAAAAATACAATTTTTGATTTCTTCATATCAAAATCTAATTTTTATCAAACTCATTATATAATAATTTATAAAGTAATAATAAAAAGTGGTAAATATAATAATTATTTCATTAAAAATAAAATATACAAATTTTTATTACTAGGTTCTTAATACATAACCCATTATTACATGAGCATATGCCTTAAGGGTAAGGTGTATGATAGTGGTACTTTCTTGTGGTAGTTCAATGAACATGGTTTGGGTTGTGATCTTGAAAAGTTTTAACTTATAAAATAAATGTTTGTTATAAAGATTTAATTATTGAATCTTGGATTGATTATTCAGGGTAAAATCCAAGTGATGTCATCTCCCTTAGAAGCTCTTGTATATGGGATTCAAAGGGTATGATCCTATTGGTTAAGGTCATCACTTATTCTATCTATGTCAATTGGACTTTACCATAACCCTTGATATATACTAATATTAATGGTAACTTTATAATTGATATATTATCAATGGTTAAGATGCATAACAATATTTTAAATTTGACCTTCTATATTTTATAGTATTCTAAAATAACCAAATCAGTTCATGTGTTTTCTATAAATAAATTACTTAAAAATGAATTTATTCATTTAAAAAGGGAATTTAATTTATAAAAGTTTGGGTTGTTAAATTATCCCCCTTCAGAAATTTCACCCTTGAAATTTCATTTCATACACTAAAATATATGAAATTAATTCTATTTCATCACATCTTATGATTCCCATGTTGCTTCCTTAAACTTGTGGTTCTACCAAAGCACTTTAACGAGGTGAGTTTTCTTCTTTCATAAAACTTTTTCTCTATAATCTAATATCTCCACTAATTTCTCCTTTTATTAAAGTTCATTATCCAAGGGTACCACATTTGGATTTAGTACAAGTTATGGGTTTGGTATGTACTTCCTCAAGAGGGATACATAGAACACATCATGTCCTTGAGATAGGTTTGGTGGGAGTTCTAACTGATAGGCCACTTCTATAACGTGATAAATGATCTCAAATGGGTCTATATATCTTGGACTAAGCTTTCCATTTTTTTCTAAAACCTCATGAATTTTTTTCATAGTGATATATGAAGGGATACTTTATCTATGAACTTAAACTACAAGTCATGTCAAGGATTGTTTGTATATCCTTTCTTTTGAATTTTTGTAGATTTGATATAATTTTGAATGGTTTGAAAATTCTCTATCATCTCTTGGATATGTTAATATCTCATAATATTACTCCCTATAACTTCATCCCATCATGTTGGAGTTCAACACATCTTCCCATATAGTGCCTCATAAGTTTCCATTTCAATAATAGAATGGAATCTATTATTATATGAGAACTCCACTAGAGGAATGTGATGATCCCAACATGATTAAAAATATATTGAACATGATCTAATAATATCATCTAGAGTTTTAATGGTTATATTAGATTTACCAACCATATAAGGGTGATAAGCAGTACTAAAACTAAACTCTATATACAATGCTTTCTAAAGTATTATCCAGAACCTTTAGGTAAACCTCATATCTCAATCAGATAAAATAGTGAGTGGTACTCCATGCAGTCATAACACTTCCCTTATGTATATATTAGTGAGTTTTTTAAGAGATAAATATTCCTTGATACCAATGAAATGTGCAAATTTTTTAAGTTGATCGACTATCACCAGGTAGAGTTACTACCTTTAGATGTCCTAGGGAGTCCTAGGGTGAAATCTATGGTTATTATTTCCCATTTCCATACTAGTATGGGAAATGGTTGCATCATTCTCTTATAATTCTATCTTCTAGACATGACTTGTTTGTATACCAAGCATTGAGATACTAACTATGAAATCTCCCTATTTATGTTATCCCACCAAAAAAATCTTGTGATCTTTGTATATATTAGTGATTCCTAGATCAATATAAAATTATAATCTATGAGAATCATATAGAATTTTTCTCTTAAAAACTAGTTTATAGGGGACACATATCTGATTTCCAAAACTTATAACTCTATCTTTATAAAAGTTGAACAATTGAATATTCTCTACCATTCTCTATAGATACTCATCATGTTTTTAGGCCTCCTTGATCATCTTAAGAATGGATAGTTGAGAATTTATTTGGGTAAGGTAGGATGAATTTAATTTTATGATTCCCATGTCTATCATTTTTATGTCCAATAATATTGGATCTCTTTAAATCCTCATCATGTATAGAGTTACATGTTCCTTTCTACTCAGAGCATCTACCACTTTATTCTCCTTCTTGGGATGGTAATGGATTGAAAAATCATAATCCTTGTTCATCTCTAACAAAATTCATTAGATTATATTGGAATATTTTTAACACCCCAATATCTTATGGTATTTATCTTTTAAAATTTAATCTCTTCTATAGGTATGTTTCATACAATACTAAGTTTAAATGAATAATGATGTACAATTAAATATCATTATTTTAGCACAACCGTTATAACCTAGATGTTACATCGGTGGGAATTAATAGAATTAACCAAATTATGATATATATATATATATATATATTATATTTAATCAAATGTTTTTAAATTCATCCAAATGATTTTATAGGCATAAGATAATAATTAGTTTTTCTAAAAGTGGTTTTACCTCCTTTTAATGGAGAACCTATTTTAAATCCAATTATTTACACTTTTATATATTTTATTTGAAAAATAAACTTTTTATTTTAAATTTAAATATAAAAATTTACTTTGATTTAATTTTTGGTATTTTTTTGATAAGTTTCATGTTTTGATGAATAGTTAAAAATACTAAATTTTAATTGAAAACAACTTTTTCATAAAAATAATTTATAATGTTAAATTATATTTTTGATTGATTTTAAAGTAAAATTAGATCATTTTTTTATCATTTAATCCAATTTAGGTCATTTAAATGAATTTCACATTAAAATTGGATATAAAAAATTATTGAACTTTTGAACATTTCTTTAAAACCCACTTTCTTGCCATGTATATGGGATTAGAGTTAAATATAATTTAGCCACTTATGTGAATTAAATTTGGAAAAATGGATATAAATATTTTTAATAAGTATTCTATTTCAATTCTAATAGGATCAACTTAATTTAATTGGATATTATGAATAGTAATTTTAGTAAATTTTTATTTACTACTATTAAAGGTAAATCGGGAAGTTAAAGGTAAAAATAATATTATAATATTATAAAAATACCCTAAATCTTGTCCTGATTTCATTTATTGAGTGGGTTTCAAAAAAAATCGACCTTAAGCCAAAATTATAACCTTTTTAATCCACTTGGGTAAAAATATGACATTTATTATATTTTATTTTAAGATAAGTTAAAAACATCAAACTCGTATTTTTATTAAGTAAATCATTTTTAATATAGAGTTATACATAATATAAATTAAAATATAAATAGTAATTTGAAATATAATAAATTTATATTGATCATGATAATTTATTTTTAATTTTTAGAGAATAAAAAATTTAATTGAAGGCTTCCATAATGATGATGTAATAATTGTTTAATTAATGGAAATATGAAAAAAATGATATTAAAAGTATTAAAAAAATATAATTTTAAATAATTAAGGACACAAAAAAAATTATAGATAACTTTTATATGTTATTTATATATTATAGGTGCTGGTTTAAAGTTATCATGTTTTTAGGATATTTTTAAAAAGACAAATATTGAATAATACCAAAATTGACATGAAAGATACTTTAAAATAAATAATATTTTATTAAATGATATAAAATTCATAAAAAAAATAAAATTATAAAAACTAAATATAATAATGTTAAATATGTCATAAATGATCCATTTGGGGGTTATTTTTTCATTTTATTGTAACTATATTAACCCTAAAGAGTAAAACATTCAAGTTGTCATGGTAAGAGTTAAAGGATTTAACTAAGGGTTAAATCCAAAAGATAAGGTTAATAGTGTGACCAAAACGTGTATAAAATCATTGGTTTAGATTATTTAGACTCATAATCATCTTATATTATAAATAACCCACCTTGTTACCATTTTTAATTAAAAATTAATTTATACTAATTTAATATTTTGGGAGTTTCCTAAAGTGTCTCTCACCTTAATTATAAGAGGTCACCTCCTTACTTACTTACTTACACCACTTTGAGCCTTCAAGCATACCCAAACCCTAATTATTTTCCCTATAAACTTCCCTATACACATAATATATGTTCTAAACTTCTCAAAAGACCAACCCTAGTGTCCCTAAGAGGAGATCCAAAGGAGGTTCACTAAAGAAGAGGTAATCGTCTTTACTGACTCCTTCAAGTTAATTTCTTTTTATACTTCCTCTTCATATGTTGTTTCCATTATAAAGTAATAAATCTAGTATCACCTATATTATGATATGTTATTATTATTATGGAACAATCATATTTCACCTTTTACCTATCCTATAAAAAACAAAATCACCACACGTGTGTGCGTACGGCCTACCATCTCCACATTGTGGTGTAATATGGTTTTCATCACCACTTCATTTGTATGGGTATAATGATGTATATAATGAATATTAATAATAAATATGAAATTATATTGATTATTTATAATTAATATACCCTCCAATTCCTTACTCTTTCACCATTAAGGGAATGATATTGTCACTCATGCGTATGTATGACCTACCGTCTCCACAACGTGATGTGATTAATTTTCCATGTTAATTATTCAATAATGATTATAAAGATATATATAATGATTAAATATAATATCTATGAACTAAATATCATTATGTATATGAAATAAATATATATTATGGATAATAAAAGGGGATAACATGGAAAAACATGCATAGGAAAATGAAGCAATTAACACCCAAAACAAGTGTAATAACAAAATATTATTAACAAATGGGTGATAAGATAATATAAGAGGATAATATATGATATAATAAATATATATATGGTATTTTTATAAATTAATAACATGTTTAAAACTATTATACAGGAGGTTAAAACACATCCAACTAATGTAAAGTACAAGGTAAGAGTTAATTTCGCAATCTCATTATTATCTAGGATTGTTTATGCATAAGTATTTACTGAGACATATTTATCATCCATGTCTATGTTTCTTAAAAAATAATTTCAAAATATTCTTAAAATTCTTCTACAATTGTTTAAAGTAATTTTTACCCAAGTTTTAATTTTATAAAACATTTTAAAGGAATATTTTTGTCATTTTCCGAATGAGGTACTTTATGACCTTTTCAACAAAATACAGAAGGAATGTTTTTTTAATTTATAAAACATGATAGAAACTTCATTTACAATATTACATGATTATTTTCACTAAAAATGTTTTTTTATAAAAAATTTCACCCCTTTTAAAATAATGTCAATATAAAAATAGGTATTTCTCTCAAAAAAAATTAATTATTTTATTAGATTGTCTTAATCTATGTCAACTTCCTTTGTTGGATTTTATCCTTAATTGTGGTTGATTTCTTATGATACAATATACCATATTTTATTGAAGGGTTTATGATCTTTTTGACTATGGATGTCTTATTTTGATACCATTCATGGTTTATGGTTAATGTTTTGACATTTCATATGATATTTTTAATACGAATGTTTATGTTGGTTATGTTTCACTATTTTTCATATGAGGAATGCATTGGAATTATTAAGTGATGGGAAGGTCCCTATATAGCCCCTCGATGCATCGATAGGTTTTATGAGACAATCTATTTTGGTTTTTTACCTATTTATGTATGGTGTCTTGGTCGAATCCTTGATGGTATGATTATGATGTCTGGTATTATGCATTACCTCATTATGTGATTAGTTAATGATAATTCATGTGATTATTCGACTAATAGAATATCCATGTTATGTTTTATAGATCATGTGATTATTTTATATGGTATTATTTATTATTTCCATATTATACTCAAGACTATGTTTAAATGGATTGTGTTTCATCTATTCACCTTACCATAATTATTGTGCTTATTTATGATTAGCTTCTGTTGTATGGTTACACTTACTGAGCATTTAACCTCACCCATTTCTTATGTTTTATTTCCCCAGGATGCCAAGATGTGTATTATGAATTATATAAAGGCTTAAAATAGGAGATTAATGGAATTATCAAAGTATTATATATGTTTTATTTTTTGTTTTTAATTATAATTTAAGTATCATATATGTAATATATTTTCCAAGATAGCTAAACTGATCGGTCCTTTGGGATTCGAGACATGTGTCTATACTAATTTAATAAAGTAAGGTATTGGCTCTGGGCTACAGGGATTGGGGTTTTACAGTTAGTATCAGAGGAATTTTAACAATAACCTTTAAAACTAGATTTAGAAAACATAGATTAGGGAACATAACCCTATGATAGACTTTGAGGATAAGCATAGAAGAACATCCTAGGGGTATCAACTCGAACACAGTGTGTTGGTCCTGACTCGTCGTAACATGGTACACGATAATAGGCCTTATTGCACACCTAGTTTGACACTACTAGGGGATATGCTTAAGATAATTCACATTTTCTTTAAAGACCATTATGAAGGATTTAAAATTAGATATGTCCCAAAAAACCATGTTTATGATTTAGATATTAGTTATACCTAAATTTTCAGTTTAGGTTATGTGATTTACTAGTTCTGCGATTATGAATTATGTTTCATAATGTTATGATCTAATATAGTGTATGACATTGGTTAGAAATGGAATCTAGTGCAAGGAATGAAAATAGTATCAACGCATGTAATCCATGTAGGGATTTCCCTCCAATGAAAGATAATGATGTTGGTGCTAGAGTTGTAACTGGTGATGAAAAAATTATAACTATATTGGAATAAATTATTCAAGTTGTGAACAATAACCTTACCTATATAGAGAAGATTGATCCACAACATGTAGGAATAATGTTAGACTACTTCATGAGAAAAAACCCTACAATATTCAATGGGACTACAAATCAATTTGAGGCTAATCAATGGATAAGTTCCTTAGAAAAGATATTTCTCAATTTGGGAAGTAAGGAAAGAGAGAAAGTTGTCTTAGAAGTTTATCATCTTTTGGAGATGTGAATCAATTGTGGTCATTGATTCAAAACACTAAGGGGGTGGGACAAATTTCAAGAATGGAATGGAAAGATTTAAGGAAATTTTCATGGGAAAATATCTCCCTCATGAATAGTGAGCAGATGTGCAGAGGTAATTTTTGAGTCTAAGGAAAAAAGAAATATGAGAATGTTACTGAATATGAATCTAACTTTACAAGGTTATCAAGAAATTATATGGACAACATACATAACCCAAGGAGTAATATTGATCATTTCTTTAAAGGGTTAAATCCATTCCTCTGAAAGGAATTTGTCTCCCAAACTTTCTCATCATTTTAGGATATAGTCTCATGTGCTATCAAGATAGATAAATAATTCTCTAAGTCTTATGAATTTAAGGGAAATCAAGAGAATAATAAAATGGTGGAGAAAGAGATAGAAAAAGGGAAAAGGTAAAGAAGGATTTTTCAACATGTGATAATTGTGGGAAGAAACACCCTGGCACTTGCCTAAAGGGAATTAGAGTTTGATAAAAGTTTAGAGAGAAAGGTCACTAGGCCCATGATTGTAAGGGAAAGAAAGAATCTGTCAATGTGAAATGTTTCAACTGTAAGGATATGGGGCACTATGAAAATTAATTTCACAAATGTAAAGGAAATATAGCTCAAAAAAAGCAAATGGATCATGGTCAATCTTATGTTGTTACTATAGTTGAAGTGGAATAATTGATGTATTTGTGTTTATGGATTCAATAATTATGTTATTATATTCTGGTTATAAGATTAATGTGATATATAAGGATTGTACTGTAGTACTTCTTCTTTAAATATTTTTAAGAATGCATGTTTTTAAGGTTTTTAGGTGATCAAGGTATTCATATATTTGGTATGTGAAAAAAAATTGCATTATGTTGTCTAGGGAAAATATGATGTTATCTTGATTTTTGAAATTCAATTACCTTCCTTCTAAAGTGTTGGATCATAATATTTTGGAAAAATTAACCATTTTTTAAATGGTTTAATATGATCTTTGGACAAGGTTTTATAAATTTTTGTATTACTTAACCGTGTGATGAAACATGTGCTAAGAAAAGAAGTAGAAATTGTTCAAGGCACAACAAAAGGATAAGATTTTATTTATATAAATGTATATTTACAAATATTTTTATATAGTGAAAGAATTCATCAACTATAAAAAATGTTTTTGATATAAAAATGTTATCCTAGTACATTCTTTTCCGATGAATCAAATGGTCCCTTATATTATCGAAGATTTATAACTTTGTGATTATTAACTGTATCCTAACCATGTTCTTTATCACTCTCCATCAGAACATGATGGTTCTATTTATCTTCTATGTCTATGTTTTCCTACATGGAACCCTAGTATGTGTTATATTTGGTGACCTTCTTACTTACCTTTCTTTATTTTAAAGTGTAGGTTTCATTAATCCTTTTTTGATGTTGGATTTCATCAAAGATATTTTGAAAATTCAAACCCCTAATTTTTTATCCAAAGTTTAAATTAAGAGGTCATAATTTATTAAAGGATGGGATAATGTAATAACCCCAAGATTTTATTGCATGTATCTTATTAAATTTAATATATTCGATATCTATGTTTCAAACAACACCAAGTTTAAATGAATAATGATATATAATTAAATATCATTATTTTAACATGACCGTTATAACCTATCCATTAAATTAGTGATAATGAATAATATTAACTAAATTCTGAAACATATATATTATATATTTAATCAAGTGTTTTCATATTCATCCAAATAATTTTATAGGCATAAGATAAGAATTAATTAAATTTTACACATTAAAAGGCTCTATTTTTCTAAAATAAGTTTTAATGTCTTTTAATGGAGAACATATTTTAAATTCAATTTCTAAAACTTTTATATATTTTATTTAAAAAAGTAAACTTCTTATTTTAAATCATAATATAAAAAATTACTTTTATTTAATTTTTGGTATTTTTCGGATAAGTTTCATGTTTTAGTGAGTAATAAAAATACTAAATTTTTTTTGCAAACAACTTTTTATTTGAAATAATTTATAGTGTTAAATTATATTTTTTATTAGTTTTAATTAATAATTAGATAATTTTTTATTAGTTAATCCAATTTAGTTAATTTGAATCAATTTCACATTAAAATTGGATATAAAAACTTATTTAACTTTTGAACATTTCTTTAAAACCTGTTTTCTCGTTATATATGTGGGATTGGAGTTAAAAATAATTTAGCCACTTCTGTGAATTGAATTTTGAAAAATAGACAAACAAGGTTGTAATTAGTATGATATTTCAAGTATAATAGTATCAACTTAACTTTTTGGATTTTATGAATAATAATTTTAGTAAATTTTTATTTACCACGGTTAAGGGTAAATCGAGTAATTAAAGGTAAAAATAATATTATAATATTATAAAATTACCCAAACACTTTTTCCAATTTCATTGGATAAGTGGGTTTGACCAAAATTAACCTTAGGCCTAAATTATAACCTTTTTAAGCCACTTGGGTAAAAATATGATATTTATTATATTTTATTTTAAGATAAGTTAAAAACATCATACTCATATTTTTAGTAAGTAAATAATTTTTAATATAGGATTATACAGAAGATAAATTTGACTGTAAATATTAATTTTAAAGATAATAAATTTATCTTTATCATGATAATTTATTTTTATTTTTTAGAGACAAAAATATTTAATTAAAGGCTTTCATAATGATAATGCAGTAATTGTCTAATTAGTGGAAATAGAAAATAAATGATAGTAAAAATATTAAAATAAATATAAATTTACATAATTAATTACATCCAAAAAAATTTAAAGATAACTTTTATATTTTATTGATACATTATAAGTGTTTTTTTGAAGTTATCATGTTGTTATTATATTTTTAAAGAGAAAAATCTTGAATAGTATCAAAATTTACATAAATGATAGTTTAAAATAAATAATATTTTATTAAATGATATAAAATTAATAAAAATATAAAATTAACTAAACTAACTATAATAAGGTTAAATATTTCATAAATTATCAATTTGGGGTTTTTTTCATTTTATAGTAACTATATTAACCCTAAAGTGAAAAAACTCCAAGTTGTCATGGTAAGAGTTAAAGGGTTTAACTAAGGGTTAAATCCAACAGATGAGGTTAATATTGTGACCTAAACATGTATAAAAATAATTGGTTTATATTATTTAGATCCATTATCATATTATATTCTAA
Organism: Viscum album; assembly: GCA_963277665.1. NCBI lineage: Eukaryota > Viridiplantae > Streptophyta > Magnoliopsida > Santalales > Viscaceae > Viscum > Viscum album. Next base: position 933,030,404 of record OY728141.1, read on the forward strand.
ATAACTCATTTTGGATCCATTTTTAATTAAAAAATAATTTATATTAATTTAATATTTTGAGAGTTTCTTAAAGTACCCATCACCTCAATTATAAAAGGGAACCTCCTCCCTCACTTCCTTACACCGCTTTGAGGCTCAAACAACCCCCAAAATTTTTCCATATAAACTTCCCTATCCATATCCTAGATTTTCTTGTCTTCTCAAAAGACCAACCCTAGTGTCCCTAAGAGGAGATCCCAAGGAGGTTCGCTAAAGAAGAGGTAATCGTCTTTACCGACTCCTTCAAGTTCATTTATTTTTCTACTTCCTTTTCATGTGTTGTCTCCATTATAAAGTAATAACTCCATATTAAAATATATTATGATATGTTATTATCATTATGTAACAACCATATTCTATATTTTATTCATCCTATGAAAAAATAAATCACCATGCATCGTACGTACATCTTACCATCTCCACGTTGTGGTGTAATCTTTTTTCCATCACTGCTTTATTTGGATGAGTATAATGATGAATATAATAGATATAAATCATAAATATGACATGATATTTATTCTTTATAATTAATATACCATCAATTTCCTTACTCTTTCACTGTTAATGGAATGATATCATCACTCGTGCGTACGTACGGCCTACCGTCTCCACGATGTAATGTGATTCATTTTCTATGTTAACCATTCAAGAATGATTATAAGGATGTATTAATGAGTAAATATAATATATATGAACTTAATATCATTATATATATGAAATAATTATATCATATGCATAATAAAAAGGGATTACATAAAAAAACATGCATAGAAAAATGAAGCAGTTAACACCCAGAACAAGGGTAGTAATGAAATATTATTAACAAACAAGTGATAAGATAATATTAAAGGATCATATATGATATCATAAATATAGGTATGGTTATATTATAAATTAATAACATGTTTAAAACCATTATATATAAGGTTAAAGTACATCCAACTAAAGTAAATTACAAGCTAAGGGTTAATTTCACAATCTCATTATTCTTCAGGATTGTTTATACGTGAGTATTTACTGGGACATATTTATCATCCATATCAATGTTTCTTAAAAACGTATTTCAAAATATTATTTCAATTATTCTACAATTTTTTAAAGTTATTTTTACCCAATTTTTTATTTTATAAAATGTTTTTAAAGGAATCTTTTTCTCATTTTCCAAATGAGGTACTTTATAACCCTTTTGACAAAATATGAAAAGAATGTTCTTTTTTAAAATTTATATAGCATGATAGAAAATTCCTTTACAATATTACAATATTAATTTAACTCAAAATGTTTTATTTTAAAAAATATTACCCATTTTAAAATAATTTTAATATAAAAAGATGTATTTCTCTCAAGAAATGTTTAATGATTTTATTAGATTATTTTCATCTATGTCAACTTCCTTTACTAGATTTTACGCTTAATTGAGGTTTATTTCTTAAGATACAATATACCATATTATATTTAATGTTTTATGATATGTTTGACTATGGATATTCTATTTTCATACCATTCATGGTTTATAGTTAATGTATTAACATTTCATATTCTTGTTTTAATATGAATGTTTATATTGGTTATGTTTCACTATTTTCATATGAGGAATGAATTGGACTTAGTAAGTGATGGGAAAGGCCTTATATAGCCCTTTTATTCATAAGTAGGTCTCATTTGACAAACTAGTTTGGGTTTTTACCCGTTATTTTAAAGTGTCTTGGTCAAAGCCTTGACGGTGTGTTTATGATGTCTTGCATTATGCATTCTCTCATTATGAGATTAGTTATTGACATTCCATCTGATTATTTGACTAGTATAATATTCATGGTTATTTTTTCTAGGTAATGTGATTATTTTGTATGGTATTATTTATTCTTTATATATTATGATCAATATTATTCTTAAATGGCTTGTGTTTCAATTATTCACCTTTCCAAAAATGATTATGCTTATTTATGATTAGCTTTCATTGTATGCTTAACATTACTATGAATCTGAGATCACCCCTTTCTTATGTTTTATTTTCCTAGGATTCCAAGATATGTATTATGACTGATATGCGGGGTTAAGTTTAGAGATAAATAGCATTCTCAATGGATTATCTCTGTTTTATTTTATGTTTTGGATTATAATGTAAGGTTTATATATGTAATCTATTTTTCAAGACTACTAAACTAATCAATCCTTTGGGATTAAACAATTGTATTTATTCCAAAGTAACAAAGTAATGAACTGGCTCCAGGCTACTAGGGTCGGGGTGTTATAATCTTTGTATGTGAATATATACTTGAGGATTTTATTATTCATATATATTTCACACTTCTCCTCATAGAGATAATGTATCCAAATATTCAATTTGAATATCACTATATCCAATTCTATATCATGTTTTGGGTAGTTATACTCATGGATATTTAATTTTAAGGTGGTATATTCCTTCACTTTTTCATCATTCATGAGTAAACAACCCAATCCCTTTTTGGACACATCGATGTAGATCAAAAATCCTTCCCCACTGGTGGGTAATTTGAGAACAGGTAAAGTGATTAGGCTCTTAATTAACTCCTTAAATCTCTCCTTATATTCATCATTCAATAAAAACTTCAATCCCTTCTAAGTTATCTTGGTTATTGGTCTTGTAAATCAAGACAATTATCTCATAGATTTATGATAGTACCCATATAATACAAGGAAACTATGGATCTTCATCACCAATGTTGTTTTTGGTGATCCTTTAATTTCCTCCATTCTTAAAGGGCCCATAAATATTCCTTTGTTGGTGATAACATTCCCAATTATTGTTACCTTCTCCATCCAAACTCGCATTTATTGTACTTTTAATATAATTTTCCTATTTGTAAGTTCTTCAGTACAATATTCAAATGGTCCTTATATTCCACCTTACTATAGGAGTAAATAAAAATATCATTAATAACATACCCCAGAAATGTTACTTTCTCCATCCAAAACACACATTTACTTTACTTTTCATATAATTTTTCATTTTTTATGGACTTTAGTACAACATTCAAATGATCCTCGTGTTCCTCCTTGCTTTTGGAGTAGATAATAATATCGTTTATAAATACTACCATAATTTTTTTTGTGGTAATCCCTCAAGACTCTATTCATTCAGTCCATGAACATAGCTGGATAATTAGTGAGTTAAAATAGAATCACTATGAAATTTTAATGCTCATACCTTATATGAAAATAAGTCTTGGGTATATCCTTTTTATTCACCATTACTTGATAATAACCCAAATAAATATCCACCTTAAAGAAGTATTGGGATCTATGTAGATGACTGAACAAGTCATAAATCCATGATAGAGGATACTTTTTCTTTATTATGATCTTTTTGAACTCATGATAATCAATACATAGGTCCATTGACCCATCCTTATTTTTAATAAAGAGGACTGGTGCACCCCCATAGTGAATAACTTGGGTGTATAAACCCTTTTTCTAGATTCTATTTTAGTTGTATCTTCATCTCTTTAAGTTAAATAGTGGATATTTTATATAGATTCTTGGATATTGTAAAATATATGAGTATAAGATTGATTGATAACTCAACCTAATTTCTTAAATAAAGACCATAAAATTCTTTAGGAAACGTATTAGTATATTTTGTTGGAATGGTTATTTCATCAAGTATGATCTTTTCATTAGTATTTTTCTTTTAAGCTAGATCTCCTGCTCGTAAGGTAATAATATCCATGCTTGAAATTGATGATACTAAAGGATATTCATACTCATCCATGAACTTATATAGTATCATAAGATTATTTTTGATATGGAGGGTGATTTCCTTATCTTAGAAATTTATATTGGCTCTATATAAGGAAATAAAATCCATACCCAAATTGCATAAAATTCCACTAAAGGGAGTATCATAAGGTTTTATGGGAAGTTGATCTCAAAAATATGGACAGGGGAGAAGTTTTATACTTGGGATGAAATAATTTCTCCATTTTCCATTTTTCCCAATATATCCACTACCATATTTTGAGGTGGTGTTTGAGTAGTTTTACTAAAATAGAATGATATGAAAGAATATATAGAACTAAAATCAAATAGTATGTTAACTGTCCTTGATTGAATAACTAGCGTACTTATCACCACATCATTGTTGAGATTCACCTCAATAGTTATGATATCATAGATCTCCCTTTATCTCTTGGAATTTTAGGATTTTTTTCATTATTTATCTTTGATAAGCCTTGGTTTAATGAATTGATTCATATAGTATCCTTGTTCCTTGAAATTGAAACATTGGATAGTGGTATGATAGTTGACTAGAGCATTCATTTCTTCCATAAAATTGGTGGGTTTCTCCCATCCATAATCACTAGCTTGGTTCCCTTCTTTACTACACCTAAATCATATCCTTTTCCCCTTAAAGTAATTTTTTGGATGGTTCTTCCCACACTTTTGACAAGTGGGATATTGGATGTTTTTTCCACCATGAGATTTATCCATAGATCCCCTAGAATTAAACTCCATTCTTCACTTCCTATATCCAAACCCATGAGACCCTTTAGATTATCTAATCTCTTTTTTCAATTTTAGGGAACATTAGACAATTTCCTTATAGTTATCAAAGTCATAAATCACCAAATCTTTTCATATACTTTCCTTAGCAAACAAAATAAGTGGTAAAATTTGTATTCTAGGGTCAATGATAAAGGTGAAGGTGTATTTTGAAAGTATTTTGAATTTCACCTCATACACCTCAATGGATTATTCATTCTTTTTCTTTAGGCTAAGGAAATCCCACTACATTTTCATCCAAATAGTGTGAGGAAAATATTTTTTGAAAAACATTTTCTATAATTCTTTCAACTTCATCACTTGGATCTCTTCCTAAGGTTTCATATTTTTTTATTGGAATCCACCATTGATCATATTCTCCATCCATAAGATAAATATTTAGCGCAACCTTATCTTGCAAAGAGAATTGAAGGATGAAAAAGATTATTTCAATGTATTTGATCCATTATTCCATGATTAAAGGATCATAAGATCCACTAAAAGTTAGAGTAATTTAACACATAAAGGTATCAATTTAAAATTTCACTTTCTTAGGAGGATTTGGGTTTTCCCCCTAATTCAAGTTTCTATTAAAAACTTGAGTTCATTGAGAAAGTATTTTCATGAGGTTTTTATTTCCTAATCTCATTGGGTTGGGTATCTTATTTGGGAATTTCCCATTAAATTGGTTGTTGACTTAGTTCCTCTTATTTTCATCCATTGACTAAAATAAAGGGAAAATTAGTGATGATAATTATTAAAATATTAAAAACATAAAATAAAAACTATGAACATTTAAGGGATAACTAATAAATGATACATATTCATTAACCTATTAATTTCTAGATTTCAATATAAGTTATCCATGGTCTATTTACTAACAAAAAAAATCTTGTGTGTTTTTATTCCCTTTATAATGGTTTATAAGGAGATTGAGAATTTACCAAAGCACTTCCCTCTGGATTTTGAAACCAGGTGTGCATCAAGACCACTTTTTTGGGCACCAAGTGATGATCGATTCAATTTCCAATTTAAAATTTTTAGGGTTATTATCCCTAGGTACAATTTTTCCAGATCCATATCCACTTATAGTATCAAGATAGGGGTTTTGTTTGTTGTAATACACTTACTCTATACTTTACCATAATTTAGGGATGTTTTCATGTGTTAGTTTTATCCCTAAGTATTTCACTAAATTTTTCTAATCTTAATCACCAAAAATAATTAGACCTTTCTCTGATGCCAGCTATGACAACCCATATCTTTAATATACCTTATTTCATGATTTGTTACATAAAGATACACTTAATACAATTCCAACAGATCAAAAGACCTAGTGTATTTGGGTAATTAGATACATAAAAAATTACTTGAAATAGGAATGAAAAAAAAAATTATTTAAAAACACAAAAACATGCTCTTATATACCATCGTTATTTTAATATCGCATAGGATAACCTCAGGATGTACATAAGAAAGGGGTGAGATATAAATCTTGGTAAGAGAATAATCAAATAATAACATGATGAAAGTAATACATGTGGGTCAATAGGCATACCAAGGTGACATAGAATGGGTGAGAATCATAAACATGAACATCAAATCATGATATAAGATTAAAATATCAAGGTAACATAGGAATGTGGAAACAATATAAAACATTAAATCATAAGAATAAGTCAAGTATAACCACCAATAAATCATAACATTGTGAAACCTTGAAAAAATAAAGTAAGAACCTTGTATTCGATAGTGTGTATGACATGCGACAGCAAGCGCGTAAGGTAATATAATATCCATATACTTTATAATATATTTACTATTTAAAATATATTCTATATATTTCAATGCATGAAAAACTAAGTTATATTGAAATTAAAGTGACACTAAGTTATCATACATCATATCCAACAATGACCTTACTCTATATCTTTCATTACATGCAAAAAGCGACCTACTTCATTGGCTTTCTTTATACGCAATATTGAGTCTTACTGAGAAAAAATCTATAATTAAAACATTATTATTTAATATAATAAGATATAAACTAGACTTGTGAAGAGTATTAACTAAATTATGAAAATATATGGTTTAGACAACTAAATCATTGGTTAAAAATAATTTATAAATGAATATAATAACCAATTTAATATTAAAAGGATATCTTTATAGAGAACTATTTTTATGCTCACAAAGTTGTTTTACCCAAATAGATTAAATTAATTGCAGTTAGTGAGTGATATTAATGTAATAAATATGTTACATATTCAGTAAATTATTTTTTATATTCATCCAATAGATTTTGTAACCATAAGATAAGAGCGAACCCAATATTTCACATAAAAACCTATATTTTTATTAAGGCATTTTTACCACCTTTTAATAGAAAACCAATTTTAAATATTAATTTTGAAACTTTTATAAATTTAATTTTATAAAATAAACATTATTTTTTAATTTATAATGTCGAAATTATATTAGGGTGAATTTTTGAGATTTTTCTAAGAAACTTCATTTTTTAGTGAATAGTGAAAAATATTGTGTTTTAGTAAAAAAATGCCTTTTTGTTTAAATAATTATTAATGTTAAATTATATTATAAATTTATTTTAAAGTCAAATTGGATAAATTATACATCTATTAATACAATTTATTTCATTATAATCAATTTACCTTTTTAAATTGAATATAAAAACATAACAATCTTTTAAACATTTTTCTACTAAAACTAGTTAATCTTTCTGTCTGTGAGATTAGCTTTAATCCTAATTTTGAGAATTGATGCCTCACGAAATGATGATTGTTCAATTATCCATTACCAACTCTTATGTTGGACATTATTATATACACTATATTTATATATGATATATATCTTATTTATAATGTTTTAAAATTCTATAATTTTTATTTATAACATACATTTATGTATTCTGAGTTGTGTAAATACGATAATATCGTTTGAGGAAATGTGGACTACTGCCCCCTAAAAATGATGTGATTCGTTCACACGATACATGGAATGTATAAATGAATGGATATAATTAAACATATCATACAAAAACAACATATTTATTATATTAATGACATAATTACCTTTCTGGAAATATATATATATATATATATATATATATATATCATTTTCTTTATTAGCCTTTCACATACTTAAAAAGTGATAATGTTATTCGTAGACGTGTGGACTACTGCCTCCTAGACCTGATGTGATTAATTTTACACCATAAAATTCTATATATAAGTATATATGATTAAATAATATGATATTTATTATATAATGATCATTATGGAAAGATTTGAGTTACTTACCTTCTTTCTACAACGATCACTTAAAAATGGGAATGTCACTCATGTGTACGTATGACCTACCATCTTAATGATTGAAACGTATTCTCATTTTCATAAACATATTTAATGATTTATTTTAAAAGTAAAATTTATGTAAAAATATTATAATTATGTCATTGTTATTATTATGGATATGTTATATAATGAACCCTATGACCATAGTTGACCAACAATAGTTATTTTGACACATAAATTGAATTTGTTCAAAAACACCCAATGTAAACTTAATTATTTGAGTAGTTGTACACAACATGGTAATAAGTGAAATAAAAGTAATTATAAACATGAAAAATATTATTAAGAAATTATAAAATTAACATAAGTTTATTATACAGTAATTTAGAGGACTTTCACCCGAAAGGAAACACAAGGTAAGGGATTTTCGTCTCAATTTACATTCCATTGAGGCTTATTTGTTGATATGAAACTAGTTTATTTTACATGCTGTATGTAATTCCCTTTACATGATATATCATGAATCTCCTTACTATCATGATATTGTAAACATTCATATAATTTTATTCCTTCATGAGGATTATGTTTCAAAATATTTCAATGTGGTATGGGACACTTTGGGATTTTTAAAGATTATTTTCCTCAACAATAACTTTAAAGATCTTTCCATGGTATTTCCATTTGAGTAAATTATATAAAAATTGTTAAATATATACCTTTCATTATTTTCTATCTATTCATGACCATTTTCAAGTATTAGTACCATTTTCCACTCTTTGGTACTCAAGTGTTTTACAAAATGTTTTTTAGAAAACCCAACTTTATATCTCTCTTTAACTGAAGAACCAGTTTTATTATAAAAAACATGTTTTATTAAAAGGTTTATAAAAATGTTTCTAAATGATTTAGTAAATACATTTTTACCCATTTTGTCTTTTACCAATGTTTCAACAGAATCTTCTTGTTTCTTTTCTAACGGGTCATTTTCTAACCTTTTGTCATACAAAAGGAATATTCTTTTTACCTCATACAACATGTATGGATTCATCTGTCGTCATTTATTTGAATCATCCTTTTCAAAAGGTTTATTTTTAAAAAAAAAATCAAAAGGTTTTTCAAAAGCAAAGGATATTTTCCTCAAGAATATTTTTAAAAGGTATTCTTTTATTTCATCAATGAAAAAAACCATCTATTTTTACTTTACATGTGATTTTTTGTATTGATAGTATACTTAATCTTTCTCTAGATGGTTTATAATTTATTTGGACAAGAATATTATTCACATTCACTTCCTTGCTTTATTTATTAGTCCCCTTGAAATATTCAATATATTATGATCATTAATGATTGAATTTACCTAAAATTATCCTTTTCATTTATCATGGATGTTACTATTGCCTAAAATGTATACCATTTTATAGACGGTGTCTACTTTGATAGTTATTTGATTATCTGGGTTAATATTGATAATTTTGTATCTCTTAATCCATATGGATATTTGATAAGTCACATTGTTAAATCAATTATTTTATATATGATAAATTTTTTGGACTGGTACGACATGGGTGGGGCCCATTTATAGATAGCCCCTCGATGCATTGGTGGTCTTGTGGGATGAGTCATTTTTCTAGCCACCTTAGATGGGTTTTTACCCTATATTTTTTAAACCATCTTGTGAAAGGACTTAACGGTAAAGGTATCATGTACCTAGGAAACATGGCATCTGATAATTAATCATTTCCTTCATTTATATTCTGATATTATTCATCCATGATATTTTACATTGACATGACTATGGATGTGTTTCATTTTCAATATTTAGTTATTATTCATCCATGAGATAATGCATCGACATATCTATGGATACATTTCATTTTCAGTTCATTGAATAAATGGTATGTGTTTCAGTTTCCTAACTTTCCATATTGATATTGACTTATCTATTTGTTGAATGGAATGTTCTTCCAGTTATCACCTTTCCATATTAATTATATACTTCCATTCAGTTTATTGATTATATGGAATGTGCGTTCAGTTACTCACCTTTCCATATTCACTATTCTCATTGATTCATTATTTCTTCCTCTATATTTTTCTATTATTGATCATTTGAGTGCACCCTTATTATAGTTCTTTCCCAAAGAATCCAAGAATCTTACTATGAAATATATGCATGGATTTACTATATGGATTAGAGTTATCCACAGAGTTAATTATTTTGAAAGAAAGAAAAAAATTATTTTGTAATCAATGTATCCACTTGTAATGATATACTCATTTATGTATCTAGTTTACCAAGACTACTAAATTGATCAGTCCTTCTTTGATTTATTCCTTGTAATAATGCCAAAGTATTTAGTATAAGACACTGGCTTTGGGCTATCTAGGGTTGGGTCGCTATAGTTGATATCAAATGAAGTTTAGTAGCAACCTTGGGAATTGGATTTAGGAAAAACTAGATTGGAAAACATAACCCTAATGTATAATTTGAATAAGTATAGATGAAAATCCTATAATTTTGGTAAAGTATAGATTATGTGGCTCTTCCTAAAAATACATCCCTGTCTAGATACTACAAGTGGATGTGGATCTAGCACAGATGTACCTAGGAGTAATAACTCTGACAAGGTGTTCCGGACTTGACTCGGGGTAACCCAGTACACGACAATGGGTCTTACTATGCACCTAGTTTGACACTCTTAGGGTATATTATTAGGATAATCTATGTTTTCTTTAATAAACATTATGAAGAATTTGAAAGGATTTTGACAAATAATAATCAAGTTTAAACCTAAGGAGTTTTAGATTTAAGATAAGGTTTCATGATTTAGAAATCCAACTAATGATATTATAGATAAACCCTAGGCCAAGGAAGGACCTATGTGGAAATAAAATGGATGAGGTACTTATGTTTTGAGGTTGTATTAAAAACCTTGGTTAAAATTCTATTTAGAGATTAACCAAATTTCAAGGATGTCCATCATATTTATATTTGGAAGTTATATTAATATGGTTTTGGAAAAGGAAAACTTGTAAGATGGGTGACAACCAATCAAATCTGGCAAGGCCGTGGGACTTGAACCCTTGATCGAAGGACGATAAGGGTTTCACGCCAACCACTGACCTACGTAATGTCTTTGTTAATTTTTCATTGTTTTTAGTTAAAAAATTTGAAGAATAAATGTTAAGGATGAACCAGTAATATCACTTTTGAGGATTAGGTATTAATCTAATATCCAAATTGGTTTGGAAGATAATTAAGGAAAAATAGTTATAATTGTCACTCTTATGATCATTTAAAAGTTTCTTTTAGTGCTTTATGCATAAAAAATCATTACTAGTTATTAATTCCTAGTAGTAAGGGAATAAATTAGAATTTGGTCGAAGCACAACCAAAAGTTAAGATTATTCATATGAAATTGAAACCTACAAAGTAAGAATATTTCATTATATTCTTGGTCAGTAAAACAATTACCCAACTTTAAGAAAAGTAATTATAAATAAAATTTTGTATTAATACCTTAATTTATGTTGAACCGATGGTCTTCTAAATCATTACAGATTTATGGATTTGAGGCCCTCAACTTTCCATTGATCATTAACTTATTTGTGATTGATAACTGCATTCACTCCCTATGAATATTTATGTTTTTTCCTCCAAGTATGTATCTCTACTTTCTACTGATGTTCTCCTACTTAGAGACCTAGTTACATGGTATTCCATGTGACCTTTGTACTTTCAATTCTCCCTTTTCTAGAGGCTGTTTCATGAACTCTTCTCACAATGTGGGATTTTAATGTAGGAAATATCAAACAATTTATTACCAATATTGAGTTTAAATTGCAAGGACACAATTTAAATAAGGTGGGGAGAATGTGGTGCCCTAAAAAATAAATTAAGAACCTTGTATTCAATAGCATGTATGACACGTGACATCAAGCGCATAAGGTAATATAATATCCATATAATTTATAATATATTTACTATTTAAAATATATTCTATATATTTTAATGCATCAAACATAGAGTTAGCTTGCAATTCACATGATACTGAGTTAGCGTATATCATACACAATAATGACTTTCCTCTATAGCTTGCGTTACATGCAAAAAGAAACCTTCTTCGATGGCTTACTCTATACACAATATTGAGTCTTACCGAGAAACAATCTGTAATTAAAACATTATTATTCAAAATAATAAGATATAAACTAGCCATTATGAATATTATTAAATCACTTATGAAAATATATGGTTTACACAACTAAATCATTTGCTACAAATAAATCAAAAATTAATATAAGAACCAATTGAATATTAAAATGATATTTTTATAGAGAAGTATTTATAATCTCACAAAGCTATTTTACCTTAATAGATTGAATTAATTACAGTTAGTGAGTGATATTAATGTTATAAATATGTTACATATTCAATCAATTATTTTTTATATTCATCCAAAAGATTTGGTAAGCATAAGATAACATCAAACACAATATTTCACATAAAACCTATATTTTTATTAAGGAATTTTTACCACCTTTTAATGGAGAACATATTTTAAATATAAATTTAGACACTTTTAACAATTTAATTTGATAAAATAAACTTAAATTTTAAATTCAGAATGTCAAAATTACCCTTTCACACACTTAAAAAGTGATAACGTTATTCATGGACATGTCGACTACTGCCTCCTAAACATGATGTGATTACTTTTACACCACATAATTATATATATAAGTATATATGATTAAATAAAATGATATTTATTATATAATGATCATTCTGGAAATATTTGAGTTACTTACCTTCTTTCCACAACGATCACTTAAAAATGTGAATGTTACTCAAGCGTACGTATGGCCTACCATCTCCATGATTGTAACATATTTTCATTTTCATAACCATATTTAATGATTGATTTTAAAATTATAATTGATGTAAAAATCTGATAATTATGTCATGGTTATTATTCTGGAAATGTTATATAATGAACCCTATGACCATAGTTGACCAACAACAGTTATTTTGACATATAAAACGAATTTTTTCAAAAACACTCTATGTAAACTTAATTATTTGAGTAGTTTTACACAACATGGTAATAAGTGAAATAAAAGTAATTATAAAAATGAAAAAGATTCTGAATAAATTATAAAATTAACATAAGTTTATTATACCGGAATTTAATTTATGTTCACCTGAAAGGAAACGTTGGGTAAGGGATTTTTGTCTCAATTTACATTCCATTGAGGCTTAATTATTGTTCTACACCTAATTTCTTTTACATGGTGTATGTAATTACCTTTACATGATATATCATGAATCTCATTACTCTCATGATATTTTAAACATTCATATAATTTTATTCCTTTATGAGGATTATGTTTTAAAATATTTCAATGTGGTATGGGACACTTTGGGATGTTTGAAGATTATTTTCTTGAACAATAATTTTAATGATATTTAAATGGTATTTCCATTTGAGGAAATTATATAACCATTGTTCAATATATACCTTTCATTCTTCTCTGGTTATTCATGACCATTTTCAATTACTAGTACCATTTTTATACTCTTTGGTACTCAAGAGTTTTACAAAATGTTTTTCAAAAAACCTGACTTTATATCTCTCTCTAGTCAGAGAACCTGTTTTATTCTAAAAACCATGTTTTATTAAAAGTTTTTCAAAAAAATTTATAAAATTAATTGGTAAAGAAATTTTTATCCTTTTTTTCTTTTACCAATGTTTCAAAGGAATATTCTTGTTTCTTTTATAACGAGGCATTTTCTAACCTTTTTCGGTACAAAAGTAATATTCTTTTTTCCTCGTACAACATGTACGAATTCATCCACCATTATTTATTTAAAGCATCCTTTTAAAAAGGTTTATTTCTAAATAAAAATATTTTAAAATGGTTTTTCAAAAGAAAATGATATTTTCATCAAGAATATTTTTAAAATCTATTCTTTTATTTCATCAACGACAACAACCCTCTATTTTTACTGCACATGGGATTTATTTTATTGATAATATTATTAATCTTTCTCTAGATGGTTTATGATTTATTTGGACAATAATAGTATTCATATTCACTTCCTTGATTTATTTATTAGTCCCCTTGAAATATTCAATCTCTTATGATCATTGAACATTGAATTTCTCTAAAATTATCCATTTCATTTATCATGGATATTACTATTGCCTAAATTGTATACCATTTTACATACGGTGTCTACTTTGACAGTTATTTGACTATCTGGATTAATATTGATAAATCTTCATCTCTTACTCCATATAGATATTTTATAAGGCACATTGTTAAATCAATTATTCTATAGATAAGGAATTTTTTAGACTGGTACGACATGGGTGGGGCTCGGTTATAGATATCCCCTCGATGCATCGGTAGTCTCATGGGAGGATTCATTTGGATAGCTGCCTTAGATGGGTTTTTACCCTAAATTTTGTAATTTTCTTGTGAAAGGTATTGAAGGTAAAGGTACCATGTACCTAGGAAACATGGGATCCAATAATTAAGTATTTCCTTCATTTATATTATGATATTATTCATGCATGAGATTTTTCATCGACATATCTATGGATGAGTTTCATATTTTGGATTTAGTTATTATTCATCCATGAGATAATGCGTCCAAGTATCTATGGATACATTTCATTTTTAGTTCATTGAATAAATGGCATGTATTTCAGTCTCCGGACTTTCTATATTGATATTTCATTATCTAGTTATTTGAATAGAATGTGCATTCAGTTATTACCTTGCCATATTTCTTACATAATTCCATTAAGTTTATTGATTAAATGGAATGTGCGTTCAGTTACTAACCTTGTCATATTTACTATTCTCATTGATTCATTATTTCTTCCACTATATTTTTCCCTTACCTAGCATTTGAGCTCACCCTTATTATGTTTTTTCCCTAGGAATCCAAGAAGCTTACTATGAAAGATATGCATGGATTTACTAGATGGATTAGAGTTATCCTCAGAGTTACTTACTTATAAAGAAGGGAAAAAATATGTTTTGATAAATATATTCATTTGTAATTCAATACTCATTTATGTATCTGGTTTACCAAGACAACTAAATTGATCAGTCCTTCATGGCTTGATTCCTTGTAATCATGCCAATGTATTTAGTAATAGACACCATCTCTGGGCTATCTGGGGTTGGGTCGCTACAAACATAGTGTAATTAGGATAACCTCCCATGAACCATGCATGAAATGTCATGAGATAAAAACATTACCCAATGCATTGGAGGGCTATATAATTTTGGGGCCACCTATCACATTCATATTATGTACATGCATTTGGTGTGTCATATAGAACAAACAACATAAGAACACCTTTCATCAGTTTTTATCCCATGAATAAGGAGTGTGGTATAAATACATATAATTACCTAATCAATTAATTATAGGTATATATAGGTGAATACCCTTGAGTGTAAATGGAAATGGGTATTCACTACACAAATGTTTTACATGGAAAAAATCATAGAATAATTTCAGCAATGTAGCAGGTGTACATAAAAATTCATGGAATGGTTTAATGAGAGTAAAATGTGGTCTATAATTACTTATAAATCATAATTATAGTAAACTTTATGTGTAAAAATACATTACAACATGAAAAATTGGAAATAAAATGGAATAATATAAAGAAAGTTCTTGAATAAAGAGGTGGAGAGAATCCCTTACCTAGAGAGGGTGCTTCAAAAGGCTTAGGAGGAGATTCTTAAGAGATTGGGAACACATTGGGAGGTATTTAAATAGGTTTATAGATAGTAAATTAATTATAAATTGGTTTTTAGTAAAGAGTAGTGGGAGTATGGGTGGATATTTGTAGCACAAGAGAGGGGAATTCTTTATTAATTTCTAAACATAGTTTTTGGACTCTATATGATAAAATAATCAAAACCACAAGCCTTGACATGGTTTTTTTTCAATTGTTTATTCAAAATAGGAGTATTTTATAATAAGTTATATGTATAATAACCGAATATATTAAATTAATACCCTTGGTGATGTGGAAGTGAGTCGTATTTATAAAAAATTCATTTTAAAACCTTAAAATATAATATAGGTTTTGGAGGATTCATTAAAAGATTATAAGATTAATAAAAAAACTTAAAAAATGAGTTATTTTAAATATTATATATATATTTGGTCACTTATTCCTTTTATATCATTTACTACATTACTTTTGTTCTATTATTATGTCATAATAGAGGCCATATATTCTTACTGTATTTAATTTTTACCCAAAAATTTGAATGTCTCAGAAAATCATAAAAAAATAACCATTTTATAATTTTGAAATACTAATATCAAAAATATAATTTATTTTATAAAAATAATTTTCTAAATATGATAATTTTCACTTCTAAATAAAATTATCTATTTAATGGAAAATACTAATTTTTACTATATTAACCACTTTCAGACCCTTATAAAAATTACATTATAATTAATTAAATTATATTATCATTTATATTTAAATAAATATTATCTAATAATAATATTTTATTAAAATAAAATTTATTTCAAAAATTCATGAAATTATCAAAAGAGTTTCTTAATTGAGAGTACATATTTCCTGAAAATGCATATTTGATTTCTTCATATCAAAATATAATTTTTATCAAACTCATTATATAAAAATTTATAAAGTCATAATAAAAAGGGATAAATAAAATCATTATTTCATTAAAAATAAAATTACAAATTTCTATTAATAGGTTCGAGATACATAACCCCTTATTACACCAGTGTACGCCCAAAGGGTAATGTGTGTGATAGTGGTTCTTTCTTGGGGGTGGTTCAGCGAACATTGTTTGGGACATGATCCAGATAATCTTGAACTTCTCTTATAAATGGTTTTTATTGATATTTAGTTGTTGAATCTAAGATTTATCTTGGTCAAGGTAAAATTATATGGATTTCATCACCCTCGAAAGGTCTGATAACTGGGCTTTATAGGGTATTATCCTATGAGTTAAGGTCACCACTTCTTTTGTTTGTGTCAATTGGACTTTACCATAACCCTATATATATATATATATAAATTAACATTAATTATAACTATACAATGGATATATTATCAATTTTTAAGAAGATTAATGGTCTTTTAAATCTTACTGGATGTATTTTATAACGGTCCAAAATAACCGAAGTAGTTCATGTGTTTT
This sequence comes from Viscum album, assembly GCA_963277665.1. Lineage (NCBI taxonomy): Eukaryota > Viridiplantae > Streptophyta > Magnoliopsida > Santalales > Viscaceae > Viscum > Viscum album. The sequence continues at coordinate 933,047,503 of OY728141.1, forward strand.
CTATAACTACATTACTTAATAAGGCATTTATTCATTCAAAAATGGAATTTGATTTATAATATTTTGGGTAATTATAATATTCATATATATATATATATATTAGTATATATAACTCCGTTATAAATTCTAATTATACCTTTATAAACAATTCTTCATTAAAATTCTTATTCAGGTGAAAAGTAATTTGTTTTCCATTCATGTTTTAGATTAACGGTTCTGGTACTTGAACCTTGGTCATGGTTTCATCTTATCTAGAGTCTTAATCATGAAATAAGTATAATATTTATTCATTATATATAATTTTATAACCATTCATCCAAATTGGTGATGAAAAATGAATTACATCAATTTGTAGAGATGGTAGTCCATACGTACGCACATGTGATATTTCACTTTTTGATGGATGGGAAAAAAATAAATTTATATAATAATTACCCATTATAGAATAATAATTATATCATAAATATAATATATATTAATTAAATATTACCTTATTACCATCCATTTAAAATTTAATTGAAAAAAAAATCATATCGCTTCATGGAGGTCGTAGTCCACTTGCACGCACAGTCGGCGTTATCGTTTTCCAACAGACATAAAGGTAAGAAGGTTGGTAAGATATTATAATTATAGAAGCATAATTATATAAAAAATATATTATATAAACATTTAATCAATCATAATAACAAACCATAAAATATGGTGATGGAAAATGATTCATATCGCTATGTGGAGGCGGTAGTCCGCACATATGTATGAGCGATACTTTCATTCCACAATTGATGGAAAGGAGGTGAAAATGGTTTCCCATAATCATAATAAAATATAGATATTTTCATGATACTATATTAATTATTTTATTTTGGATAAAATATATTTAAACTAAGTATAAGAAGAAATAAACTTTGAAAGAGTCGGGTAAGAAAATTACCTCTTATTTGAGAGACCTCATTTGGCTTACAACTTAAGCCTTCTTAGGATGATCTTAGGGGAAGACCATAAGATCTATGAAATGTTTGATTAATATAATAGGATATTATGTTAGTGATTTTTTTGAGCTATATTGTTCAAAATTTAAAAATAATGGAGAATAGTAGGTGCCCTTTTATAAGTGAGGGAAAGGATACACTTCAAATTACTTAAAATATTTAATTATAATATATATCATAATCATGTAAAGTTGAACCAAGGCACCCAAAATTAGTATATAATATGTTATAGATTAAAAATCAACTCAAAAAATCACATTTACTTAAATTTTGGAAACAATTTAATCCTTATATTCTAGTTAAACCTCTTTAAATCCATTTTAACCTTTACCATAATAACTTAAATTTTTATCATGATAACTTAATTATATGATAAAATGGTACATATAACTCAATTTATAATTATGATTAAAACTTTTAAACCCATTTTATTATGTTAAATTTATATAGGTGGTATAAATTAATTTTAATATAAGAACATCGAACGCATGAATAATAGTTTTTAGGAAAATTCACGATTTAAGCGTAAAAAACATTTTACATTGAAATCAGGTAAAAATTTGATTTACATGAAATTTTTTATCTATTAGATGAAAAATTAAGTTTTTTATACTTTTGGATAAATCCAAAACTAAATGGAGCCTTCCAACCATAGCATTAAAGGTCAAACCCAAAAATATTTTATAGTTTGAATAAAATATAGCTTATATTCAAAAAAGTCATGTTTGGGCTCTAAAATTAAAAAAAAATGATTTGAAAGAAATATTTTAGTTCATAATAATATTTTCTTTTTCAATCCAAACGTTTAAAAATTTATTAATTCATGATTACATCATAATAATTCCATAAAAGTGATAGTTTTTGAAAAAATCGGTATTTTTCACTATTCACTCAAAAATATAATTTTTTAAAAGATTAATAAAAGTTCATGCTAATAATATTATGACCTCATTATTTAAAAAATTATATCTAGTTTTAAAATAAAATTTATAAAATTAGAAGAATTTAATTATAATATTCACACACAAAATGCAATAAAAATTATTTTTAAGGAAAATTTATTTTTAAAGCATAAAATGACTTGATTATCATTCCTTGTATAATTACCATAATTAAATTAATTATCTAAAAAATTCATTAAAATCGTTCAAAAATAGTTATTAATTTAATTTATTAAGTGAAAGATACATAAAAATAGTTTTTCAAAGAAACATCTCTTTTAGCCTTCAAATGCTTTTACTTGATTTTCTAACCAATTGATAACCAATGAATCTCAACAAGTGTAAATGATAATTTTTCATAATTTAGTTAGTAATATTCATACCTTCAAATCCAATATCTTGGTGATAATTATCACATTAAAAATTAATAATTCAATAGTATATCACTATTCGTTTAAACTCAGTGTTGCATGTAAAGAAAGTTGAACATTTCAAATTTATTAAAGAGAAATATATCATTAATTCCCCAAGAGTTACATTCCATCCACATTATATGAATTTATCTCTAAAAATTTCATCACTCTGATACAAATAACTAAGGATAATTTTGTCTCATCATGTATTTAGGTTCCCAAGTAGCTTCCTCAAATTTATGGTTTTTCTTCAAAACTTTGACCATGTGAGTGGTCTTGTTTTGCAGCAGTTTTCTCTTTGATCCAAAATCTTCACTGGTTATTCCTCATAAGATAGATCACTCTCTAGTGATACAAATTCTGATTTTATTATATATGAAGGATATGGTATGTTCTTCCTCAAGATAGATACATGAAACACATCTTGAACTTGAGAGAGATTTTTTGGAAATGTCAAGTGATAAGAAACTATCCCAATATGATTAAGAATTTTGAAGGGATTGATATATCCATGGATCAAATTTAACTTCTGTCAAAATATTATAACTTTCTTCTAAGTAGATATTTATAGGAATTCCTTTTAACTTACTTCTAACTCTAGATCATGCTAATGATAAATTTCTTGTTGACTCTGAGCTTCCTTGATGTACTATTGAATGGATCCAACCTTCTCTATCATTTATTTATCTATATCAAGTCCCAATATCTTTCATTCTATAACTTAATCCTATAACATTATAGTTCTTCACTTCCTTCCATATAGGGATTCATAAGTATCTATTCAAATTCTTGAGTGAAAGCTATTGTTGTATGAAAACTCGACCAGAGAAAGGTGTTGATCCCAACCACATTTTAAATCTATAGAACATGAACTAAACATATCTTATAGGGTTTTAATTGTCCTCTCATACTGACCACCTATTAGATGATGATATAAAGTACTAAAGTTTAACTCCATATTCAAATCTTGTTGAAGACTTATAAAAAACATAGAGATAAACCTTACATCCCAATAAAATACAAAAAAATGTGGTACTCCATCAAACTTTATCACTTCTATAATGTATATCCAATAAAGATGATCAAGATAGAAATATTTTAAAATTATATTGAAATGTGTTTAATTTTTAAATTTATTGACTATAACATAAAAAAATTATGGTCTTTATAATTTTTGGGGTTTCTGATGATGAAACCCATAATGATGTATTCCCATTTCCATGATATTATAGGTAATGACTATAACATACCTTTAGAATTATATCAAACATCCTTAACTTGTTGACATATCAAACATTGAGATTCATACTCTTCAATATATCCATTCATGTTATACTACCATAGATACTCTTCTAGGTCTCTATACATTTTCATACTTCTGTGATGAATAGAGTATAATTAACTATAATCTTTATCCAAAATCTTCTAATTCAAGTTAGTAATTAAAGGGATACATACAAGTTTCTTGAACCTTTTTGTAATATCTTATGTCTTTATGAGTTAATAATTCCAAATGGATTTTTAATTTTCAATATTGTATATGGGTCATTTTTAAAAATGAACATCGAAATGGAATTTTGAGAGTTGGGGATCCTTAAAGTGTTACTTTTGGATGTGGTTTTGGTCCGGATAGATGTATTAGGATCCCTGATAGGTATCGATAGATTATTTAATCAAAACATCAATTTTCTGAATAAATATCATGGGGTTCATGGATAGTGGACGACTAGTGGTAACCATGAACCCCAACTGTGCATCCCATTTCATATAGGCACATGGATTGTGAAACTGTGAGACATTCCCCTAGAAACCTTGTGGATTTTTTAGTGTATTTTAGAAATTCTGAAAAGTTAGCGCATATTTTTGGAAGTTGTGATCCATAATCGTGTGAGGTGGGGGTGCTTCAGATAGTGAATCTGCATGGTTGGTGCATGGTTTTAAAAACTGTGTGACTAAAATGTACACCTAATTAAAAGAGGAAAAATTATGATTATTCCCCTATGCATTTAAATGGGTTTCACCCCCATTTTTCTACCCCATTAGGCTAAATACTTCTACCATGCACACCTCTCCCTCCTTATATTCCTTTGGGTGGTTCTTCTCCATTTATTATCCAAATCAGACATTTTCACTTACGATCAAGAGAACTTGGTAAGTTTATTTGAAATTTATATTCCTCTATTGGTTTCTTTTTCTATCTAGTTCCCTTATATTTTTTATGTGGGTTATTCCCTATTTTCATAGTGTTTTTGTAGTTTCTCATTTCATCTTGATTTAGGCCAAACTAGTAGCTTTTATCAGATGGATAAATATTTATAAGGTTGGGTTAGGAAGTCTATATGATTTTCTATAAAATTATTGTTGTTTATAAAATGATTCATTGTGTCACACACTAGTACTTCTGGGAATTTCCCCTAGAATTTATAATCCCTTTAATTATCACCTAAATCACAAACTGGGTATAGTAAAATCCTCCCTTACACCATTGGAGGTTGACAACCTCGACTCAAACCACCCCCTGTGGTGATTTTAGCTTAACACCCATTAAAACCTTAATTTTTATGAAACTAAAACACATCATAAGGTGTGTTTGGATTGACACTTAATAAATCCCTAATTTATACTCCCCTAAGTAATGAAACCACCCCTTAGGGTGTGTTTGGATTTGACTTCCTTGAAGACCATACCTAAATTGTAAGAAAAATACCCCCATTAGAGTATGTTTTGTTTGGAAATTATGGAAAAAACAAATTTCTATTTGGATCCAACCACCCCTTAGGGTCTATTTGGCACATAACTTAAATAATGGAACTCTTAGATAGACCATAGGAAAGTATTGGGATTATTAAACATTTTGAAGAACTTCAGGTTTCATGAATAAATACTAGAGCACAAGTTCATTTCTTAATATTTACTTCTAAAAATAAATAGTCTAATTTAATTAGTAAATGATATAAGTACCTTATGGGAAACCTTGGGAGACACCTCCAAGTTTTAGGTTTAATTTTAATAAAATATTTTACTTTTTCTTGTGACTTATACCACGAAATACTTGGATTCCCCTTTTTTGGAATGTGTTAGCACTTATGACTCATTTCTATGGGCACCTTGGACTATATAAATTAAGGTACTCGTGTTTCAAAGTTGTGAAACCCTTAATTAAATAAGATAACTATAAAATGGGAAATATAATTTTTTAATATATAATGAAAGTATTGGGTTGTGTTTTAAAATTAATGGCCTTAATCCATGTTACATATTTGTTTTAATTAAACTCCCTACTTTTCCAAGGGGATTTTATGCCACCAGTTATGTGATAGAAATGGTTATAGTTTAAAAGTGAGGAAATACATGGATAATAATTAGATTCTAGTTTTGAATTCTTAGTCAAAACCCGATGGATGTAACACAATTCATTGATATGAATGTTATAGGGTAAACCCACCTTGGATATGGTCAATGTAATATATTGATGAATGACTCATCCTAGCACTAATGATTCACATGAAAACTCTAGAAAAATTAGAACCCCTGGGATAATATCCTGGATTTGGATTGATTTCCTGAGACATGAAATGCCTTGGATTATCTCCTTGGATTCCAATCCATCATATCTTTAGATTACCTTTGACTTGATCCTAGGGCATGGTTAGATACTTTTTTATAAAGTGGAATACTAATAGTTCATCCCTTAGATTCTACTATAAAGCTAAGCACTATGGCATGTTCACCATGGGTTGGATCGCTAGTTCTACACAAATAATGCCTTGGATTATTCCTTGGATTTTCATGGTTTTTATATGTGAGAATTCCCAAACTCATTCTATATATTCACATTGATACTTATTCTTATATGCCTAGGCTTATATATATGAGTCCTATGACTATATTATTATTCCTATGATATGATATAGTCTGAATTTAGTCGTGGTAGGTGGTATTCCTTGGTTCACCTCCACTTAACTAATTTTCTTATTAATATACCACAGACTATCATGATATATACTCATAGTATTGAAATTCATTAAAACTATTGGTGGTGGCCTACCGATATTTACTCACACCCTATTCTGTCTGACACTTAGTACACGAGCAGATCTCATGGCTACTAGTTAGGACTTGGCTGGTGATTTTTTTAGTTACTTATCTGGGGCTAGTTTTTGGAATGGGAGTTATGGACTAATAATGTACTCAGACTACCTATGGGAGTTGGGTATTTCTTTTTATTTATTTATTTATTTTTATCTAGATGTATACTTGTGTTTCCTATTGTATATACTTTTCTTTGATAGATCGGTATTATAATGGGTTGTATGGATACTTATTATTTATTTTTCCGGTTATCAATTGATTATTTTCCATCTAAAGTTTATTCATTTTATTTATAGATACTTTATATTTAGTACTGATCCAAAGGGTATAGTCTCTCCATTGTACCATCATTAGTCCCTCTCCACTAGTCAGCAAACTTTGGCATACTGGATAGTGCGTTTGAGTCCATGTGACTCTCTGGTTCAGTTACTAATGAGTGAACTAGGTTGAGGACATCACAAATTGGTATCAAAGATTATTTTTCCTTTGTCTTACTATTTTTTCATGTATATATGAGACTAGGAATGTGTTGAAACATGGTACATAGATCATTTCTTGGAATGGTCAACCCATTCATGGGGGAAAGATCAAGTTTCAAGGGATGCAACTTCTATTCATGTTGTTTATTATTATTGTAAGATACTATTATTATTTTCAGGTATCCCTTAACCCCTCTTTTGATCAAGATTTGGTTGGGTCTCATTTAGGTGTGTTTTAGGTAAAATTTTGGTATTTTTTAAGGGCTATTGGGATGTGTATGGTTGGCACACAGTTTTCCCAAACTGTGCGCTCTGTTAGTGTAAACCCATGTAGTGAGGGTTTGCAGGGTTGGTGCATAGTTTTAAAAAACATGCGCCCACCAAGGAGAAACTATGAAACCCCACTAGCATGGGCACACAGATAGGGTGCACTGTTTGACAAACTTTGTGACCCTTACTAGATAACCATGAGTGCGGAATTTTATTATTCTGAAAATTGTTTAAAATTTCTCGAACCCCACTTTTTGACCCCCACTCAGCCCAAAATTTCCATATCGTGATTTCCAAGGTTTAGAAATCTATCGAGGACCCTTTTTGTCTCCTCCCAAACCCTTTCTAGTTGGATCGAAGTGTGGCTATTCACATTTGATCTTATCTGGGTATGTGAATCTTCTCCTCTTGATCTCTATTAATCTCTTCCCCTCTCCTCCTTAGGGTTAGTTAGATATTTTTGTTGTTGGAGGGTCTAATACTCATAGTTTTAGATATTAAATCTAGTTTTGATTCTAATATATTCAATTCCAATGTTCTTTATTGGCAAATCACATTTCATAATTTGAGTTACATGATTCTATAATATATGATAGTTGGTTCTATTTATGGTTGAACAATTTATTTAAACCAAAATTGATTTATTTAAATTAAATTTCTTTCAATTAATTTGTGAAATTCAATTCATTTTGGATTGTGGTTTGAATTACCTTTGTCATGATATTTGGGGAAAACCCCAATTAAAGTTAATTGGGGCATGATTTCAATTTGATGGGAATTATGCGATTCAATTTTGTGAAATTAAATTGTGGAATTGAATTGTGAAATTGATTTTTGAAATTGATTTAAAATTTTTATTTAGGAAAAATGAATTTTCTTTTATAAGAACCCATTGGTTTTGTCCTAGAAAAGGCATGATTTGATTACAAAACTATTTTGGTTTTTAAATGGAAATTGTCATATTGAAATGGAAAATGGGTTAATTGTATTTTAAAAAGTTTTAAAATAAATTACCCATTATTGATTGTTGTTGAAGAACATGAAAGCCTATGTAGTTAGTGAGTTATTAGGGAAAAACATGCTATGAAGGGAATTACCTAGCAATGTATTGATGCTTTGAAACTCTAATATAAACTTATTGGAATATCTTATCCCTAATGGGATGTTAGTTAGTATTCTTTGGCCAGTTTCAGAGATATGTGTGTGCACATTACTGTTATGATTTTACAAGTGTGTGAGAATACCATAACATGGAACTATCATACCTCTTAGAAGATGACCATGTCATGCATTATTAAATCTTTGATATATATTCCATTGTTTGTAAACTATTTTACACATTCCCTATGAATTTATATAAAATGTTTTATATAAAATGTTTATTAATCCATTTTTTGAAATATTTCCATCATTTTAAATATAAAGAATGATTTGTTTTAAATATGATTTTGAAATTCCCTTCTTGTTTATTTAAAATTAAAAGGCTTTATTTGGTTAATTAATTTATCATTCTTTTATGGAATTTATGGTGATAATATATTGGTATTTTAGATCACACCATATCTATGCCTTTAGGTTTTTTATATTTTATTCTTCCATGTTAGAGAAAAGGGGAAATCACCACAAGGAGGTGGCAGTTGTTATTGACTCTTTTGGATTGATTTTCTATGTCTATTCAGACTTGGGGTGTTTATTCCATTTTTTGGTACTTTTTCATTGTAATTTAGGTTGTTAATTCCTGTTTTACTTTTGGTACTTGTTATCCATATGGATTTTTCTTTTTTCATACTAATATATGTTGTTTCTTCTATTATGTTTGTGGAAAAAAACCCACTTTCATATTGTATGATGTCAGGTGCTAGTCGTCAACCCATGGGGATCAAGAAAACCCTTTGGGATATGTCAGTGTCAGCTCATGGATCAGAGTAATAGGGTATCCAGGCTAGTTCATGACAAAGTGTTATCATAGATAAAGGTTAAGCATCTTTCCTTGATGTCATTATATAGTTTTAGTAATCTTGTTGGGACATAGGAGGTAGTTACAAGTGAGTGTATAGCCATCTCGCATTGAAATAAGTTGTAAGTCACCAGGGGTTGTTTGGGAAAGACATATTGATGATTTGTTCTAGTATTTTTGCTAATTATTATTTGGATAGGTTGAAAAACAAATCTTGTGTTCTTATCTGTTGGGATTAATTTTCCTGTTTCTCTTGTTAGAGTGTTAATCTATGTAACATTTTGATATCTTCAATGTTTTCTTTTGATGTTGTATAGAATCATGCCCCTAAGAATACATGAGAATCAGATTTAGGAGGAAGCTACTGATGAGTTACAGTGATAAATTCCTCTCATGGTCCAGAATATAGTTGAAATTATTGCGTTTGTTGTTCAAGCTCTGGGATAGGCACCTCCACCCATTCTCATTCAGGCTCCATCTGTGGAACCTCAGAGGCATGACTTCAAGATTCATGCTCAGGATTTCCTTTTCAAAAAGCCACCAAAATTCCAAGGATCTAATTATCCTCAATTTTATGAGTATTGTTTGATAATATCAAGCATCTATTTGAGTTCTTGGAGATGCCGTATGAAATCAAGGTGAAATGTGCCACCTTCAAGCTAGAGGGACCTATCAGGAGATGGTGGGACACGATTTTGATAGAAAATAATCATGAGGTATTATAGTGTAAATACTTTAAAACTCTTTTCACAAACCAGTTCTTTTTATATTTGATAGTGTTGGCCAAGGCTATAGATTTTTTCAAACTCGAGCAGGCTGACAGGACTATGATAGAATATGAGAATCACACTACCGATCTTGTGCAGTTTTCACCTATGATTATATCTAATGAGAAGATGAAAACTCGATGGTTAGAGATGGGACTTTGATATGATATTAACTTTCAGTTTTTATTGTTGAAAATTCCTTCTTATGTTGATGTGTTGGATAGATCGCTAATAGTTGAGATGGACCTAACTGGTAATTCAGGGCTAATGGGAGTTCATTTTTCTCCCAATGTCAATTCTATAAATTCCCATAAAGGGAAGAGGAAGTGTGATGATTATTGTGCTGCTTCTCGACACAAAGGTTTTTCTAGACTTCCTAAAGTTCTTGGAAGACGCCCTTTGATTTCATACCAGTATGGTAAGCCTAGTCACTCGAAATGGGTTTGCACTGAGACACCCAATATATGTGTCTCATACAGATGCTTAGGTCACTTTCAGAAGTTATTCCATGTTTATTTTACACCTCATAGTGGTATGGTATCATTAGTTCATAATAAAACTATGGTTCAATCAAATGATTCATGATAAAATGGGTTCCAAGCATGGGCATTTAGAATAAAGCTTCTTCACATAGTGGGAGTATAACAACCATGATATTTATTACACACTTAAACATGATTTATTACATAAAAACCTTCACTTTGGACAACATATAATATCAAGAGGTATAGTGTATTTGGCAATTAGAAACATTACACAACAACTTAGAACATAAAACACAACATCTTTATTGAAAACTTCCTTTACATGACCACTAAATTCCTTTGTACTTAGCATTGCATGGGATAACCTAAGGACATGCATAAGAAAAAGGTGAGATATAAAGCCCTGTAAGGGATTAAACAAGGAATAACATGAAGAATACAATACATGTTATTCAATAGGCATATCAATAGAGCATAAGATAAACATGAACATAAAGTCATGATATAACATGATTAACATAACATGGAAATGTGGAAAAAACATTTAACAATATAGCATGAGCCAATGACCATTGCACATAGAGTATGAGTAAACTCTCATTTCACTTGAATTAGCATGAGTAAAACCTCATTTCACTTGACTTATCATGATACTAATCTTTACCCAATGCATTGGAGCGCTATCAGGGCACACCCTTCTTAATCATTTCATTTCATGCATAAGTGTGCCACATAGATCATACAACATGGATTCATTAAACATCATCATTTATTCCATGATAAAGGAATATGGAATTAATACATGAAACTATATAATAAGTAAGTAAATGTACATAAATTTTAATACCCTTGATAGAGAAATGGGTATGGTATTCACTACACAATGACATTGGCTTGGAAAATCACGGTGCAATTTCTGCAGCATAACGGCGTGACATAAGAATTCATAAAAACGGTTGATGAGAGAGAAAGGGGAATCTCATAATATCTACATGAAATGGATATTAAGTGGGTCATATAGATACATTTCCCAACATAATTAATGGAATTTAGATTTATAATACAAAAGAATTGTGTGGATGTAAATGAGGAGAGAGAATTTCCATACGGAATTCTGGTATGGTAACGGATGTACATGGGAGGAATTAATGAGAGAGAAAGGGGTATAACATCATTCAAACATAAATAGGTCAGTATGGGGGAGTTTAAAAATAATACGCCAGCATTTATAATTGAAAATAAAAGGGCATAACAATATTAAGAAACTTGAATAAAATGAGAAAGGAAGTAATCCCTTACTTGAAAGTGTAATCCCAAAGGCTTGGGAGGGGCTTGAGAGAGGCTTCTTGGGAGACTGGAGAACCTTGGTAGGATTATATAGAGAGGATGGTAGAGTTTGGACTAATTCTGAAGGCTTTGAGTGAAGAGGAAGTGGTAGCTTGGATGAGTTTATATAGGAAATGAGAGGGAATTCTTTATTATTTTGATTTGGGACACCACATATTAAACTAATCAAAACCACAAACCAACCCATGGTTTTTGCCCATGGTTTTTTCCGTAGGGGAGTGGAAAATATTATTTTATAAGTCCAATGGCCTAAATTATTAAAATAACAGGGTTTCTTTTGTTGAGGTGAGTCACACTCTTAAGGAAAACAATTTAAAAAGATAAAATGTTTTATAAGTCTTGGAGGGTCCACTAAGGCATCATAAAATTAATCAAACAAATATAAAAAAACATTATTTTAAGTATAGAACATATATTGTCCGAAAATACCATTTTTAATATTTTATTACATCACTATTGGGTCATTATGATGTTATAAAACACATTATATATTTAAATGGTATTTAATTTTTGCCCAAAAATTCGACTGTCTCAGAAAATTATGAAAAAATCACCATTGGATAATTTTGACATTCTAATTCCAAAAATAATATTCATTTTATCTAAATAATTTTCTAAATATTTTAATTTTTACTTTTAAAATAAAAACCGACATTTATCGAAAATTCACGGGTTTTGACAAAAACAGCTTTCAAACCTTAATAAAAATTGCAATTGTATTATAAAAATTATACAATCATTTATATTTAATAAAAATTAATTTAATAATAATAGTTTATTAAAATATTATTTAATTCAAATGTCCATTAATTCACTAAAATAGATTTCTTAATTGAATATTAACTAAAAATACAGTTTGTGCTTTAAAAACTATTTACAAAGTAACAATAATAAAAATTAATGTATATTATTTATAAAAAATAATGTACATATCCATAGTGATAGGGTCTTGTTACATAACCCCTTAAAACACCCGCATAAGACCTTAGGGTAAGGTGCGCGATGGTGAAAGACTCTTGGGGTGGCTCAGATAACATTGCACAGGTGGTAATCTCTATTAACTTCCACTTCTCCCATAGGCGGTTATGCTAAAGATTAATGTGTTCAATATCGGCTTGGTCTTGGTCAATAGTGAATCCCAATGATGCAACCTCCTTTCCAAGCTCTGACAAATGGGCTTCGTACAGAGCAATTCTACTAGATGAGGCCGTCGCTTCCTTTGTCTGAGTAAATTGTATTTGTTAAAGCCTTATATTTATACTAATCATGTGATCACTGTTCAATGGCTATATTAGCAATGGTCACAATTCTTAATGGTATTTTAAAATCCATAAACATAAAACTAATTAAGTTTATATGTTTTACATAACCATTTTACATAATAATACATTTAAAAAGACCAAGAGGAATTTTCATTAATGAAATTTTGGGTCATTACAATCTTCCCCCCTTATGAAATTTCTCCCTTGAAATTTCCTTTTCCCACACTAATACAGATGCAGGTAACTCTTCTTCATCACTTCCTCCAATTCCCATGTCGCTTCTTCAAAATTTTGGTTGCGCCACAACACCTTGACGAGGGGCATTGTCTTATTTTGTAGAACTTTTTCCCTATGATCTAAGATATTCACCAGCTTCTCTTTATAGGAGAGGTCATTCTCCAATGGTACCACCTCTAGATTGAGTACATGTGATGGGTCAGGTATGTACTTACTCAGGAGTGATACATGGAACACATCATGTACTTGAGATAGGTTCGGTGGGAGTTCTAGTCGATAAGTCACTCCTCCAATGCGATCAAGGATCTCAAAAGGGCCAATGTACCTTGTACTAAGCTTTCCCTTATTCCCAAATCTCATAAATATCTTCCACAGTGATATGTGGAGGAATACCATGTCTTAGACATTAAACTCTAGGTCTCGTCAACAATTATCAGCATAGCTCTTTTGTTGACTCTGAGCAGCTTTAATGTGCTGCTGGATGGTCTTAACCTTCTCCACCATTTCTTCGACCATCTCTAGACCTAGGAGTTTTCACTCCCCAAATTCATCCTAACATTACAGTGTTCTACACCTCTACCCATACAAGGCTTCATAAGGATCCATTTGGATGCTTGAGTGGAAACTGTTGTTGTAAGAGAACTCAACTAGAGAAAGATGTTGATCACATCCTCCTTTGAAGTCCATTGAGCATGTTCTCAATATGGCCTCTAGTATCTGGATAGTCCACTCAGATTGGCCATCAGTTTGAGGATGATAAGTCGTACTTTTCAACTCAGTATTGAGAGCATGTTTGAGACTCTTCTATAACTTAGAGGTGAATCTTGGATCTCGATCAGATACAATCAATAGTGGTACTCCATGCAGCCTTACCACATATCTGATGTATATCCATTCCAGTTGATCCAATGAGAAATCCTCACAAATTTCAATGAAGTTTTTAGTCTTTTTAAGATGATCCACAACAACCCAGATATCATTATTACCTTTGGATGTCTTTATAAGTCTTGTGAAAAAGTCCATGGTGATTTTTTCCCATTTCCATGCTGGTATGGGTAATGGTTGCATCATCCCCTTACACTTATGTCTCTCAGCCTTCACTTGCTGACACAACAGGCACTTTTATGTATATTCAGTTATCTCCTTCTTCATGTTATCCCACCAATAATACTCTTAGAGATCTCGATACATCTTTGTGTTTCCTGGGTGGATAGAGATATTTGAACTATGTGTATCATCCGAAATCTATTTCTTCAGCTATGGACTTGATTGGACACATAGTCTTTTCCCAAATCTCACAATTCCTTCTTCATTAATATTTAACTCTGAGGATTTCACTTTTCTAATAGTTTCCACTTTCTTCTGAATTCCTACATCATCCTTTTAAGCTTCCTTTAACCTTTCCAAAAGAGACGGTTGAGCAATCATTTGTGAAAGGATTTATGATGTTCCCTTCTTTATGATTCCAATGTCAATCTTCATAAAATCTAAGAAGATTGGATCCTTTTCAATTCTCATCAATGATAAAATTTATGGTTCCTTTCTACTTAGAGCGTCCACCACCTTGTTTGTTTTCATAAGGTGGTAATGGATTGAGCAGACATAGTCTTTGATCAGATCTAACCATCTTCATTGGAAAATTTTCAACTCTTTCTGTGGGAATATATACTTAAGGCTTTTGTGGTCTGTATATATTTCAAACTTCTTCCCAAAGAGATAATGTTGCCAAATTTTTAAAGTGAAGATCATCGCAGCCAACTCTAGATCATGTGTGGGATAGTTCTGCTCATGAACTTTCAATTGCCTTAAATCATAGGCAATGAATTTTTCATTTTCCATCAACACATATCCCAGGATATTATTTGAAGTATCACTAAATACCAAAAATTTTCTCCACTTGTGGGTAGTGTGAGCACAGGTGTAGGGATAAGCCTTCTTTTCAACTCATTGAAGCTCTCTTCACATTCATAACTATAAGAAAAATTTACTCCCTTCCGAGTTAGCTTGGTAAGAGGGTTGGAAAATCATGAGAAATTTCTCACAAATCGTCGATAATATCCAGATAACCCCAAGAAAATACAGATATCTATTGCCGATGTTGTCCTTAGACATCCCTCTATTGCAACTGTCTTGAAGGGATCCATAGATATACCATTTCTTTTGGTGATATGGCCTAATAATGAGACCTCCTTCAACCAGAACTCACACTTTATGTACTTTTCATAGAGATTCTCCTTTTTCAAGGTCTCTAGTATAGTTCTTAGATGCTCCTTATGATCCTCCTTGGTTTTGGAGTATATTAGAATATCATCTATAAAGGATACCATAAATTTGTTGAGGTAATCTTAAAGACTCTATTAATTAAGTCCATAAATATTGTTGGAGAATTAGTGAGTTTGAAAGGAATTACTATGAATTCATAGTACCCGTATATTGTATGAAAAGTGTTCTTGGGGGTATCCTCCTTCACCCTTACTTGATAATATCTCAACTACTGATCCACCTTGGAGAAGTATTATGCTCCACATAGCTGATTGAACAAGTCATCAATTCGAGGTAGAGGATACTTGTTCTTTATCATGATTTTTTTTAGCTCATGATAATCAATGCAAAGGCGCATTGACCCATCCTTCTTCTTGACGAAGAGGATTGGTGCACCCCATGGTGAAGCACTTGGTCATATAAACCCTTTATCCAGATTCTCCTGTAGTTGTTTCTTCATCTCCTCAAGCTCCACAACAGACATTTTATATAGAGTCATGGATATTGGAAATGCCCCAAGTATAAGATCAATTTAGAATTCAACATCTCTTTTAGGAGGAAGACCAAGCAATTCCTCGGGAAACACTTCAGCAAATTCCCTCACAATAGGCATGTCTTCAAGGATGGTTGATTCCTTAGAATTAGTCATCTGAGCAAGATATGTGTGATCATAGGTTAGTAATACCTATTCTTGATATGATAGAGCTAAATAAGATTCATCATCTTCCTTACACTTGTACAGAATCAGGGGTCGATTCGATACATGGAGAGTGATTTCCCTCTCACGGAAATTTATGTTGGCTCTATATAAGGAAAGACAATACATGCCAATAATTGCATAAAATTCCACCATAGGGAGTATTATGAGGTTCTTTGGGAAGTTAGATCCAAAAATTATAATAAGGGAGGAGTTATATTCATGGGATGCAATGATTTCCCCATTTTTTGTACTCACTAACATCTTTACTTCCATGATTTGTGGTGGTGTTGGGATTATTCTACTAAACTTTTGGGATATAAAAAAATGCGTAGAACCAGAATCAAAAATACATTTTTCTATTCTTGAATGAATAACTAGCATATCTGTCACCACTTCGTTGTTGAGGTTCACTTTGGTGGTACTGATGGAAAAATCTCTCCCTTGCTACCTTGGCGATTGTTGGTTTCCTCTGAAAACCCTTGGCTTAGGGAAATTATTTGCAAGGTTCCCTAGTTCTTTGTAGTTGAAGCAATGAAAAATACGTTGAGGGTCGAGTGGAGCATTTATATACTTTATCACAGCCGCAGTTTTTTCTTGCTGACAGTTAATAGTCAGGTGCCCTTCTCTTTCACACCTATAGCATTTCATCATCCCCTTTAGGAAATTTATGGGGTGCTTCTGTCTGCACCTTTGGAAAGTGGGGTGATGTATTTTCTTAGCACCATTGGATTTATCCATCGGACCACTAGAATTGAAGTCTACCTTACACTTCTTATCCCCATAATACCCCTGAGATTCGTCGATCTCCATTTCAACTTTGAGGACACATCAGAAAATTTTCTCATTGCAATTGAAGCCATGGATCTCTAGGGATTTCAATAGGCTAGGTTTTATCCCACAAAAGAAGTGGTCAACCTTGAATTTAGGGGTAACGACAAAGCCAGAGTCATATCGTGCAAGACTTGTGAAGTTTTCCTTGTACGCTCTGACGGATTCGTCGTTTTTTTCATGAGGGAAAAGAAGTCCCTTTCCATCTTAAGTCAGAGGGTGCGTGGAAAATATTTATCAAAAACCATCTTCTGGAAACCCTTTTATTCTAACGCCTCAATCTCCTCCTCGGACTTCATATTTTTGATCAATGTCCACCATTGATCAGCTTCACCCTCCATATGATAAGCATCCAGGAGAACCTTCTCTTGTTCGAAACATTGAAGGATGGACAAGATCTTTTCAATATAGTTGATCTATTGTTTGGAAATTGAGGGATCAAATGACCCATTAAAAGTAGGAGGACTTTGTCTAATGAATCTCTCAATTGCGACTTGTTCTTTCTTAGGGGGGGGGGGGGGGTTGAATGTTCCTATCGAACCATGTTTCTATTCAAATCTTGAGTTAACTGAGAGAGTATCGTGATAAAGTTAGAAATTCCCGCTCCCATTGGATTGGGCATCTCATTAGAAGAGTCATCACATTGATCTTCACGTCGTTTGTTAGCCTGAGTCCTCCTATTACCAGACATTAGTTGGAATAAAAGGAAAGTTAGGGGTAACACATAAAGGGTAATCCAAGGACAAAAACAGATGACTTATAAATGACTTTTATTTCTTTAACTTATGAATCTATAGGCTTTAATCTATGATATCCATGATCTACTTCCCAACATATATTCTTAGGGGCATTTTTTTATTCCCTTACTAATGGTTAATACTAAGCTTGTGAATTTACCAAAGAATATCCCTCGCATGTGTCGTAACCAAGAGTACAGCAAGGCCTATTTTCATGTACTAGGATACCCTCAATTAATCCCAAAACTCCTTGTCAGAGTTTTCACTCCTAGGAACATCTGTTTCAGAGCCTCCTCTTCCTGCTTGTATCCATACAGGGATATATTTTCTTGATAAACCACTTACTCAATAATCATCTAAATTTAGGGATGTTTTTATTTACTTAGTATTATCCCTAAGGCTTTCACTAGGGGTTTATAATCCTAATCCCAAAAATAACTAAACATATCCTCTGATACCAACTATAACAACCCTGATCTTTATTACACACTTAAACATGATTTATTACATAAAAAACTTCACTTGGTAAAACATATAAGATCAACAGGTCAAGCGTCTTTGGGTCTTAGGAACATTACATAATAACTTAGAATATAAAACACAACATCTTTATTGAAAACTTCCTTTACATGACCACTACATTCCTTAGTACTTATCATTGCATGGGATAAACTGAGGACATGCATAAGAAAAGGGTGAGATATAAATCTCAGTAAGGGAGTAAACAAGGAATAACATGAAGAATACAATACATGTTAGGCAATAGGAATATAAATAGATCATAATATAAACATGAATATAAAGGCATGATATAACATGATTAACATAACATGGAAATGTGGCAACAACATTTAACATGATAGCATGATCCAAGGCCCATTGAACATGGATCATGAGTAAACCCTCATTTTACTTGAATTAGAATGAGTAAACCCTAATTTCACTTTATGTATCATGATACTAATCTTTACCCAATGCATTGGAGCGCTATCAAGGCTCACCCTTCTTAGTCATTTCATTTCATGCATAAGTGTGCCACATAGATCATACAACAAAGATTCATTAAACATCATCATTTATTCCATGATAAAGGAATGTGGAATTAATACATGAAACTCTATAATCAATATGTAAATGTTCATAAAGGTGAATACCCTTTATAGAGAAATGGGCATGGTATTCACTACACAATGACTTTGGCTTGGAAAATCGCAATGCAATTTCGGCAGCATAACGACGTGACATAAGAATTCATAAAAATGGTTGATGAGATAGAAAGGGGTATATCATCATATATACATGAAATGGATAGTAAGGTGGTCATATAGATACATGTCCCAACATAAGTAATGTAATTTAGATTCATAATACAAAAGAATTGTGTGGATGTAAATGAGGAGAGAGAATTTCCTTACGGAATTTCGGCATGGTAACGGGTGTACATGGAAGGAATTAATGAGAGATAAAGGAGTCTCTTATCATTAAAAAATAAATAGGTCAGTATGGGGGAGGTTCAAAATCATACCCCAATATTTATAATTGAAGATAAAAGGTTATAACAATATTAAGAAACTTGGATAAAATGAGAAATGAAGGAATCCATTACTTGAAAGTGTGATCCCAAAGGCTTGGGAGGGGATTGAGAGAGGATTCTTGGGAGCATGGGGAACCTTGGGAGTATTATAGATAAATGGGGGAAGATGTTGTACGAACTCCAAAGGATTTTAGTTAATAGGAAGTAGAAGTTTGGGTGTGTTTATATAGGAAAGGAGAGGGAATTCTTTATTATTTAGGTTTGGGACACCACACATTAAACTAATCAAAACCACAAAACCGCCCATGGTTTTTGCCCATGGTTTTTTCCAAAGGAGATTGGAAAACAATATTTTATAAGTCCAATGGCCGAACTTCTTAAAATAACAGGGTTGCTTATGTGGAGGTGAGTCACACTCTTAAGGAAAACAATTTAAAAAGATAGAATGTTTTATAAGTCTTGGAGGGTCCACTAAGGCATCATAAAATTTATAAAACAAATATAAAATCACATTATTTTAATTATAAAACATATATTGGCCTAAATACTCATTTATATTATTTTAGTACATCACTATTGGGTCATTATGATGTCATAAAACACATTATATATTTAAATGGTATTTAATTTTTACCCAAAAATTCGACTGTCTCATAAAATTATGAAAAATTCACCATTGGATAATTTCAGTGTCCTGATTTCAAAAATAATATTCATTTTATCTAAATAATTTTCTAAATATGTGAATTTTTACTTTTAAAATAAAAACTGACAGTTATCGAAAATTCATGGGTTTTGCCAAAAATAGCTTTCAAACCTTAATAAAAATTGCAATTGTATTATAAAAATTATATGATCATTTATATTTAATAAAAATTAATTTAATAATAATATTTTATTAAAATATTATTTAATTAAAAAATTCATTAATTCATCAAAATAGATTTCTTAATTGAATATTAACTAAAAATACTATCTGTGCTTTAAAAACTATTCACAAAGTAACAATAATAAAAATGAATGTATATTCTTGATAAAAAATAATGTACATAGTCCTAGTGCTAGGGTCTTATTACATAACTCCTTAAAACACCCGCATAAGACCTTAGGGTAAGGTGTGCGATGGTGACAGACTCTTGGGGTGGCTCGAATAACATTGCACGAGTGGTAATCTCTATTAACTTCCACTTCTCCTGTAGGTGGTTCTACTCAAAATTAACATGTTCAAGATCGGCTTGGGCTTAGTCAGGAGCGATGCCCAATGATGCCACCTCCTTTCTGAGCTCTGACAAATGGGCTTCGTATGGAGCAGTTCTACTGGATGATTCCATCGCTTCCTTTGTCTAAGTAAATTGGATTTCGTAAAGCCCTCTATTTATACTAATCATATGATCATTGTTCGACAGCTATATTAGCAACGATCACAATTCTTAATGATATTTTAAAATCCATAAACATAAAACTAAGTAATTTCATATGTTTTACATAACCATTTTATATAATAAGACATTTAAAAAGACCAAGAGGAATTTTGGGTCATTACAAGAAGAGTATCTAGAAGAAGAAAATACAGATCCAGTAATTGTGAGAGGTACCATCACTATAGATTCATCATTAATGACTATTTTATTTGATATTGGTACATCTCACTCATTTATCTCAACTCATATTGTGAATCTTATTAATCTTCCTATGGATCTTTTATCTTATGTGATGGATATTGCTACCCCCCTCAGAACAAATTAAGAGTAGGGTATCTGAAGTCTTACTTGTGTTTTCTCATTATTAGATGTTGAGATTTCTTGGGATTTTATGGTTCTCTATATGGAGCCTCTTGATGTAATATTTGAGATAGATTGTCTCATTTATGATAGAGTCGAGATTGATTTTTATCTTTGAAGGGTGTCCTTTACTACGCTCGATGGTGTATGTTATATATTTTAGGTAGAGTGGGATTCAAGGTCAAGTAGATTCAGACCTTATTATCCAGAGTTGGGGAAATTAGTATCTATGTTCTCTTTTGATCTGTAGTTAGAATATTTTATTGATGATCTCCCACCATTTTTCGTCGAGATTCCCAATGTTTTTCATTTTGAATTATCTGGTTTTCCATTGGTATGAGAGGTATAATTCTCTATTGATTTAGTTTCTGGTACTCAAAAAATATTTATTCCTTCTTATCACATAGAACTATCTGAAATTAAATATATTAAGACTAAGTTGGATGATATGTTGGAGAAAAATTTTATACGCTCGACTGTGTCACCTAAGGAGGCACAGGTTCTCTTTGCTAAGAAAGATAATGGGTCACTTTTCCTTTGTGTTTATTACTGATAACTCAGACAATTCATGATAAATAAGAAGTATTTTTTCCATAGATTGATGATATATTTGACCAGTTAAAGGGGGAGAAGTGGTTTTCAGAGATTTTTATTCTGTCTGGTTACCATCAGTTGAGAATAAAAGAATCAGACATTCTAAAAACCACCTTCTTGAGTAGGTATGTCCATTATAAGTACCTTTTCATGCCATTTGGTCTAACCAATTATTCTACATTCTTTATGGATTTAATAAAAAGTATTTTCCATGAATATCTTGATACTTTCATAGTAGTATTTGTGGACGATATTGTTTTTTACTCTAAGTCTAAGAAGTATCATGTGCATCATCTGAGAGTAGTTCTAACTTTCTGCCAAGCTTTTAAAATGTGATTTATGGATTTGGGAAGTGAATTTATTAGGACACATGGTGTCGGAACATGGAATCTCAGTTGTTCCTAAAAACTTTAAATCTATTATTATATATAAGTAACCATGAAATGTTTTCAAGATTCAATGCTTCTTGGGTTTATCTAGATATTATCATCGGTTTGTAAAGGACTTCTCAAATTTGTATTCTCTGATGACTACTCTAACTTGTAAGGGATTAAAGTTTCATTGGGATGAAAAATTCTAGTATTCACTTGTTGAGATGAATAATATTTTGACTACAACACTAGTGTTGACTCTTCCAAAGGTTGGTCAGGGCAATATAGTTTTTTTATACATCAGGTTTGGGTTTGGGTTGCGTTATTATTAAGGGTGATCATGTCATTGTTTATGCCTCTCTAAAGGTTGGGCCACATGATAATAATTACCCAACTCATGACCTTGAACTTTTAGTTGTGATGCATTCACTTAAGGGTTGGTGGAATTACCTATTTTAAGAAAGGTTTACTATGTATTCCAACCATGAGATCTTGAGATATATCTTCTCTCAAAAATATTTTAATCTGCACCATAGGAATTGGATAGAATACCTGCAATATTTTGATTTCAAAATCACCTATATCCCAGGAGAAGGGAATGTCGTTGAAAATTATTTGAGTATAAAATTTCTAACCCAATCTATGAAAGAATCATCACAAGAGTGGAAATTGATGGCTCTTTTTGCAATATTGGAGTTTGGGAATTTGGGGATGAAGTTGTTTTGGCTAGTATTTAGTTGACCTCTACTCTTCTTGAGATTATTTTTTAGTAATAATAGCTTGATGATGAATTCTATAGCATTAGAGGCTCTCTTTATGGTGGGGATACCATTTTTGAGTGGTCATTATCCATGGAGGGAATTATATTTTATCAAAATCATTTTTTTGTATTCTTATCGGTCAAAAAATATGTGATGGGGTATTTTCATAGTTCCTAGTGGGATGTTCACCCAATAATCACAAAGATGTTCTATGAAATGCATCGATGATTATGGTGGACATGTATGAGGTAAGGCATTGCGGAGTTTTTCTCTCGTATTTTTACTTTCTAATAGGTCATGGTCGAGCACTAGAATCCTTCAGGTTTTCTTTATCCACTTCCAATATCTACTTGGAAGTGGGATGAGATCTTTAGGGACTTTGGGGTTGGGTTGTCTCGTACCTAGATAAAGAATAATTTGATATGGGTTGTGATTGATAGGTTGACCAAATCATCTCACTTTATACCCATTCATTATTCAACCAAAGTTTAGGAGTTAGAAAATCACTATGTGAAAGAGATTTTTCATTTTCATAGAGTTTCATATGATATAGTTTCTAATAGAGATCCTTAGTTTACTTCTTACTTTTGGAGAGGCCTCCAAGAGGTACTGGGATCTCAGGTTCATTTAATCATAGCTTACCATCCATAGTTGGATGTCCAGACAGAAATAGATATATAGATTCATGAGGATATGATTTTCACTTACGTCCTTGAATTTGGTGGAGTTTGGGATGACCATCTAGGTCTAGTTGAGTTTTCTTATAACAATAGTTATTAGTCCATGATCATAATGGATCCTTTTGAGGCCTTGTATGGCCATCCTTGTAAATATATATTATGTTGGTTATAGATCAGTGAAAGTTCCATGGTTGGACCAATCTTGGATCAAGAGACGAAATCAAAGATTCAATTGATTTATTAGAGAATGTTGATGTAATAGATCCAGTATAAGTCTTATGTTGATTGTCATCACAGACCATTGGAATTTTTAGTTAGTGATTAGGTGTTCTTGAAAGTTTCACCTTATTTGGGTCATCGATGGCTTAGGAGGAAAGGGAAGCTTGATCATAATTTTTTGGGACCCTTTGATGTTGTTAAGAAGGTGAGGAAAGTGTATTATAATTTAGTACTTCTTCCACAGTTGATGTTGATACATAATTTTTTTTATGTATCACAATTGTCAGAGTATCTTTCTAATCCATCTCATGTTTTGAGTTGTATTGATCTTGATGTTGAGCATAATTTATCCATGACTGAGCATCCGGTCATGAATGTTGAGTCTAAAACCAAGGTACTTCATTGGAGGAAGATACCTTTGGTTTGAGTGTTATGGCAGCATAGTTCTGATACTCATGAGACTTAGGAGAAATAGGCACTGATGAAAGATAAGTGGCCTCATCTTTTTTACATGGAAGCCTCTTAACAGGATTTCTGGGGATATAAAGTTTCTATGGTGGTGATTTTTAACATCCTGTTACTATTTTTAGGTATTCCTTAACCCCTATTTTGATCATTATTTAGATGGGTCTCATTTAGGGATGTTTTGGGTAAAAAAATTAAATTTTTTAAGGGATCTAGGGTTATTCATGGTTGGAGCACAGTTTTTCCAAACTGTGCACCCTACTAGTGAAAACTGTGAAAACCTAGGAAGTGAGGGTTTGTATGGTTAGCACACTATTTGAAAAAATTTAAATTCACCAAGGAGAAACCATGTAACCCCACCATTAGGGGAATGTATTTTGAAAAACCGTGTGGCCCTACCCAGCTGACCGTGCACATGGGATTTTATTATTCTGAAAATTGTTTAAGATTTTTTGAACCCCCCTTTCTGACCCTTACTCATCCCTAAATTCCTATATCACAATTTACAAGGTTTATAAGGCTCTCAAGGACCCTATTTGAATCTTATAAACCCCTTTATAGGCAGATCTAAGCATGTAGAATCACGTTTGATCTCCTCCGGGTATGTGAATCTTCTCCTCTTGATCTCTCTCGATCTCTTCCTCTATCTTCCTTAGGGTTAGTTAGATTTTTGTGTTGTTGTAGGATATAATACCCATTTTTTTAGATCTTGAATCTATTTTGGATTCACAAATATTCATTTTTGATGTTATTTGTTGTCAAATCCCATTATGGAAGTTTTGTTACATGATCTCGTAATCTATAACAGGTGGTTTTATTTATGATTAGCCAATTTATTTAAACCTAAATTTCTTGATTTAAATTAAATTTATTTCAATTAATTTTTAAAAAATAATATGTTTTGTATTGTGTTTTGAATATTATTTTTCATGAGGTTTAGGAAAAAACCCCTAATTCTAGTGAATAAGGGCATGATTTGAATTTGATGGAAATTCTGGGATTCGATTTTGTGAAATCAAATTGCAGAATTAAATTGAGAAATTGATTTTTGAAATTGATTTCAAATTTTTATTTGAGGAAAATGGCTTAAATTTTTTTGATAAGAACCCATTGGGTTTATCCTATGAAAGTAATTATTGGATTAAAAACTCATTTTGGTTTTTAAATGGAAATTGGAATATTTAAATGGGAAATGGGTTAATTTTATTTTAAGTAGTTTTAAAATAAATTACCCATTATTGATTTTTTTAGAGTACATGAAATCCTAGATAGTTAGTGAGTTATTAGGGACAAATATTCTAGGTAGGTAATTCCCTAGAAATATATTGACACTTTTCAACTCTAACATAAACTTATTGGAATATGCTATCCTCAATGGGAAGTTGGTTAGTCTTATTTGGACAATTTTAGAGAGACGTATGTGCACATTTCCATTACCATTTTACAAGTGTGTGAGGATCCCACAACCTGGAACTATCATACCTCTTGAAAGATGACCATATTTCTCATTGTTAAAGTTTTGATATATGTGCCATTTTTGTAAATTTTTTTACACATACCTTTTGAATTTATATAAATTGTTTTATATAAAAAAATTATTAATCCATTGTTTGAAATATTTCCATAATTTTATATGTAAAGCTTGGTTTTTTTTAATTTTTTTTAAATTCCATGCCTATTTATTTAAAATTAAATTCTTTATTTGGTTAATTAATTTGGAATCTTTTTATGGAATCTATGTTGAGACCCTATTGTGATTTTATCTCACACCCTACCTATTTCTTCATGTTTTTGTAGGTTTCATTCTATCAGGTTCAAGAAAGGGGAAATATCTACAAGGATGTGGCAGTTGTCGTTGACTATTTTGGCTTGAGTTGTTGTGTCTATTGGGACTTGAGGTGTTTATTCCATTTTCTGGTAGTTTGTGGTTGTACATTGGGTTGTTAATACCTATTTTACTTATGGTAATTGTTCTCCCTATATAGTTTTCTTTTTTAATACTGATATGTTTTGTTTCTTCCATTGTGTTTGTGGAAAAATCATTCCCACTTTCATATTGTATGATGTCAGGTGCTAGTCACCAACCTGTGTGAATTGGGAATACCCTTCGGGCTATATTAGTACCAGATTGGGTATCAGAGTACCAGGGTATCTTGGCTAGTTCTTGAAAATTAAAGTTGATTATTATTTCACCTTGAGTGACTATTTTTCATCTTTTTACTAGTTATTGATTTATGATATTTAACTCTTATTTTGGTATGGAAAGATAGGAGGTGTGTTCATGCATAATTTTAGGAACATAGAATTCATATACCATTACTATTCTTTCACTGTTACCTGTATTCCTTTCTTGTGTGGTTACTTTCCTTTCTATAGTTATGGAAAATGGTTGGTTGAATAAACTTTTTTCGTCAACCTAAACGGTGTTTTCCCACATTGGTTGATAATGGAATTTTATTTAGATATACTGAAATACATTAAAGAAATGAAATATCCTTAAAATAGATAATTAATTAACCTAAATGAAATCTTTAAATATCAAGGAATTGGATTTGTTTTTAACAAATCCAATTCATTTTTTATGGATGATAATTAAATGGTATTCTAATTTCAAATTATGGAGTGTTTGTCACCATAACTTGGGAATGGGTTCTTGTATAACTGAATCCTTATATGCTTGATTTGATCTTTATAGGTCTATATTATGAGTATATTTCTGTATAATAAACTTCTTAAAGGTTAAAGCAATTGGAATTTTTTTATTAATAAATAAAAAATTTCAATGATGGATGTTAGTTAAATGGCATGCCAATTGAAACTTTTAAAGTATTGTACCTCTATAACATGGGAATGAAAATCCTTATAACTAAATCCTTATATACTCAACTTGATTCCCATAGTTTGATCTTTGAATATTATACCTATGATATAAACCCAATAACAGTGTGTTAAAATCTTTAATAAATTAACTATTAAGGGGTTTCACTTAAATGGTCTTCCAATTGTAATTTATAGAGTGTTTCCTCCATAAATTGGGAATGGATACCCATATAATTGAACCCAGGTTGGCATGACTTTACCCTTATAGGTGGATATCATTCTTACATTCCTTGGTAATAAACCCCTTAGGGGTATATTTATGTTAAATGGGATGGTTATCTAATGTGTCTATAGCCACTCATATGGTGTTTCGTATAAGTGTATGGTGGAAACTTACTTAACTAATCCCCTTAATATGATAAAAGACCTTTTCTGTTTTTGGGATTTACTATTATGAGCCATAAGTTTATTAAAATTTCAGTTAAAGAATAAATAGAATTTACCTCTATATATTTTGATTGGAATTTCCATTAACTAATTCCTATTGTGAGAACTTATGGATAAGAAATGGTTGAAAGTAAATTATGTGATAATTTTCCTATAATTCTTTGTATCCTCAGCTACATAAAGTTCCAAGTAAAATTTATCAAAAAAATACTTTATAATTAGTACCCAACATTTCATTTCTCTGAGTCTTCATAATGCTTATATAAAATGTGATTTAATGTAATGGATTAAATAAAACCTTTTAGTTATGTTGATAGAAAATACCCTAGTATGAGGGTTATTTTGATGGTTTCCTTTAAAGTTTCCTTGGATAGTAACATGGACATTGCCCATGGGCCTCAGTTGTCTTATTCTATTATATTAGACCTAGAGGTTAAGTAGGATGTCCAAGTGGCCTTTTAGGAATGACCCTAGTTTTATGATTTGGTGCCTCTTCTAAGTGAGGTATTAGGTTGTTTTTACGTACTTCCCATGGAAATAGGAAGCATTGATAAATTCTTATATGGTTTTAGGAGGGGAATGGATATCCTCCCCCCTTCCCCTTTATTTTCCCTTTAATTTGGGGTTGTATAAAGTGTGTTGGTTAATCGAACTAAGGTAAGATGCCCATCCCTCGTTATTCCCTCTCTCTTATTCATCTTCTTTTGTCTTTGAAATATGATAGTAATTTTAGGTTTTTGATTTATGATTCAAACAGATCATGGTAAAATCACATCCAAAAAGATATATCTTTTACATATGTTGGTTAGATGATGCTAAAAATTGATGAAACACATCATTTCTCCCCATTAAAATGGAGGTAAGTTAACTGGTGAGTTTTTCTAATGATTTATTAAATTATTTTTAAAATATAAGATAAATTAGGTTATAAATCATGGGGTGTTTTCTCATAGGATTGCAAAAGGAATTCCATGGACCATTCACACACTGTTGGTTTCAACTCCAGTTCCACCATATCTCCATGTGAGTTTTTCATATTTTATGCCTAAATGTATAATTATGAAAATTCTATTATAATTTTTATAATTAATTATGTGAGATTTTTTAGCTCAAGATAGGAGTTTGGGTGTGTGGGAATGATAAATGTGGGATAGATTATTTTTGTAAGAGCATAAATCTAAGTAGTTAACTCTAAAATGAGGTCGGTGTTCCCTTATGTACTATTCCATATATCATGTATTTTATGTGTGACATTGTATGAGTGAGTTAATGTTCAGGTTAGGGTAATCTGAGCTGGGATCGAGAGAGAGTGTTATTGTGAGATATTTTAAATGAATCATCTTAAGTGTGGGGTAGATGTTTCATGATAGGCATGGTGTATTAAGGAGTTCTCGATGACTATGTATCCCTAGGCATATAGGATAATTATGTGTGATGAACTTTGAATGGGCCTTTGGAATTGAGATAAATGATGAGTTGCCTGGTATGGGATCTTGTGGGTTATTTAGAGGGGTTTAGCATGGATAATACCTTAGTGCTGGTTCAGGGAGTACTTCACTATGTTTTTCATTCTAGGAAAAAATTGAGTGTGGTATAGGTATAGAAACCCATAATTTTCAAACATAGATATTACAACTTATTAAATGAATATTCATTATATAAAATAATGATCCATGATAGAATCATATAGGTCTAGTATCTTTGGAAACTTGGATACATAAAAAACCGGTTCATAAGTTAACTAAATCATATCCCATTAAGTTCTTCATAAATATAACCCTTCTTAGACATATCATATTTAATAAAATTCTTTATAACCTGGGGAAAGGAAATATAAGAAAGTGTGAGCTCGGATTCTCAATCAGGGTAAACAAGGGAGATATCAATGATCACTTAAACATAACATGAGAATAAGGGTATGATAACATGATCCTAATATTTGAAAATAATACCCTGCATATCAAAGATCATAATATTGATTCATGGAATAAATCTTGTAAGTTCATAAGACATGAATCATAAAGGTAGAAAAGAACATGAATTGTGAGAGAATAACATTAGAATAAGATATAAGTTTATGGAATACACATAAACATAGAAAATCATTTCCTTAGTATTCATGGATAATTTCCTAGACTATCATAGTATATTGACGTCACTCCTCATACCATCTTAGTGGTTAAGGTTCACTCCCATGACTATCATAGTGGACAGATATTCTTACTAAACTAGGTTCACTCCTCATTTCAATCCTCTTTTATCTCATGAGATATCTATATTTACCCAATGCATTGGAGGGATATATAATTCTTAGAACATCCACCACAAAATAAAAATTATACAAATGTGTTCCATAATATCATAAAACATCTATCATATCATAAACCATGAAAAAGAAATAGGATTCATAAAAATTTCTTAATGTCATAAACTAAGGAAAATAAATAGGTTTTATAATCATTCCACCAATTCGTCATAGTATAACTAGTGAAAAAGGAACAGGTTTCATAAACATTAATCATAAACATCTAGAGAAATAATAAGGATGGTATCATTGGACCATATCCCATTTAAAACTTAATTAATATCAAAGTATGTTATTTTAGATAAAAATTTCTTTAAAATATCAGTTAGAACATTTACTGATAAAAATATAATTTCTCATTTTGAAATCACTTATTTAAAAATCAAAAAAATCCCAAATATTAAGAAAAAATTTTCTTTTAAAATAAAATTAGAAAATTTTAAAGTAATATTCAAATTATTTAATGGTCATGATGTTAGAAAAAAATTATGTTGTGTGTGTTTAAACAAATATTCCTTTCACATTTTCAGTAAAACATCAAAAAATACCTCGTTTGGAAAATGATAAGAAGATTACTTTTAAAAGAAATAAAATGTAAAAAATGGGTAAAATGAATTTAAAAAATCATAGGATAATATTAAATAATTCTTTAAAACATTTTAATGAAAACATGGACATATAATAAAAGGGATTTTCAACCGAAGCAATAAATAAAGTCAATTTTCCTTAAAAATATTATTTCAGTCTATTGAATAATTAAAGAGAGTAAAATGAAAGAAAAAATTATTATCCATAAATAACTATAGGAGAATAAAAATTAATTATAATCTTGATATTTAGATCCTTAAATTTCATCATCGGAAACATAATCGTAAACGATCCTGATAAACAATGAGATTGTAACATAAAACTCTTACCACTTTAGTAACTTTTAAATCATAAGCCCCGTGAAAGAAAGAAACTTAGATGGATATATAAATCCACATTATTTTCATAATAATAATTATAAAATACATTCATGGTCATTATATTCACTTCATAAAAGAAACAAGAGGTGAATATGGCATGTATATCATATAAATAAAAGTGAGATGAAAATCCCTTACCTCAAGTATTGAATTTATTCGTACACATTCGAACCTCCTATATAATAAATATTGTTTTATTATATATATTAAAAAACCATAAACTTATATATCATATAATATATGATTTAATTATAACATTTTATCATCTATTTATTAACAATTATTTATTAAAATCACTGGTCTGGGATAAAACTGCTTCTTTTTTCATGTATGTTTTGGTTCAGTAGTTTTGGTCCTTGTACTTTGATAATGGTTACATAATCATAAGAATTTTTATAATTATATAATTATCATATATATTCATTTTATACATATTTATATTCATCCATAAAATTTATAGATATAAAAAATAAATTACATTGTTCATGGATACGGTAGGTTGTACGCATGCATGAACATTGTTTCCATTTTTTCAATAGATAGAAGAAAATAAAGGTAAATAATAATTCACCTTTATTGAATCATTTTTATATCATATATATCAAATATTTTCATTAAATCTATCCTTATTACCAACCATTTCAAAATAAAATGAAAAACATAATGTGTCATTTTGTGGAGGCAGTAGTCCACACATATGAATGAGAGACGTTATTGTTTTACAAAAGATTGGATAGTAAGAAGTTAGATGTGATATTAAAATTATATAAGTATAATTATTTCATAAATTTAATATATATATATATATATGAAATCCATCATCATATCCATTTTTGAGAGGTGGTGATGGAAAACAAATTGCATCAATTTGCGAGACAGTAGTCCGTCATACACATGATCAACAGTTTCATTTCTCATTTGATAGAATATGAGATGGATATAGGTTATTAAATTAACATAATAACATCTCAGTATATTTAATATAATTTTTTTTATTATTTCATAATTTTTGAATAATATTTGAAGGAGTTCTAATAATAAATAAAATAAAAATGCTCAGTTAATAATGATACATATTCTTCGAAAAAACTCTTTTGGTTTTCACCAAAAGCATTCCTATGATGGTTTTATAATCAAAACAAGGCATATGGGACATGGGAAGGGAAGTAAGTAATAGATTTTTTAGGTATTTTTTGAACTAAAGGGCTCTTTAATTTTTAATAAAAGAGGGTAGGATGCTCTTTTATAAGAGAGGGAGAGGGCACTCTTGGAATTTCCTAAAGTATTAAATTAATATAAATTAATTTATATATTTAAATGGATGAAAATTTATAGGATTAAAATATAATATTATTTTGAGTCTAAATAATATTATACAATAAAAATTAGATAATTTTACATGATTTTTTCACCCTTATCTTTTTGTTTCAACCCATGTTAACCCTTTTTGACAATTACCACGATATTAAAGTTTTTACTCATTAGGGGTCAAGAAAGTTACTATAAAAGGAAAAACATACAATAAATGGACCATGGTTGATATTATAAACCATATAAAATTTACTTGTAAAAATATAATATTTTTAGGAATTTTAAATCATTTAATAAAATATTATTTATTATAAAATAACATTAATGTCATTTTTTGAACTATTCATTTAATTTAACTTTGAAAACAAAATGACAGAAAATAAATTAAAATATATTCCATTAAATACTATATAAAATATTATATTTATATAACAAATTCATGTAACACAATAATTCATTCAAATTATATTACTTTTAATATTTTTAAAATCATTTATTTTATTTTTCTACTAATTGAATAAAAACTGTGTCAACATTATGTAAGAATTTAAGGTAATTATTTCACTACTAAAAATTATAAATAAATTACCATGATAAATAAATAATTATATTTAAAATTAATTTATAAAAAAAATAAGTTTTTTTTATCCCTGTCACAAAATATTATAGATATTAAAAGCAAGAAAGTGACGTTTTTGTCTTTATCTTTTACTCAATTATTATAAAGGTCAAAATCAAATAAATATAGAACCAAGTGTCAATATATTAGAAATTTTTTTGGAAATATCCAAAAAATCATTAAATATAATAAATTCAAGTGTTATGGTAAATTTTTAGTCCTTATCATATTATTTTTAACCTTAACTACCTTATTTACCTTTACCATAGTCATAAATATTTACTATATATAGTTACTATTCATAATAAATAAAAATTAAGTTGTCCTTATTAAAAAATATGAATTATGATTATTAAAAATATGTAACCTGTTTTATCATATTCAATTCATATAAGAGAAAGAATTTTAATTTAAAATTAAACCTGCAAACGCGAGAAAAAGATGTTTTTCAGGAAAATGTATTTTTCAAGGTAAAGATAATTTTACATTAACTCTAGGACTAGTAATATTAATTATATGGATTTTAATTAATATATATAGATATATAATCTATAAATTTCATTTAAATAATTATTTATTATGGTTCATTTTAATTAATTAAATTGAATAAACTTTATGCACTTACAAACAGTTTTCAGATAATAACATTTTTAAGCATAAAAATAAACTTATACCAAAATCTTGAAAATTTATGATTCAAATGAAATTAATTATATTATTATAAATAAAAAATATATATTTAAATTTATGATCAAATAAAAAATAATGGGACTTTTAAATTACTTTATTTAATGAAAAGAAATGATAGTATTTGAAAAATCGGAATTTTTTCACTATTAACTGAAAAACAATCATTTCAAAAAAGTTCTAAAATTTCCCCCTAAGATAATTTTGATGTTATGATTTAAAATTTTATAAAATTTTTATAAAATACCATTATTAAAAGTGGTATAAATTATTTACATTATCCATGATCAAAACAATTAAAATCATTTTTCAAAAAAACATATTTTTGAACAATAAAATGATTTAACTAAAAACTGTGTACTTATTTGCATAGAATTAATAAATAAATTTTTATTTATTAGGACATTTATATATATTTAATAATTCATTTAATATTATTTATAACCACCAATTCAACAACTAGGTTATAATGGTCATATTTAAATAATATATTTCATGGTTTGTTTAAACTTGGTGTTTTTTGTCATATATTCTATAGAAAATATTGTTATTATTTTAAAATATTAGGGTGTTATACTAGGTAACTTGGAGATTCTATTAAAGTGATGGTTTCTAAATCTAGATACTATATCTAATCGAGAAGTTTCTTGAGATGCTTAATATCTTCCAAGTGAGGAGTTCCTTATGGGGAGTCCTTGGGGTTGGGTTTTGTTAATGGTTTCTTATAATGATTTCCATAAAGAACCAATTTAAAGGATAAGGCTTATTAGTTCTCAAGACCTACATGGAAATAGTTGAGATAGTTAATTGGGTATGGGTATTAAACAAGATTCTTGTATAGTCTTAAATTCATGGTGAGTATTCCACCTCAGGGTAGTTTGATGTGTTGGATTGATTATAGGTTTACTTATAATACATATACAAGGGTTGTTATTAGATGGATCCTTTGGGTATGTTAAACTTGATAGTAGACTAGTTTTGTGTTTCATGACCTGTGAGTCGAGATTTGTGTGTTTGTGTGAAAATTCTAGCATATGTAATAGAGGTTCCTAAGAGTTTATGGTGGTTATAGTGGCTATGTTGAGGATGATTGGACCAAGTGATATGGTTTAGGATGTGAGAATAACTACAATTAAAGTTATAACTAAGACTTTAGTGTAAATATATGCTTTAAATGCAATATTTTCCTTACCTTGACTTTAATATGAAGCAACATGCTTGTATGGAAATGTTTCTTTTATGATGGATATCAAAAATGGTAGATTATGATGATGCATGATCCACTATCTGAATTTATTTTCCTTGAGTGTGTTGTGTCATGATCTAATCCTTGGTTGTGTCACCTAATGGGATTTAGAGTATTCATCTAATGAACTTGGAAGTGTAAGAAATCCATATAATTCATGATCTATCTTCAATAGTATTTGAATATATAAATATTAAGAATATAAAACAATCATACCTTAAATTAATTTAGACAACATAATTTATATTTGGTGAAGTATTCTTGATAGGGTTCACCAAAGCAGCATCCAAGATCTCCTACCTCCAAGTGTATTACATCACCCTTTGGATCCTCATTCTTAATGAAGGATCCCATGACCACCCATGGTGTTCTAACTCCTTCTTCATAAGGATAAATGTAGAACAAATAACATGAAGAGATATTTGGATATGATAAACTATATCAGAGTGTACACAAAAAAAGGTATTTTATCCCTTTTATAGACTCACTTCATTAAATAAAGAGATTTGAAGTGATGGAACATTGACTTCCATCTCATGTAAGTCACCGCATCTTACTTATCGTTAATGAATATTCGTAACCATTTGAAATCTTCAAGTAATTTTTCATGTTTATCCATTTAATGAATCAATCTCATTAATTTATAACTAAAGGAACTGATTGGAATACATGGTGGTGATGCATTCAATCATGTCCCATGCATCCCATATCTTAAAGCCTATAATGCACCATGATATTATCTATCCTAGGAATCCCAAATATTTTTATCATATGAGCATATAATAACATACAATATGAACCATATTCATATCACTAGTTATAATATAGGGTATATCATAAAATAAAATATACCTTCTTAGTGCATATCTAACATCATCTTCTTAAAAAGTATGTCATGATTTACTTTAAGAATGTATTTTTCTCCAAGTGTGGTTGATCACTATCCACCCCAAGATTGTGTCATATTCTTGTATAGTACTTTATGATATACTATATGGGTGATATTCCTTATGCATTCTATATAATGATCCACCCCTCACCTACTTAGTCTCCTTCAGTGTATGTGTCATTATCTATTCCTTGATGTTCATTATCGAGTACAATAAGTTTTGATCCACCCTCAAGTGCTCAGTATCTCTAAAAAATGTTTCATGATCTACCACCTAGATATTCTTCTCTATAATGGATATACCAAATTGTGTTTGATACAACATTTAGGTTTTTATTCTAGTATGATGAGTATGATTCTCTAGAACAAGATGAAGGAGGTAAGGTTGGGTGTCGTGGTCGTCGAGTTAACACATAATGACATGACTTGGTCACTAACATCTAGTGTGTTACTATTTTTTATTTTTTATCTCATGCATTCACTTGGTATATTATGGTGTATATTAAGGGCCTCATTGGTTCTTTTCTATTTATTTTTAGACTCACGCCCTGCACATGCACCTTGGTAGATGTGTAAATCTTAGGTTTGATATATAGTAAAATTCACGGGTTGCACAAGTGATCAAACTAGAGTAGTGGATGGGTTTGGGAGATGAGATCAAGGATAGGCTCAAGTTTCATTAGTTATTCACCTTGCATAATTTTATTGCTTTATTTATATTTTGTATATAATCGGCCCATTGGGTGATCCCCTTCCAGTTGTATGACTTGTCTTTTATATCATGAGTTCATTTATTATAGAATATGGTGTGTGTTTATTTATGATGATGGTTAGAATTTAGTTATAATTATAGATTGTGTTTTTAGGGATGATTTATTTTTCAGTTTTTTACTATTATTGTATGGCTATGATATTGAGGGTATAGTCCTCCCATTGTATGAATTAGACCATCACTACTAGATAGAATCCTATAGAGCATGGGGATATGCTCTTGAGGTCACATGGTGACCCAGATCGATGAATATTCAAGAAAATAGGCTCAAGGACATTCAATTCCCCATACTTGGATGCATATATGAGGGGAAGATTCCATGATGAACTTTTTTATTACATGGATACTATTTTCACACATGTGTTATAAGCATTCATGGAATTTTATTGATCATGGTTTTAATGATATTAAGAGCATTTCAAGGTTGAATTTTCAATGTTATACCTATAAAACCTTAATATGTTTGGTATATATGACATATGTAATACATAAACAATTAAGGAATTTTTATGTTTCCCTTGTATTATACCAGAAGAATGAGATGGCCTTATTATTGATTAACTCATCAATGAGATGTTTATGGGTAGCACAAGACAAATAAATCATGGGTATTTGATCCTCAACCAAAACTTCCTATATCTCATCATGGTTATATTCATCTTTATCTGAGATTAAACCTAGATATTGACATGATGATTTGCTTACAAACTAACTCATCAAAAGGAGATGGTCCATACCTAGTGTTTTTACCTTCACTCAACCTCATGTGGTGGGTATAAACAAGACATTCTAATGATGATCTGTATTATAATGCATCCAATGGTTGACACAAGCTTTCATCAGCCAACAAGGGAGTGTTTGAAAATACCAGATCTAGATTTAAGATATCCTCTTGATAAGAGGGTTCTATTGTATTAACCTGGATGGTTGAAGGCTTTATCATATAAGACTTTATTTTATCTATTTTGGGGAACATTTATGGTTTTAACTTGGTTATTTAGGTGTTAAATTACATTGTCTCAAAGGCTAACTCTTTGAGTTCAAAGGAATATGGAGTAGAATACGATTCCATGACCCCCCCCCCATGTGTATGTATTGGGTAAGGGACTCAAGTGGTATATATATCTCTATATTTGGTGATAATCATAGGATTTTATCTAATATATAGTATTAACAAGTGTATATGGATTCTCTATAGTTCTCAAACAATTGATATATCAAGGGAATAAGATAATTTTTCTATTGAAGCATCTTGTGAGAGTTCTCATATTAATTAAGAAATTAATATAACTAGGATATTACCATTAAATAGGGTTATCCATTAGCATATGGAGTTCCACTATTTTAGTTGATATATTCTTTATATAACGACTCACATCATTATGAGTAGGTGATTCTGAGGGAATTTTAAATTATGAGATCCAAAGAAGGGAGTATTTTGATAATTCAGATTCATATTGGAATTCTAAACATTTTGAAATATCTAAGAGATATTTGTGTGTATGTTTAGGTGGGTTTTGGTTTTTATCATTTTTTTAGAGAGGGTTTTTGAAATTTAATACTATAGTTAGTTGAAGAAATCCACTAGGTACCTAGTAGCCATGCACTGGGTTCCTGGTAGTTAATCTAGGGGAAAACCTTTTTATAGGTTTTCGACTAGCCTGTGGCTTTCTACTATATGGTTGGTAGGCCACCAAGTACCCATCCTTGGTGAAATAGGTACCTGGTATTGTTTTTTTATCTTTTTAAGTGGGGGTAGGCCTATTATTTCAAGGTTATCCCCCCTAATTTTTTATCCAATAAAGAACTCAAGAGTGTCCATTAGCTAGCCCCCCCTCCTTTATCCCCCTTGAATCCCTCATGGTTCCCCCTTATATTTTTGGTTGATCAATATTTTTTTATTATGT
This sequence comes from Viscum album, assembly GCA_963277665.1. Taxonomy (NCBI): domain Eukaryota; kingdom Viridiplantae; phylum Streptophyta; class Magnoliopsida; order Santalales; family Viscaceae; genus Viscum; species Viscum album. Next base: position 933,085,645 of record OY728141.1, read on the forward strand.
TGGTTCAAGGTAAATGACTCCTTTTCTATCCTCTTATTTTCTTATTCTTCCTCTTGATTTTAATTGGTTGTGCCTAGGGATTTGAGGACAATTACACTAGAATGTGGTGTAATTGTCTATGATTCATGGTACTTTGTGGTGTGGTGTCTTAATGATGTAAAAATAGGGTGAGATATATATGGTTATGACTATTTCAAGTGATTTTTCCAATTCATTTTGATACTAGGAATCAATTGGATTTTAATGAATGGGGGTTTTCTCATACTAGTTTCGAGATTACACCATGGATCTTTTGATCAATAATTAGTCATGGTTCTAGAAATTATAAATCACTTTGTGAGTTTTTATAAGTTATTTTACATGTAATTAAATTTTAATTAATTATATCTGGTTAGGAATCATGGTATGAAATAGGGTCTCATGGCGTGATTAGGATCTTGGCATGTTTTAGTGTGGTCTTGTATGAGAGAAGATAGATTAATGAAAAAATGGTTTAACTACATTATTGAGGTAGTTAGTATCTATAATACTTAACTATATTCATTTTTATGGGAAATTGTGCATGCCTAAATGGGGGTTTGGGTTTGATTAAATTAGGTAAGTACTTAGAGAACCATAAGTTAATAATTAGTTGATATAGAACCACTTATACTTGGAGGTAGTACTCCACCATATACCAAGTTATTTGAGATCACTCAGAGACTATGTACCCAAGTGTAAAGGATTATAGTTGTGTTAAAAAGGACTTGAGATAGGTCTTTGGGTTTAGGATGCATTTTTGATAGCCTAGGAGGGATTTTATAAGGTTGGTATGGTATGAATCAAGGTTTTAGGACTATGGTTGATGGGTAATATGTTTTTTCATCTGTAAAATGGTTGGGAACACCCTCTATAAGGGTTATTAGTGGTTTGGGATCTTTTGTGAGTCATGTGGGCCCTCTTGGTCATGATTTAGATTGGTGATGAGGGGTTACTCAAAGATATTTAGGTTGTGAAATCTCATTGAAAGAAGTGTGATTAAAAAACAAGTGCGGTTTAGGAATATAAGTCATTATGATTAGAAAATGAATTTCCTTAATGACTTGAATACATTGGTATTGGGATGATTTTATGGTTTTGTAACTGATAAATTGATGTGTAGAATTTTAAGGTAATCTAGACCAACCTATTGAATCTAGTTTTGGGTGAGGCCTATAGGCTATGGTTCATCATGAGGTGTTGAATGTAGGATGGTATTAATGAGTAATGACCGGGTTTGGTTTGAGGAACCTAGTGTTTTCCTTCATTTATATAGTTCGGTATGATGAAGGGTGGTGTGTTGTGCTTTGTGTGGTAGGTCCTGGCATAGAGGGGTTGGTCTGGAAGGCTAGACAATGATAAGAAGTTATTTGAGTTATGGTGCTTAGTCGCACATGATTAGTTCCTAGGTTCTGATTTTGGGTATGTGACATGTTAATGGTGTGATACATTAGTTAAGTGATAGGTCCTATGCTAGGTAATTCATGATATATGTTTTTATGCCTTAACCTTGGTATTGTGTGGTGTGTGCATGGAGTGATGCTTATCATTGACAATGGTTCATACATTCAATGAATCTGAGAGTGGATTCTAGAGATTAACCAATTTTTAACATGATCTTTCATCATGGTTGGATGAAAATTTTTTCACCAATAGATGGATGTAACACCCACTATTTTAGGTACTTTAACATTTTTGTGTATCTTAAAGTTATATAATTATTAGGTTAAGTTTGGGAGTTTTGGAGTGTTTTGGATGTATTTGTGGAGGTACATGTTTTGATAACAATTAGTAGAAATTGTGAACTATCTCTAGAAAATCATTCATCATGGTTTGGGAGTCACTATTTAGGTGCACGGTTAGAGAAGCGTTTATCTAAACTATATGCATGCTAGGGGAAACCATGTGTTTAGAGATAGATGGAAAATCATGGTTGGAAAACTGTTTTTCAAATCGTGTGATCCAACCATGTGAGGTGTTGTCCATGAGATAGTAGCATCACACGGTTGATTCATAGTTTGTTAAACTCTGGGTCCTAACCATGTGACTACCTGGGTGATTTCTAGTGGCATGTTCATGGTTGGTGCACATTTTGTTAAACTGTGTGGCCTTACCATGTGACGTGAATTTAATGCTCTGAAAATCTTGTTTTAATTTTAATTAAGTCAAAAATCCACATTTTTTCCAATTCTTACAAGGTATCAAACTAATATTCCTCCTTAGGATCCATTGGAAATTCATTTTTATCAGGAAGTGACATTTGGATGAATCAAAGTGCGCTGGAGATGTAGAATCATTAATAAGTCATCATCCTTCATTATTATTAAATCTACTCTACTAAATTCTCTCAAATCCATATATGTAGTCATTTATGGATATATCTACATACTAGGATGTGAATCGTGATGAGATATTATTGTATTTATTGAAGGTAAGTCATTATGAGCCTATATCTAGAAGTTCTTAGTGTCGTTCTTCATTTCACTGTCTTTTGAGAGGTAAGTCAATTCTCTCCCATCTCTACTTATTCTAGAACTTGAAATATTTGTTTTTTAAAACGATTTTTATCTAATGTTACATAGTAATATTGTTTTATTTTTTGAAGGAGATTTTTTTTGGTTTATGTTTTGGAATCTATGTAAATTTAATGGATTTTTGGAAAATCCACTTGGATTATAATTTTTAATGATGATTTTAAAATTATAGAATGGTTTTGATGCAATAAATGTGTTTTGAAAAATGTTTTCGAAGGAATTTTGTGTTGTGAAAAATGATTTGGAATTGAATTTTTTATAATTGGGTTGGTGTGTGTTCAAATTGGATGAACTATGGTTAACAGTTTCACTGTCAAGGTAGGAAAGATTATAGTCATGGAGTACCACCGTAAATGGTAACAACAAGATTTTATGTATGGATATAATTTTTTGGGTATGTGTGTGAACATGTAATGAACATTACAAATATGAATGACGTTAATGTGCTTGTTTATGGTTTTATCACATGGGTTTCACTTATGTATTTATATAAATTGTTTAACTGTTTTTCAACTTTTTTATAAAAAATGTTATTATCAGTTATTATCCTAATGTATTGTGTTGGGAAGTCTCTGGGGAATTCCTACTAAGTTTATACTCACCCCTTACTTTGGTACTTTGGTTAATTTTCAAATATCATCTATCAAGATATGGGTAAAGGAAAGGAATCTTATTTTTCTAGAGATTCATCTTAATATTGTGGGTGTGGAAGGTGGTGTAGATCTTGGATCTAGTTCGGGTTATGCTTGGGATGATTTTACTTTGTTGTATTTGATTCATTTCATATTTTAGTTTTGTTACTTCTTATTCCTCATTATATTTTCATTTTGATATTATAGTTCTATTTGTTTTATATTTATGTTATATTATTTATACTCATGCATCATATAGGAGGATTATATGTTTATGTGTTATGTTACTAGGTTGTTTTATATTTAAAGGGAAAATAATCCCCTGATGTTTTCAAAATCCCTTAACATTTATTTCTAGCCTTTGGTGTCTTTGGGGTGTCACCTAAGGTTAGTGGCACTTCATCTCTCCTAAAGCTAATAATTTTGAGTGGGATGTTACCAATGGTATCAGTCTTGTTTATCCCTTTATCTTGGAATGGTAGAAACAAGATAATAATTTCATAACTTAAATAGATGTAGCTAAAATTTTTATGTTAAAATTCAAGTTATTATGGTTTTTGGGTATAAAAGTGTTCTAATACACTTATAGGTGTGTCGTAATATCATCATCATGGTTTTAGCTGATGATTGTTTCATATCATGCATTGTTAGTGAGACTTCCCACTAGGACTATATTGTTCATTTCAAGTTTGATGGTTTATGAAAATGAAAATTGGTTGAATTTTTAAAATAGTGTTTAGTTATTATTGATAACGGTGATTTGGAATTTTTTTAACAATTCAGTTTCTAGCGATTGATGACTAAATGGAGTTTTTTCTGGTTATACATAATGACCACAGGTAGACATTATAAGAATCATCAAGAAGAGGATGTTGAAAAGGTGATTTCACCTGAGCCATAGGTGAACCAACAATTTCTCTAGAGCATTGTTTAAGATTTTAAATCCACTGAAAAAATATATATGAATGATTAGACTTAATAAGTGGACTACTCGGTATATTTTTAGAAGTAGAACACACCCATTTTCTTGGGAGGTTTTGAACCTGGTAAAGTAGAGGTGTGGATAAATAGGATGAATTGAATCATCGAATTATTAGGAACATCAGACAAACTAAAATTCTATTTAGTGACTTATATGTTGGAATATCTTACATTCAAATGGTGAGATTTAGTTTTCCAATATAAATTTGACCAATTCATTACATGGGAGGAATTTATTGGATTGTTTAACAAAAAATTATATCCTCACACATTCAGGATTGCAAGAACAACTAATTTATTTATCTTAATGAAATAGAATATTTCTATGATGGTGTATGCTGCTAATTTTATGAATATAGTCCTCTTTTACCAATAATTTATTCATAGTGCCTCCTTGAAGGAATGTATCTTTAAGTCTGGTCTGTGATTGGATATTCTCTCTAAGATAGTTATTCTTTGTATTGCAGATTAATAGAGATGGTCAATGGAGTGATGATGGAAGAAAGGGATATTTTTAGAAATTAATATGGAGGGAGTATGTTTATCACCATGAGAACATGTGGGGACTCAAACACTGGGAATAATTTGAAGAGAGACACCTACTACCAAGGTGGTGTAGCATCTCAGAATCGAACTATGGGATCAATTAATTTATATCCATGACCCAGTATAAAGCCTAGTTACTTCCAATATGGTTCTAATTCTCATAATAAGAGAGACTATATAGAACCACCTCAAGATTTTCACAACTGTAATCAGATAGGATATCTCCAATGTTATTGTCACAGTGCTCCATAGTCTGGTGCAGAAGATTCATCTCATATTTCTTAAAAATATTATGCTTTGATGTAGAGATCTCATCAGAATAACTCTCATCCTTATAATCAAGTTATCCAAGGTGTTTATGATAACACCATGACTCATTAGTTTATGCAATCTCAGAAAGGAATAAAGGATCAAGGAGGATCTAGTTAGTGGCTTTATGGTGCTGAGAAGATGATTATGGATGATCAGTTTGGTCCTTTGATAGTGTAGAGTATGATTATTTTTAATTATACCCTTATACAATATTTTTTTTTTGATATGGGTGAATTCCACTCTTTTATATATTCTCATGTGGTTTATCATATGGGTTTACATGTTGATATGATGCCTTCTATTTTTAAACTTCAAATTCCTCTAGGATAATGGGAGTGGTATGACTTTAAGTGTGCAGTGTCTTCTATAAAAATAGATGGGGATGAATTGGTTTGGGATTTCTATATTCTTAATATGGATATGAATTGATTTTTGGGAATGGATTTTTTGACATCCTTTAAGGGCCACATAATCTATTATGCAATCTGGGTCAGTTTCACATCTCCCAATGGTGTTGAGTATCTATTTAAAGGATATTAGAATGTGAATGCAAGTACAAAAGGAATGTTGTTTTCAGTGTTTGGGACTATCTCTTATTATTTGTTAGTGGTTAATTTGGAATATATTTATGGATTCAGATATAGGTATTTTCCAACCATTTTTGAACAATTTCCTAATGTCTTTCTTGACATGTTATTTGGGTTTCCACATAAAAGGGAAGTGTAATTTATGTTTGATCTCCTACTAGGGACTAGTCCTATTTAACTTTAGTATTATAGGATGGAATTAGTGGAATTAAGGGAATTTAAATTCTAGTTAGAATAGTTTTAAATTAAATGGTTCATTCAATTGAGTGTATCCCTAAGGGTAGCACTAGTTATTTTTGTAAATAAGGCAGATAGAACTATTAGGTTTTTTGTATATTATCATAAACTCGACCAAGTTATGATAAATAATTGGTATAATATTCCATGAATTGATGATATTTTTTATCAATTAATAGGATATAATTGGTTATCTAAAATTGACTTATGATCGGGCTATTATTAATTGTGTGTTGGGAAGTAGGATATTCTGAAAATAGACTTCAAGAGATGTTATGGCCACTATTAATATGTGTTTATTCCATTTGGTCATATGAATTCATTGATACAATTTATATAATTGATAAATTGGATATTTTAGAGGTATCTTGGTTCCTTTTTAGTGGTGTTTGTTGATGATATTATGGTTCATTATAGGACTAAGACCAATCATCAACAACACTTGGCTATAGTGTTGGGTATCTTGTGGGAATATTATCTTTATTCTAAGATTTAAAATTGTAATTTCTGGACACAAGAGGTACATTTCCTTTGTCATGTAATTTCAAAAATATGATTTTATATCGATCCAATAAATATAGAGGTTTTTATATATTAGCAACCACCGAAGAATGTTTTTGAGATACACAGTTTTCTTGGATGACTAAGATATTATCAATACTTTTTTCATGATTGCTCATGACTTACATCACCAATGATAGCTTTGAAAAGGAAAGGTGTTCCTTTTCAATGGATAAATGAGTTCCAAAAATATTTCCAAGATCTTAATATATGACTAACATAAAAACATATTCTTACATTTCCAGAGTCTAGAAAGTGGTATATGGTATATTTTGAAACATATAGATTTGGGTTGGGATTTGTTCTCATATAGGGATATTATGTTGTCACTTATGGCCCATGAAATTTACTAGTGCATAAGAAAAACTACCCAACACATGATTTAGAATTGTATGTAGAATTTCATGCCATAGATAATTAATTTCATTAAATTTTTTTTGAGAAATTTATAGTGTTTATAGATCATAAAATCTTGAAACACATTTTCTCACAAATGGATTTGAACCTAAGACAGCATCGATGGATAAAATATTTGTAGATGTTTGAATTAGAATTAATGTATACACATGGTAAATGGAATTAAGTGGATGATTAACTGAGTAGGAATCCATATAATAAGTTGTCTAAATAGGATTAATATCAATGGAAGATAATATTTGTCATAGTTGGTATGTATTTAGATTGTACTGAGTAAGGTGATGTTGTTGTTTTCTTTCCGGTTTCTCTTGTTCCTGATTTAGTTGATAAAGTTATAAATGTTAAAATATATGATCCAAAATGTGTAACCATGAGGTAAAAACTAATTGGTGGGGAGTCTAATGAGGGATAGAATCTATATGGGAGATCTATGTTGTGTTTTATAGATCCTATTGTGGTTCCTCCAACCTATCTTGAACAACTCCTTTTAGCTTACCACCATTCAAGTTGGGTTGTTCATCCTGGAATCAAGAATATGTATAAATCACTGAGAGCATAGTTTTTGTAGGATAGCATGAAGAGTAAAGTAGAGAAGTTTTTATAGATATGCCTCACTTGTTAATAGGTCAAAGCATAACACCAACAGATAACTAGTATGTTGCATTCTTTATCGATTTCCATGTGGAAATAGGAGTAGGTAGCTATGGATTTTGTAATAGGTCAACCAAAAATGGTTCAAAAACATGATTCTATATGGGTGAATGTAGATATCCTCATGAATTCAGATCACTTCATCCCTATTCATGTATACAATATGGTGGATTGCTTTTCTAATCCCTACATGAAGGAAATTTTGAAGATGCATGGAATTATAGTTTCAATTGTGTCTTACTAGGACCCATGGTTTACATCTCGGTTTCAAAAGTACTTGAAGCAGGCCCTTGGAATATGGTTGACCATGAGAATAACTTATCATCCTAAAATAGAAGTTTAGTGTAACACCCCAACGTTTTATAATATTTCTTTTTAAATTCAATCTTTATAATAGCTTATGTTGCACACAACACCCAACTTAAACGAATAACGAAATATTATTACAACCTAACCATTAAATTGGAAAGAATGAATAGTATTAAAAATATTATGAAATATATATATATATATATATATAATAGATTCAATCAAATTTTTTTCATCCAATATATTTAATAATTATAAGATAAGAATAAATCCAATTTTATGCTTATAAGATTGTATTTTTTACTAAATGTGGTTTTTCCATCTTTTAATGTAAAACTTGTTTTAAAACTAAATTTTGACAATTTTGAAAATTTTATTTGAAAAAATAAAATTCATTTTTGAAAAATTAATATCAAAATTTACTTTGGTTGATTTTTTTAATTTTTCTGATAAGTTTCATTATTTGATAAATAGTGAAAAATACTTCATTTTAATAGAAAATTGACTTTTCATCTAAATAATTTTTAATGTTAAATTATATTTTCAATTAGTTTTAAAGTAAAATTAGATAAATAATACATATATTAATCTAATTTAGGTTATTATAAGAAATTTTATATTGAAATTTGATATAATAACTGTGAGAACTTTTGAACATTTTCACTTTAAAAACTTGATTTCTCACCCCGTCTATGGGATTAATTTTAAAGTAATTTTAGCCATTTATGTGTTCTAGATTTTGAAAAATGGATTCCATATTTTTAATCATAAGGTTTAAATTTATTAAATAGTTCCCTTTTATTTTTGGATAGTATGAATAGTAAACTTAGTAATTTTAATTACCACGGTTAAGGGTAAATCGGGTAATTAAGGGTAAAAATAATATTATAAATATTATAAAATTACCCAAAAAAATCCTAATTTTATTTTATGAGTTATTTTAGACCAAAATAATACTTGGTCTATTTTTTTGGCCACTTGGATCCACTTGGATGAATTTAATTCCCTTATAGTATTTTATTTTATGAAAATTCAAACTTATCACACTGATGCTTTTAATAAGTATTACATTTTTAGTATATGATAATTTAGAATATATATTAAAATATAAATATTAATTTAAAATATAAAATTTTTATCTCCATTATGGAAATTTATTTTTAATTTTTAGGAAATAAATATTTAACTTAAAGGCTTACATAATGATGATACAGTAATTGTTTAATTAATGAAAATATCAAATAAATGATTTTAAAAATATTAAAATAAATATAATTTGGGATAATTAATGTCATAAAATAATTTTAAAGATAAATTTGACATGTTACTGATATTTTAAAAGAGTTTTTTTGAATATATATTGTGTTATTGATTTTTGTAAAATTCAAAGTAATGAATAGTATCAAAATTGATATTGATGTTATATTAAAATAAATGATATTTTATTAAATGATATAAAATTTATAAAAATATAAAATTAGGACAAATTATTGGTATAAGTTTTAAAATATCATTCATTAATCATTTATGGTTCTTATGTCATTTTATAGTAACAATATTCACCCTCAAAGATTGTCACAGTAAGAGTCAAAGGGGTTAAAAATGGTTTAAACCAAAAGATAAGGGTATAAACATGACATAAATTGTCCAAAAATTATTGGATGAAGAATATTAAAATTTTATCAAATTAATATTTAATTTTAGTTGTTTAATTAACACTTTTATATGAAAATAACTTATATATTATTTAAATCAAAGATAGTTACAAAATTTCACCCTATTTGTATTTAATATCTTTTGTGTGTCCACATAGGGAAAAAAATAAATATATGAATAAAAATAAATGTATATTTTGATATTAATGAAATTAATTTCATTATATAAATTTATATTTAATTTTTATAAATTATATAATTATCTTAAATTCTTCTGCAATGCTAATACAATATTTATTTAATTAATAGAAAAATAAAATAATTGATTTTAAAAGTATTAATTTTGATATATTTGGGATGGTTTAATGAGTATAATTAATTTTATAGATCTATAGGATATATTATAGATGTTTTAAAGTATTATATTATAATTACAACATTTTCTTAATGTATTTGAAGTCAAATTAAATGAATAGTATCAAATTTGATGATAATGATATTTTATTGAATTAGTATTCAATTAAATTATTTAAAAAATCATAAAAATATTAAATAATACTAAGGTGATAATAAATGATCTATAATTTAATACCATATTCATTTATAGTCTATTTTAAGTATTTTTATCCAGAATAACCTTATTATATTTTAATATTTTGAGAGTTTTCAAAAGTGTCCCTCACCTCAATTATAAAAGGGCACCTCATCCCTTACTTCTTCACACCACCTTGAGCCATATAGCTCAAAAAAATATTCTAATTTATATTATCAACATCATTATCCAATTTATATAGGTTCATTTAATTCAAAAAGATCAACCCTAGTGTCCTTAAGAGAAGTTATAAAGGAATTCCACCGAAGAAGAGGTAATCACCCTTGCCAACTCTTTCAAGTTTATTTCTTATTATACTTCCTATTTGTGTGTTGTTTCCATTATAAATTAATAAATATAGTATCTTATATATTCTGAAATTTTATTATGATTATGTGACTACCATATTCCACCTTTTATCTATCCTATGAAAAATGAAAACATCGTGCATGCGTACGTACGGCTTACTGTCTTCACGCTGTGGTGTAATTTGTTTTTCATCACCACTTTACAAGGATGGTTATAATGATTGAAATAATGGATATATATTATAATTATGACAATATATTTATTTTGTAAAAATTTATTTACCATCCACTTCCTTACCCTTTCACCATTAAGGGAATGATATTGTTGCCCGTGCGTATGTATGGCCTACCGTCTCCACGATGCAATGTGATTCATTTTTCATATTCACCATTCAAGAATAATTATAAAAATGTATATAATGTATAAATATTATATATATTTACTTTTTTTAATTATTTATATGACATAAATATATCTTATTCACAAGAAATAGGACTTACATAACAAAACATGCATAGGAAGATGAAGCAGTTAATACCCGAAACAAGGGTAATAACAAAATATTATTAGCAAAAGGGTGATAATATCATATAATAGGATCATATATGATATCATAAATATATATATGGTTATTTTATAAATTAATAACATTCTTTAAACCATTATACAAGATTTTAAATCATGTTCAACTAAAGGAAAGTTCAAGGTAAGAATTTTTTTCACAATCTCATCATTATTTAAGATTATTTTTATTTAAGTCTCCATTGGAAAATATTTCTCATCCATGGAAATTTTTTCTAAAAAATAAAAAATGTTTTTAATATTCTCTAATTGTTATCTAATTTCATTTTTAACACTTTTTTACTTTTTAAAAAATTCTTTAAAAGGTATATTTTATCATTTTCTAAACAAGGTTCTTTGAGAATTTTTTGATAAAAGTATGGAAGGATTATTTTTTTAACTTATATGGAGTAAGAATATTTTCCCTCCATCATAATTCCCTAATGATTTATACATTCCTTTAAAAAATTATTAATTATTTTCAAATAAAATGTTTTCTTTTATAATTGTGTGGCATTTTAAAAATAAGTAATTTCTAAAGTGAAAAAGGGTATTTTCCTCAATAAATTTTCAATGATTTTATTAGATTATTTTCATCTATTTAAAAAAAATATTTAATCTTATGATTCATTGAATTTGATCTATTATGATATCATTTACCATATTTTATTTAATGGTTTATGGTTAGTTTGACTATTGATGTACTATTTTGATAACATTCATAGTTTATGGTTAAAGTATTCACATTTCTTATGCTATTTTTTAATATGAATGTTTATATTGTTTATATTTCACCCCTTTCATATGAGGAATTAATTTTACTTAGTAATAGATGGGTGGGGGTTGTTATATCTCCTAAATGCATTGGTAGGTTTCATGAGACAAACTAGACCATGTTTTTTCCAAGGCCTTACCCATTTATGTAGAATTTTTAGTCGAGGCCATGACAGTATGTTTTAGATGTCTGGAATTATTCATTACATCATGATGATATTAGTTATTGATATCCCATGTGGGTATTCTACTAATAGAATATTCATGGTTAATTTTGATTCTCATGTGATTATTTATATGGAATTATTTGATTATCTTGTATTCCTAACATATTATGCTCACGTTATTGATTAAATGGAATGTGTTTAAGTTATTTAACTTTCCATAATCATTTATGATTATTTATAAAATATTATGTTGTATTTATACCCTTATTGATCATCTGATATCACCCCTTTTTAATGTTTTATTTTTCCCTAGGATTCCAAGAAATTTAGTATGAATGATATTTAGTGTTAAGGTAAGAGAATAATGGTGTTCTCAAAGGATTCATTATGTTATATTTTATGCTTTAAAATGTAATGTAAGATTCAATTATGTATCTAGTTTACCGAGACTACTGAACTATTTGGTCCTTTGTAATGAGTTACCATGTTTATTATCCCAATTTAATAAAATAACTACTGACTCTGGGCAACTATGGTCAAGGTCTTTACAGTAAATTCAAGAAAATGATCCAAACATTGTAAGACATGATTAGATGTTGTGTGATAAATTTTAGATGATTATGGGAGGAGAATATAATATTAGTGGAGTTCTCGTATAATAACAATTATCAGGCCTAGATATATATGGATCCTTTCAAAGTGTTGTATGGTCATCCATGTCATTCTCCACTTTTTTTGGTGGAAATAGGTGATACTTCACTTATCAAACCTAGACTTGTGCATGAGACAATGGAGAAGATTCATATGATATTAAAGATAATGGTGATGGATTAGAGTTTGAAAAAATTATATGTTGATCATCATCGATGAATTTTATTATTTGATGTGGCTATCCATGTTTTCTTGATAATATCTCCTAGGTTAGGGCATCATTGTTTTGAAAAACAAGGAAAATTGTCTCTATGATACATTGTCCCTTTTTTGAGATAATTGAATGAGTAGGTGATATATCTTATCGGTTTTCCTTACCACCAAGGTTTAGTTTCATGCATAATGTATTTTGTGTATCTCAATTGAAGAAGTATCAACCTGATCCTGACTATGTGATATGATGGGGCCATGTTTATCTTGAACTAAATGTTATGTTTAGTCATGTACTAATATAGATTTTGGGTAGTAAAGAGAAGCTCTTTCATGGGAAAAGAATCAATTTGGTATGAGTTTTATAGACCCATGGTCAGATTCAAGAAGAGATGTAGGAATATGAAAAGGAAATATTGGAGTAGTGTTTGATCTCTTCCAAAGAAACACTAGTCTTCCGCTTTCTGAGGATGAAAACGAATGTTGGGGATAATGTAACACCCCTATTTTCCTTTAATTTACCCTTTTTCTTTTGTTTTCAAGTTATATGATTCTTGGGTTAAGTTTTATGAGTTTTACGAATTTTTTAAAGTATTTTTCAAGTGGTTTTGGGGGTGCACAGTTTGGGAATGGTTAGTATAAATCATGAATTATCTCTAGTAAATCATTTATTATGGTTTGGGAATCACTGGGCTAGCTCGTGGTTGGAGCATGATTTTTCTAAACCGTGTACATGCCTGGTGGAAACCTTGTTTCTGGAGATGGAGGTAAAATCATGTTTGGTGCACAATTTTTCAAACAGTGTGAGCCAACCATGTGAGGTGTTAGACTTAAGATAGCAGCACCACATGGTTAGCGAATGGTTTTCCAAACTGTGTGGCACAACTATGTGAATACCTATGTGATGTCTAGTATCATGTGTATGGTTGGTGCATGTTTTATTAATTTTTGCAGACTAACCATGTGATGTGTATTTAATACTCTAAAAAACTTTTTTTAATTTATATTAAGGGCCTAAAACCCTCATTTTTCTCTTATTATTCTAGGGTATTGAACTCTTATTCCTCCCTAGTCTCCCTTGGAAATTATTTTGATTCGGAATCAACTTTTAGATGAATCAAAGCGAATTAGATATCTATAATCATTGGTAAGTCCTTACACCTCCTTATTTTTCTTAGATCTACTCTTATACTCTCTCTCAGAGCCATAGATCTAGTCTATTATGGATAGATCTATGTGCTAGGATGTGAATCATGATAATATATTTTTGGTTCTATTAAAGGGAAGGTATTGTGATCCCATATCTAGAAGTTATTAGTGTCGTTCTTTATTTCACCATCTATTGAGAGGTAGGTGGCTTCTCCCTAATATCCACCTCTTCTATAACTTGAAGTCTTAGTTTTATTAAATGTTTTTTATTAAATATTCCATGGGAAAATTGTGTGATTTCATAAAGGAAATTGGTTTTGGTTTATCCTTTATAATTTATGGAAATTTTATGGGATTTTAGAAAATATATTTAGCTTATAATTTTAAAATAATGATTTTAAAATTATGGAATGGTTTTTATGTAAGCAACGCGTTTAATGAAATTTTTTCAAAGGAATTTTTTTGTGAAAATTTGATTTGGCATGGAATTTGGAATAATTGGGTTGTCTTATGTTGAAAGTAGATGGATTATGGTCATTAGTTCCATCAGCAAGGTAAGATGGATTATGCTCATGGATTACCACTGTCAATGGTAACACCAAGCTTGAGTGTATAGATGGAAATGTGTGGGTGTGTGTGAACATGGAATGGGCATGAAAAATATTAATGAGTACTAATGTTCTTGTTCATGGTTTTACATTTATTTTCTATTAGGATATGGGTAAAGGAAAGGTATCATATTTCCCTAGTGGTTCATCTTGATACTGTGGGCATGGAAGGAGGTGTGGAGCTTGGAGATAGTTTAAGTGATGCTTGGGATGATTCCACTTTGATGTATTTGATTCATGTCATCTTTTGGTTTCATTAATTATTATTCCTTTTTCTATTATCACTTGTATATTATACTTTTTTGGGTTTTATATTTGGGTTGTATTATTTATACTCATGAATCATATAGGAGGAATAGATGTTTATGTCTTATGTTATCATGTTGTTTTATATTTAAAGGGAAAATTATCCCCCAATATTTTCCTAATAGTTTGTAATTTATTATCAACCTTTTTGTATTGGGGATATCACCTAAGGTTAGTGGAAATCCATCTATCCTCAAGCCAATTAGTTAGCATGGAATGTTACACCAGACTAGTCAAGAGCTAGGATGCCATACATAATTTGGAACCTACAGTCAGAATGACTAAGATTCTACGATTCCATATCATGGATGTGTTTAGTAGGTAGGATAAATTGGGTGTCTATCCTTTTTGGTTTTGGGAGTGGTTTTCAATGGGATAGTGAGAGGTCATCATAGATAGTCAGGTCTTGAAAGAGTCGGGAATGGGTAGATTCCTTAACATTTTAGAGTGATTATTAAGTGGTTTATAGATAGTTTAAGCATGTGATACTAATTTTTATGGAATGTGACTCATGGAAATATGATTCTAGTTGTATGATTAGGTAATATGAGAGTGTATACCCATTTTGGTTCAGATGAGATCAAGATGGTTAGTGGTAAAAAAATTATGAGGGGGTATTTTAGAGGGTTAATTTACATTGGAAAAGTAGAGTGATTGTGGCATGACCCCTTATAGAGGATTCTTGGTGCATGAAGGAAAGTGTATGTTGTTTATGTGTAGTACCTATTTGGTTCTAGATTTTTGGTATGGTTCATGTGTTGGGTCTTTTGAAAATTTTAGGGGTTTAAGGACCTAATGGATATGGAGTAAATGTGATAGGGTGGTGTGAACCCCTTATCCCTCATAATATTAGATATAATTCATGGGACTCTTTTGGGTTTTTTGTAAGTGATCAAAATTGGGAGAGATTGAGATGAAATATAGCTCCTCAACTTAAGTATGAGTGAAATATTGATGAGTCTCATGAGGTGTTAAGGAGTACAGTCCTTTGAGATCATATGATCATGGGTAGTGTGTAGTGATTCTTAAGTGAGTATAATTTTATGTTGAGTTAGTGCTTAGTAAATTACAAAATAAAATTCATATGGTGGGGAGTGCACTAATTCCCTCATTTTGAGAGAATTTTGGATGAGCATCAAGGGTGGAATTCTAAAAATCCTTGTATTGGTAGCGATAAATATTTCTTCTTGGTTCTTAAGCATAAATGGGTTGGTCCCATCCAGTTATTACATTCAGTATGTGATAGGATTTTCTCCTTGTAGATCAAGTATATTGGTTTATAATTATGTTGATTAGGATACTCTTATGATGGGGATCATTGAAAATGATCTGTCACGGTTCTGGTCAAAAAATCATTTATAAACTCCATAGATATAGCACAATGGATAACCTTGAGGTCTTCTCAAGAAGAAATTTATTCATCAAAGTTATTATTCAAAAGTATTTTTGGGTTTTTGTTTATTTATAAAATAGTAAAGAAAACACAAAACAGTGATGAATACAAAATCAAGAAAGCAAGAAAAAAATAGAAGTAAGAAATAGGAAAGAAAAAGAAGTGTCAGAGATAAATAGGACTAAACCTAAGTCGGTCCACTTTTCAACTACCTACCATAGAACTAATGAATGTTTACATTCATCAACACCCAGCATTACTCATTGAATGATTTATGTCTTTACTCAAACATATATCTCACTAAAAATAATGAATTCTCATCCATGGATTTCTCACAATGCATGAGATATTCACCCAGAATTAAACAAGAATCACTTGGTGGAATAAACTTAGAAACAATATCTCCTAAACTAAAAATAATCCAGTAAAGATCATCAAATCACAACCATTCTTAAAACACTCAATCGATTGAAATGAATTAATTGGAAAAGGAAAAGGTTTAATAGGTAACAAATAATTCATGTAGTGAACATGTTGTTCCATACCCACTTTACTATCACAACCATCTAAGAGATTGAAAGAAGGTAATGATAAACTAGTATTCAAATTTATATTAATTATCATTCTTAACTTACTAAAACTATCTTAGAAGGTTAGTCATCTATATCTAAAGGTTTAATAACACTCAGAGGAAGATAATAGAACACTTTTATTTACAAACTGAATTTTTAGACAAAGAATAAAATTCTCAAGAATGAAATGAGGAATGTCTACACATGAACTCAAACCCCATTTTTATATAATAATTGGGAAATAATTTACAAAAACTTACTAACATGCAACATCATCCATGTGGTATAAACTCAGGTTGATCTTCAGCTTTGTCTATTACAGCTCTGGCTAATTCACTAAAACTCCATCCCTATAATCTATTTCCCCAATGTGTGATTGGAATTGGATCTAAGAAAGATGAACTTATATGTATTTATAGGTTAGTTGAGCCTATAGTGACCTCACTTTATTATTCTTCGCACCACAAATCACAATTAGTAACTTCGATCTCAAATCTTCGGTCTTTATATGGATCTAGTCATTTTATATTATCTTCCTCGGGTGACTCCAGTTGAACCCCTCCACAAATTTCACAATACCACATGATATTGATTCCTATTGTATTAAGATTCCTTGAAAATATTATAAGAGTTCCCCAGTTCTTCCTTATCTCGACATTGATTCCATTTTGTATTTAGTTTTAATTCTAGAAATTTGGTCACATGTGGAATTTGAATCGCTCGAGGTAGCAGAACTCAATATTTTTCAAAGTTTGGGATCCTTTCGAGAATTTTGATCCTTACAGGGGTTGATACTTCTACAAGTTGATCCTTTTATGGTTTGATCTATCTGTGATGAGTTATACTTATAGAATAAACTATACTTATAGGATGAATCATTCTTATAATTTTTTTAATTAACTAATGCATGTCCATGTAAACATTTCATAATCAAGACCATCATAATTGATCTTGGATGGTTGAAATAATCATGTCATAAACGAGCGGTACCTAGTAGTGTCCACAAAATCTTGAGGCCCAAAAATTATTTAGTTGGCCGATCTCATCTCTTCGTGTTTCCCCAGCACAGTGTACTCAACGTGATCTGTAATCGTAAGCGCTTCATCCCACCACACATCTTCCTTAATGTCATCTGCTATCATTTCATCGTCTTCCACACATTGAAACTCAATATTTTGATCATCATTTGTCAAGCCTCCACCGACTTCCATTTTCATGGGGATGGAAACGGCATGGATGGGATGATTGGGGGAGCGATAGCCTCTGCAATCGGGGTCATGACATTTCTGATAGTAGACACCCCTTGCAAAATCAACAACGTACATCACGTGATTGCTTTTATGTTGTCTTCCAATTCGCTCACAAAATTAGTTCCTCGACATGCTGTAGACCATCAATCCA
The DNA here is from genome assembly GCA_963277665.1 of Viscum album. Lineage (NCBI taxonomy): Eukaryota > Viridiplantae > Streptophyta > Magnoliopsida > Santalales > Viscaceae > Viscum > Viscum album. The sequence goes on from OY728141.1 coordinate 933,103,778, forward strand.
TATTCTGAAAACCAATACCAGCAACGGATTTTTCCTGATATGTTTCTGATGGATGACACCGACTCTATAAACATGTCTAACAATGGGAAGGGTGACTTTCCCATGAAATGTGTCCTTGAAACACCGCTTGCACACCTAGGAAATGGGAAGCCCTGAGAAGCAGCTGAATGCTTTCCATATTTATGGTTCAACTCTGTATCAAATTGCAAGGTCTTCACACAGTCCACGTCCATTTTACAGACCAGAAGCTTCTAGAAATCAACATCCATGTTTCAGATCAAGGATTTCATAAATATCTCTTCTTCAGACTCGGCAACAAATGCACCGACATGTGAATTGTCCTTAAATGCTGCCTTGGGAATTCGAATGATCACATGACGAGAAAATTTTGTCTTCAGTAGAAGAATAAAGCTCTATAACCCATTCACGCCTTCCATGAATAGAATATTTGTCAAGTAAGACTTCTAAATTTACGGATACCAAGAGATCAACCATTTGACTACCATCTTTGTCTGCATTGATTCTTTTACAAAACTCCAAATCAAAATAAAGGTGGCATGGCAATCCCTCTTGAATCACTTCATAATCGTGGAGATATTTAGAATCCATATTTTTTTACCTTTACCAAAATTCCTCATATGTTGAAACAAGAAACCTCCTTTGTATGTTGAGGTGATCTTGGTAGCTGAAAATATGTGCATGGGAATGCTCATTTGCAAACTTCATTGCTTCATCCTGCCTTGGGAATGTAGCCCATATTTCTTTTCTCAAGTCTGTTTTGTTTTCTTTAGCAAGATCAATGTGTATTTCACGTAACAATCGCAATAATCTGGAGTGTCTTTTTGGAGGCATGCATTGTGGTGATCCATAAAACACAATTAGAGAGATTGGACTACCATGTTTAAAGCAATCTGCCTTCACTACTGACGAACTGAACCCTTCCATGCCAAACTCTGAATTCTTCTTAATTTGGTGTCTCTGGCCCTCTGATGTAGAAGATGAATTGTGAGACGATGTGGATACATCATGTGATGAACTTTCCTGATTCAAAATTCCATAAAACTTCCAACCAAATTTAAACATGAAATTCAAAACTTTAAAAATAAAAATTAAAAATTAATTCCCATAATTTATTTTCAAAATAAAAATCATGGAATATTGAAATAATTAATTCCAAGATAAAACCGAATTCAAAATCAATTCAAAATAAACATTTAAATAAAATTTTTATAAAAAATATTCATATTATTTTTATAAAATACAAGGAAATAAAAGTAAAGAAGAAGTGATCCATAAACACCCAAAAATTCGCATTTCTATTCAAATATCTAAATAATTAAATTTTTAACACAACATGATAATGATGTAAAACATTTTCAGTTAAAGCACATTTTATCTTTAAAACACAATAATTACTTAAAAAAGTTGTGGCAAACATGAATAAAAATGAGTCCACATCAATCATATTATCGATCACTAATATGAAACCCTCTTTCTGGAAGGGTTTTGGATGTGGTGAAACCAATGGGTGGGTGGTTACAATACCACCTAAGGTACTGGTGTTCGGGTGGGAAAATTCTATCTGATCTCTTGGTAAATACCATAATTTAAAATTCAATTTTGATGTTTGAGTAGATTCGGTGCCTTGGGAGGATGAATTAGGTAGGATTTACTGTTTTTTCTAAGAGGTACTTGAATCAAGTAAACATCAGTGCTCATGGAGAGAGTGTGATGGAGGATTTGGTTGGGTTGAGGAATTAACCGTATAATTACACTGAGTATCAGGTTAGAATTTAGTGCGGGTGTTTGGGTGTTTTTGAGATACCACTAGAATTTATGGCTTCATAACCAAGTTGAGGTGATGTCTTTCCAAAGTATGAGGACAAAAGTTTTTGGGAAAAAGTTAGTTAGTGTAGAAAATTGTATTAGTTACATTGTTTGGTCAATGACTATAGTGTTTTGAGGATTAGATCAAAGATTTTTGGAGGAGAAGTAGTTTTCTTAGGTTAGGAGTGTTGGTAGTTAAACTACATACGGTTCTACTTAAAATTGCGGATGAGGAGTGGTATTTGATTCCAATTAATGAATTATATGTATGGAAATAATTTTGAGTGCTTTTGGGGGATAAGAATCCATATAGTGGAGATTTTGTAACAACTTGAGTTATTATGAGTCAGTGGTGTTAGAGGAATTTTGATTTTTTAGATTTAGTATAGGGTAATTTTGAGAATTTACATTTAGAATAGAATTATAAGATTTTGGAAACATCTAGGAGGTTTTTTACACATGTTTAGGGTACTTTCGGGTGTTTTTTATGGTTTGGGGTGGGTTTAAGGTGACCTTGGTGTTGTAGTTAGAAACATTAATCCATCGGGTAATCAATGTCCCAACATTGGTTATATAGTTCCTAATCTAGGGAGGAAGAACCTCTGGTTGAGCCACTAGCTAAATGGTAGTCCATCAGGTACCCAACCTTAGTGTATCGGGTACCCAATGATGTTCTAGGAGCTTTTTTAAGTGGATACAGACCCATCATTTCAGGGTCCCCCCCCCCTCCGCCCCCACCAATCCCCAAATTTATTCAAGAATAGACTCATGAGAGGCCATTGGTTGACCTTCCCCCCTCTACTTCTCACCCATTGAACCCCCATGTTTTCCCCTTGTATTTTTGGTTGATTGGGAGTTGTTTTTTCAAACCAGGTTAAGGTAACCTCCTTCCTTTCTCTCCTATTGTTTCCCTTTTCTTCCTCTTTAATTTTGGTTGGTTGTGTTAAGGGATATGATGATAATTACATCAAAGCATGGTGGAATCCTCTCTCACTACTGGAAAAACAGCCTATACTCACGGTTCAAAACCGTGGGTATAGCCCCCAAAACCGTAGGTATAGCCTATACCCACGGTTTTGGGAACCGTGGACTGGAACGGCGTCGGGATAGGTCTCCAGCCTATACCCACGGTTTTCCAAAACCGTGGGTATAGGTTTCATGCCACCATGTCACCGAAACATATCCAATTGTCACGGTGTCAATGGCTTTTACCCACGGTTTCAAAACCGTGGGTATAGGTCCTAAAATAATGCAGGTGCCGAGTTTCGATCTCGCGACCTCTCCGCTACAAACACCGCATCTAACCACTACCCTAACATCACCTATATGTATATATATATATATATTTAGTTAAATATATTTATAAAAACCATGGGTATAGAGGGAAGAACCGTGGGTATAGGGTTCCCGCCAAAAAAAATTTCTTTCCCGCGGAAAAAAAAAATTTCCCGTGCACACAAAAGTGACCTATACCCACGGTTTTTAATAACCGTGGGTATAGGAATTTTAGCCCAGACCTATCCCCACGGTTTTCCCCAAAACTGTGGGGATAGGTACCCCTATACCCACGGTTTTGGGAAACCGTGGGTATAGGTCACTTTTCAGGACTTATCCCCACGGTTTGGGAAAACCGTGGGGATAGAACCCCCTATACCCACGGTTTTGGAAAACCGTGGGTATAGGTCTTCAATAGACACCTATACCCACGGTTTTCCAAAACCGTGGGTATAGGGGGGGTCTATCCCCACGGTTTTGGAGAAAACCGTGGGGATAGGTCCATTTTCCAGTAGTGTCTGATGCAAGGGATTTTGTGGTGTGATGGATTAAGGATGACAAATGAGGGTGAGCACCACCCATTACTCAATTTTTCAAAGTAGGTATGTCATCAAAAGAGTTTTCCTAAGTAATTTCACTAATTCCTTTTAAATGGGAATCAATTGGATGTCAGTTGATGGGGATTTTTCTCATAGTGGCATTGATAGTATTCCATGCACATCATTGGTCATAGTTCCGATGTAAGGATGATGTGGGTGTATTTTCACACTTTTTTCCACACCCATTTTTATATTTTTTAATAAATTTTCAATATAAAAATAATATATTCTGTGGAATTTTCAATAATTGTTGTATTTTGTAAGTTACATTGTAAAAAAAATGTATGCATGTTTAAAAGTGTGTTTTTAGTGCTTACTTTTTTTGTTTTTCAATGACACGGTTAATTTATTCTTTACAATAATTCTTTTGTTTTAATTACATTATTATTTTATTTATTTCATTATTTTCCAGAATAACAATTCTATTTAATTAATTAATTATTTACGTAATTTATTTTCAATTTAATAACATTTGATTAATTAATTTAATTAATTCTGTATTCACATTTATTTTATATTCTTTAAATAAATAAACTTATCTTAATAAATCAATATTCAATTCATTAAAAAAATTATTCTTTGTATTATTTAACTTTAATGTCATTAATTCTTTTAATTAATTAATTGGTTAATTAATTAAGAAAGTGGCTTTAATTATTTTAATTTGTTTTAAATTAATGTTTTTGTAAATAAATGTTAATCCAAATAAACTCTTTCTTTTAAATAATGCATAATTAATTTTATTCTATTTTTAACTTTGTTTAATTTTTATTTAGTTTTTTTAGTTCTGTTTGTTAATTTAATTTATTAATTTATTAATTTATTTTTTAGTTTTATTAAATTATTGATTTATTTAAATATTTTTTTTGGTTTGTCTTTGTTGCAGGAGTCGTCGTAGGTTACGGTGACACCATTTCCATCCCACCATCCTACCACCGTTCCATCAATGGTGGCATCGCCACCATTCCCTCCACTCCTCACGGTGACACCACTCTCCCACCTATCTCACTGTCACACTTTTAACGGTGTCATCGTTGCTGCCTCATCCTTCCATCATCCCACAGTCACCGCTCCATCTTCTCCACACACATTATTGCCTTCACACTGTTCTACATCACCGCCATCCTCATACCATCACCCAACGACACCACCGAATTCCAGTAAAAAAGCAAATCCACAGCAACATCAAAGAAACCACATCACAGCAGAATCACAAACACAAATTCAGGAACAGCAACGCAGCATACCAATATAGACAGCACAAATTCTCAACAACAGAAGAAACAAATTGAACCAACACAGTAGAATAAAACCAAATTTTAATCAAGAACAACTCAAATATGAAATTTCTATATGTCCTCTATCGCTACGAAGAATGGACCCTAGCTGATGGTCAAGTTCCCTTGCGCCGTCTGAGCCTCTTCCCTAAGTTTCCCTCACCGCGACCCTTCTTGGCTGCACTCCACCTCATCCATGTGCCATTGCACACTGAAACGCCAGAATTCCTCTAGCTGGATGCTTGACTCCCTGCTCGGGTCATCCTCTCCTTCAAACCCATCCACGGACTACCTGAACCACCTACAGCCTCTCGAACCCGCCGTCGGTGGCCAATCCCACTACGCACCCATCTTTTCCCCTAGTTCATCAAACCCATACCCTCCCCTCATTTTTTTCTATTTTATTTTTATCTAATACATATTATAATAGATAATATATAAGTATAAGATAATTATAATAATATTTCTATAACATTCAATAATAATAATACAATACATAATATATATATATATATATATACACAATACATTATATAACATATATAACATATAATATATATATATATATTTTTATTTTAATAAATTTATTTAATATATATATATATATATTTAAATATTTATATTAATAATAGTAATTATAGTTATTAATATATATATATATATATTATTTAATTAGTTAGTTTGTCTATTAATGTTTTTATATTTCTATTTTTAGTTTATTTTAATAGTAATTACTTTTTAAAGCACACTCTCACATGAATTTTTTTGTGATCTTTATTGTACCGTGTAGGGGAGGTGATCAATTCAGTTATGCGAGTAGGGGTGCACGGGAATATGAGTTCACATCAGGGGGAAAAGCATTCAGTTGAAGGGGAAGTGGTAGATTCCAGAATGATCTTCATCATTCCACTTTGATCTGGGGGTATTGGGAGAAATTCATTCATCATTTTTATAGTGTGCATGATATTTTTCACACATGTCATTCCATTACTCTCGGACTTCACCATTCACTCCTTACCATCCACCACTTCGATTCATCCATTCTTCCATCCTTCGGCCCCGATCATCCATCACCATTCCCGATTCTTGTACAGACTCATCTCCCCATCCATCTTCCATTAATATCATTCACTCTCAATCATCCATCATCCTGAACCATTCCATATCCACTATTCAACCACTAGGATAGGGAATAGAGAAAAACATCAGATCATTGGAGAAAGGAGCAGGAATCTGATCCATAGTTGGAGCTTGAGGAAGAAATCTCATGAGAGATGTTTCCTTACTCATTTTCTTTTACTTTCTACTTTTCTGATTTAATGTTTAGTTAAATAGATTAGGGGAATCGGGTTGTAATGAATTGATTATCTTTTAATCCATTCTGCTCTATTAATTTGATTCTTCGGTTCAACTTTTAAGTTCGGTTTTCTTTTTTGTTCATTTATGAGTATCAATATACACTACGTAATAATCGACGGGTGAGGTAGTGAATCATTTCACCTTGGATCATTGACCGAAGTACCAAAAATTAGAAATTTTCAATGTATTTATTCTCCATATTGATCAAATTAATTCAACGGTTAAGATCGAAAGATTGAGGCTTAAGGAAGTTAACTGAACTGTGTTGATCTACTAAAATGGAAACTCAGTAGATTTTCACCACCTTCCTATGTACTAAATGATTTAATTAAACTGAGTATAATAATATAACATCATCTTATCATTTCTAAATAGTCTGAGGACCCTAAGTTCAACATTGTTGTCTACTCTTTATTCAAGTCCTTCATTGCACCATTTCACCTTCACTTTCACACTCACTATCTTCCATCACTTTTACTATTTTCTTTTAGCTTTTGTTATTGTTTTTTATTTTTTTATTTTTTCTAGGTCTAGAAAAACATGAGTTCTTCTCTATGGTTCAACACCCTTCTTGTCATGGTACTAGTAGTAAGTAGGTTTTATAAATTTTAAATTTGCACATACTCAATGACATGCATGGTCAAATTTTGGCACCGTTACTGGGAAAGGTACATGCAGCCAAGTAAAAAAACAAAAAAAAAATATAACAAAAACTGAAAAAATTCATAAAAGATAAAATAAAAAAATACAAAACTTAAAAATTGTAAAAAACTTTTTTCTCAAAACTCTTGCTGAAACTTAATACACACTATAACTTCTAATATAGAACTTGAAACACCAATTAAAGATCTCAACAAGCACTGTTTTGTACTTAAAAAAAAAAAAATGGAAAATCTTGAAAACATAGAAGAAAATCAACATCTGAATGTGCCACAGCCCATAGTGCCTTCCCCTGAGAGACCTAAACTTAGGGAGTTCCAAATTCCCACTATTTCAAGCAATCTGTCTTGCATTAGGTTGTCCCCTAGGTCTATGAATTATGAAATTAATCAATATCATCTCTCTTAGCTACCATCATTCAATGGTATTCCAGCCAAGTACCCACTTGAATTCATTATAGATTTTTATGGTTCTATCCAACAATTACCTCTGCAAGATTTGAGTGAGGAGGAGTTGAGGTTGAGGTTGTTCCCATTCTGTATTAAGGGGAGGTCTAAGACTTGGTTCCAAAACCTCTATGAGGAAATCTTTGAAACCTGGGAAGAGGTGGTCAATGCTTTTGTTTCCAAATTTTACCCCAGGAACACCACCATTGAGGTTAGGCACAAAATCACAGGCTTTGTCCAAGATGAGGGAGAGTTACTTCACGAATCATGGGATAGGTTCAAAGGTCTTCTTAGGAAAAGTCTCAACCATTAATTATCTCCCCATATGCTCATGGATACTTTCTACAATTCCCTAACCTCTTACAATCAGAACCCAGTTCACTAATCTTGTGGGGGTGACTTCTCTGATTCCACTACTGATGAGATGAAACAGTTGTTTGATAAGTTGGCTCAAAAGTCACAACACAAGTGCACAAGGAAGAGAATCATTCATAGGACTGAGACAATAACCCAAGTTTCTAATGTTAATGATCAAGTCCTTAGGGTGTAGTGTTATCACTGTGGAATGTTTGTTCATAGTCAAAAATATTGTCCAAACTTTGATCTCCATGTTTCATGTGATGAGAGTGCCCAGTTTGTTGACTATAGGGCTAGAAACTAGGGTGTCCAAGCTCCTTTTTCCGATCAATACAAATCTGGATATCAATGTTAGACCAATCTATTCCAGAGAGAGTAAGGTACAAATAAACATCCCACTGCCCAAAACTTCCACCGACATCCAAAAAAAATCTTCTAAAATTCATGTGAGAATGAGTCATCTAATTCCCAAGGGGAGTTAAAGGGTATGTTTCAGTAAGTTTTGGGAGAGATAAGTTCACTTAGTAAGGACACAGATGATAAGATTCATAACTTAAATGTTCAAATGGGACAAATAGATAGAGATCAAGGTGGTAGAGAAAAGATCAAGCCTCCTAGAACTTCAATTCCTAATCCAAGAGAAAACGTGATGGCAGTGACAACCAGGTTAGGGCTTAAACTTCAAGAACCAGTTAAGGAACAACCTAGAAAAGAGAAAAATAATGGTCAAGCTAAAACTGAAAATGAAAATCAGAAAAATGATAAATCTGGAAATCTGGATAGCAAGGTCCAAACTGAACAGAATGTATAACCCACACCTAAAAAAGCTTAGAAACCAAGGAAAATAAAGTGGGAATTAATTAACGAAGCAAAGAAGAAAGTTGTGTTTGAGGAGAAGGTGAATAGTCAACCTGTTCTAAAACATAATTCCCCTCTCATTCCTTTCCCTAAAAGAGTGAAACAAAGTGATGAACCAGATTACTTGAGGTTTTTGAAACTAATTCAAATCTTCACCACCAACATGCCTTTCTTAGAATCCTTGGATAAAATACCTTCATATGTTTCATTCACTAAAATGTTTCTAAAAAACAAAAATGATTGGAACAAGTTGGATAAAATCAATATCAATGTGGAATATAGTGCAATTGTCCAAAAAAATATTCCTCCAAAATTGAAGGACCCTGGTGGATTTATCATTCAGTGCCGAATAGAAGGAAGTGGGAAACTGAGTTGTCTTTGTGACTTAGGACCGAGTATAAATCTTATGCCATACTCTTTGTTTAAAAAGTTAGGTCTTAGGGATTTGCAACCAACTTCTATTTCTATTCAACTTGTTGATAGGTCACTCACACAACCTTATGAGATAGTTGATGACCTATTAGTTAGTGTAGGAAAACTCACACTACCCACTGATTTCCTGATCCTTGATATGGAATGTGATAAAACATCCCAATCATCCTAGGGAGACCTTTCCTTGATATCGGTGGTGCCATCATTGATGTATCCAAAGGGAAACTCACCCTCTAAGCTGTTGATGATGTGGAGGAGATTTTTGGTGTTTGAAAATCCCCAATATGAGGTTAGTTGTGATTTTATAGATGTTGTTGCAAACCAATGTTACAAAATTGAGGTTATAACTGAGTATGGGTCTTTCCCACTTAAGTTCATAGAGATAAGGATTCCCAAGCCCATTGAAAATTTTTCCTTATCTGTTGCTCTTTCCCCACACCCTCCTGTTGATGAGAAAATTATTTCCTTGGAACCCATTATGGAGAGTGATTCAAAACTTTTTCTTGAACTATATCAACCCTTTATGAAATTTTTTCTTTATGAAGTTGATTGTTTGAAGGTTCCTGAAGCTGGAGGAAGTTCTGGGTTGATTCCTGCTAAAAAACTTGATGATTACCACTATGAACAAGTGAATTTCCTTGAAACCTTCTTACCTACCCAGTTTGATGCTATGTATGTTGATTTTCAACCTAAACTCAAAAGTTTCACATCATTTAAGTCCTCTATGTACATTGAGAAATATCTGTTGGAATCTGAATTTGATTCATTTACTTGGGAGTTCTCTGAGTTGTCTGAGTTGCTGGCTATTTTAGGATTTGCAGATATTTTTGTTGGTGTATCCTCTTCTATTTCTAGGCTTGAGAAAGCATCTAAGTGTGAGGGAATCTGTGAAGGAATTCTTGATCATATGAGTAATTTTTATGGCCTATTGTTGAACCTATTAAGAGCTGATGAACTGGTTTTTAGAGACCAAGTGGAGTTAGACAGCATGAATCCTCTAGGTGAGCTGGGTGAATTTTAGAGAATTTTTCTTAGTGTTAATGATGAAAATTTCTTGAGTGATCCTGTTTTTGATTCTTTAGAAAATAGTGAAGTCCACACTACTACTGAATAATACACCTTGAATGATCATGGTTAAAAAATAGGGAAATAAATCCTGGATGGGGACTTTAAACCTAGTGTTTCATGGGAGGAAACCCATGGTTTTCCTATTTTGATTTTTAATTTTTTAGTTTTAATAAATTATCCTTACTTGGTTTCTTATCTCTCTACTCTGGTGAACAATAATTGATACATTTCATTGACATATTTTTTCTCTTGATTGATGGGTTTTTGTTGCTTGTTTCAAATTGACTCGAGGTACAGGTGGTCTAGTGGATCCTAGTTGGTTGTGAGAATTTTTACTAGTGGCAGACTCTATTGAAACATCCTAGCTGCAAGGAAGCTGCTTATTGAAGAACATTGGATAAAACTCCCTAACTCATACTTTGGTTTCTTTATACTTTGAGCTTTAATTTTTGGGGACTAATGATAATCTGTTTATATTTGTAGGAGCTTAAATGGAGCATCCAAGGAACTTATAGAATGCTAACATGGGGAGACTAAAAAATGAATGAATGAGAAGATGCACATTCAGGGGAGCACTGTTTTAAATTATTCATTTGTTTTTAATTAGTACATTCATATTACATGTTGCTGTAAATTAAGTGTGGTGGATTTTCCCCCTAATGCCTTGTGAATTTATGTTTTTACTGGGTGTTAGCATGCTTAAATCTAGTGAGTTAAACATTTAATTGAACTAATTTTTAAAACTTATTAAACCCACTATTTTATTATCATTTTTCTATTGTAATACTTTTAATCATGTTACTTCTTGAATTCCATTGATAAATAATTTATCTGCTTTCAATAATTCAAAGCATGAACTTTTTAAAAAATTGAATTAAACTTGTGTTGTTGGTGGTGTCTGGTGGGATTTTCTTTTGTATATTTCTTTTTTGTTTTGTTTTATTTTTCTTTTTATGTGTAAAAACATTCTTCTGTACTTCATTATCACCCCACATCTTTCTTTTAAGTGCAGAAATGTCCATATATTTTTAACTAAGAAATCTCCCACCTTGAGAGTCAATAATGGAGACATTGTTTAGTTTTAAGTGTGGGGGAGAGGGGTCATTTTGTTGGTCATTTAAAATTCCCCCTTCTTGAACCTGAAGTTTTTGAATTCCCCATTCTTGAACCTAAAGTTTGTGTTTGTTTAAAAAATGGTCAAATTTTTTCAAAAAAAATCAAAATCTTTCAAAATTTTCAAATTCTTTCATCACTTGAGGGTCATTTTAGGTTCAATTGGTACTTCAATTATATCATGTTTATTAGATGACTTCTTTCTAGATGTTGAGAGTTGCACATAGTCTGAAATTGTTAGTTATGAGTGATTTCTGAGTGGAATTCCACACTATCTTTATGGAAATTCTATTTAGAAACTGAGGAAGGGTGTGTGATATGATAGATTTTTTTTGGAATTAGGATCATAACTTTAGGAAACTGGAAATTTTAACTAGATCCTAGGGGACTCATTTTTTTAAAAAAAAATATTCAACCACTTTAGAAAGTCAACTCAAATGATTATTAGTTAAGTCCCTTATAACTGGAGTAAAATGGGAAAATGGGATCCCATGGTGAGTATATGAGACAAGTTACACTTGGTGAATCTCTGTGAATAAATAAAATCCATTTCCAATTTGAAAAAAATGCTATGCACGGTGCCTTGCACATGGAATATGGCTAGGAAAAAGTAAAATAAAGTGACGTTGTAAAAAATGAACTCATTAAGGTGATGGGAATTTTGAACTCAGGTGAAGAAGGGAGCAATTGACTTAGTTAAAATTTATTTGAGTTGAATCAATAAAGTGATGAAATAAATTGACTTTAATTTTCTGGAACCTAGGAGAATGTGAGAATTGAAGGTGCCTTTGGTTAGGGTTTTAATTCCACTTGATCTAACCAGTCATTACTCCTTGAATCAAAACTTGAATTGGAAATTAAAGTAGGGTAATTTATGGGTTCATATAGGAGGCATTTCATACTTGATAGTGTATGAGTTTGTGAGGATTTTAATTTCTAGTGAGTTTTTGAAGCTAGACGGGGCCTTATTTTTTGATACCTTTGAAAATCATGACCCATTGTCTGAACCTATTTCTCTGTTTGATAAATTTTAGTCATGAACTTTTTGAACTGAACCTCACAAATCATTCCTTATATTTTGAAAATTTAATAAGAATCCATTTGTTTGAGGAAAAAAAAGTTTTAAGTGTGGGAGAGTTTGATGTGGCTATGTTTTCACACTTTTTTCCACAACCTTTTTTATATTTTTTATTAAATTTTCAATATAAAAATAATGTATTCTATGGAATTTTCAATATTTTTTTATTTTGTAAATTACATTATAAAAAAAGTATGCATGTTTAAAAGTGTTCTTTTAGTGCTTACTTTTGTTGTTTTTCAATGGCATAATTAATTTATTATTTACAATCATTCTTTTGTTTTAATTACATTATTATTTTATTTGTTTAATTATTTCATTGTTTTCCAAAATAATAATTCCATTCAATTAATTAATTATTTACTTAATTTATTTTAAATTTAATAACATTTGATTAATTAATTTAATTAATTCTTTATTCACAATTATTTCGTATTCTTTAAATAAATAATCTGCTATTAATAATTCAATTCAATTCATTAAACTTTTTTTTATTCTTTGTTTTATTTAACTTTAATGTCATTAATTATTTTAATTAATTAATTAGTTAATTAATTAAGAAAGTAACTTTAATTATTTTAATTTTTTTTAATTAATTTATTTGTAAATAATTTTTAATCTAAATAAACTCTTTCTTTTGAATAATTCATAATTAATTTTATTCTTTTTTTAAATTTGTTTAATTTTTATTTAGTTTTTTTTAATTCTATTTGTTAATTTAATTGATTAATTGATTAATTTGTTTTTTTGTTTTATTAGATTATTTATTTTTTTAATTGTTGTGTTTGGTTTGTCTTTGTTGTAGTAATCACTGTAGGTTATGGTGACACCATTTCCATCCCATCATCCTACCACTATTCTACCAACGGTGCCACCGCCACTATTCCCTCCACTCCTCATGGTGACATCGTTCTCCCACCTGTCTCATCGTCACACTTCCAATGGTGTCATCGTTGTTGCCCCATCCTGCCACCATCCCTCACTCAGCGCTCCATCTCCTCTACACACATTGTTGCCTTCACACCATTCTGCATCACTGCCATCCTCATACTGTCACCCATCAGCACCATCGGATTCCAACAACAAAGAAAATCCACAGCAACATTAAAGAAACCACATCGCAGCAGAATCAAAAACACAAATTCAAGAACAGAAGCGCATCATACCAACATCAGGAGCATAAATTCTCAACAGTGGAAGAAACAAATTGAACCAACACAACAGAATCGAACCAAATTCGAATCAAGAACTACTCAAATCTAAAGTTTGTAGTCGGCCTCCATCATTGTGAAGAACGAACCCTAACTACTGGTTGAGCTCCCCTGTGTCGTCCGAGCCTCTTCCCTAATTCTCCCTCACTGCGACCCTACTCGGTCATGCTCTACCTCATCCCTACACTGTTGCACACTGAAACCCCAGCACACCTCTAGTTGGACGTTGGACTCCCTACTCGACTTTTCCTCTCCTTCGAACCCAACTGTGGACCACCCAAACCACATGCACCCTCTCAAACCCACTATCGGTGACCAATCCCCTTACGCACCCATCTCCTCCCCTACGCCGTCGAACCCATCCCCTCCCCTCATTTTTTTTCTCTTTTATTTTTATCTAATACATATTATAATAGATAATATATAAGTATAAGATAATTATAATAATATTTTTATAACATTTAATAATAATAGTGCAATACATAATATATATATAATACAATATATAACATATATAACATATATAATATATATATACATATATGTCTTCTAATAAATTTATTTAATATATATACATATATATGTATGTAAGTACGTATATTAATAATAGTAATTATAGTTATTTAATATATATATATATATATTCTTTAATTGGTTAGTTTGTTTATTAATATTTTTATATTTCTATTTTTATTTTATTTTAATAGAAATTACATTTTAAAGCACACTCTCATGTTCATTTTTTGGTGCTCTTCATTGTTCTGTGCAGGGGAAGGTGATCAATTCAGTTACGTGAGTAGGGGTGCGTGGGAATCTGAGTTCACATCAGGGGGTTAAGCATTCTGTTGAATGGGAAGCGAGAGATTCCAGAATGATCTAGAGCATTCCACTTGAGTTGGTCATAGTAGTGGAAATTCATTCATCATTTTTCCATTGAGTAAGAGATTTTTCACACACGTCATTACATTCCTCTTGGACTTCACCATTCACTCCTTCCCATCCACCACTTCGATTCATCCATTCTTCCATCCTCTGACCTTGATCATCCATCACCATTCCTGATTCCTGTCCAAACTCATCAACTCATCCATCTTCCATCCATATCATTCACTCCCAATCATCCATCATCCTGAACCATTCCAGATCCACTCTTCAACCACTAGGATAAGGAACAGAGATAGACATCTAAGCATTAGATCAAGGAGTAGGAATTTGATCCAGAGTTGGAGCTTGAGGAAGAAATCTCACGAGAGATATTTCCTCACTAATTTTCTTTTACTTTTTTCTTTTCTTCTTTAATTTGTAGTTAAATAGATTATGGGAATCGGGTTGTAATGAATTGATTATATTTTAATATATTCTTCTCTATTAATTTGATTCTTCAATGCAATTTTTGAAGTTTGGTTTTCTTTTCTTTTCATTTATGAGTATCAATATATACTACCTAATAACCGATGGGTGAGGTAGTGAATCAGTTCACCTTGGTTCATTGACCGAAGTACTAAAAATTGGAAAAGTTCAATATATATCTTCTTTATATTGAGCATATTAATTCAAGGGTTAAGATCGAAAGATCGAAGCTCAAGGAAGTTAACTGAGCTGTGTTGATCTATTGAACTAGCAACTTAGTAGATTATCACCACTTTCCTATGCACTGGGTGATTGAATTAAACTGATTAGAATAGGATAACATCATTTTATCAGTTCTAAACAGCCCAAGGACCCTAAGTTCATCATTGTTGTCTACTCTCTATTCATGTCCTTCATTGCACCATTTTACCTTCACTTTCACACTCACTGCCTTCCATCACTTTTACTATTTTCTTTTAGATTTTTTTATTATTTTTTATTGTTTTAATTTTTTTAGGTCTAGCACAACATAAGTCCTTCTCTATGGTTCGACACCCTTCTTGACATAGTACTAGTAATAAGTAGGTTTTATAAATTTTAAATGTGTGTGTACTCAGCGACGTGTGCAGTCAAAGGACACAACTCGATGAGTTTTTGAATGTTATAACACATTTAATTTTTTAATTAATTATATTTGGTTATAATTAATTGTTTGGAATTGTGATATGAGATAAGGTCTTGTGGCATGGTTGGGAGCTTGGCTTGGTTTGACGCAGGCTTAGCCAAGGGTGGATAGAGCATGGAAAAATGGGTTTAATCTATTATCAAGGTAAGTGTTCACCATGATAGTTGACCATATTTATTTTTATGGTTGATTGTGCTTTCCTACATGGGGTTTTAGTTTTGGGTAAATTGGATAAGGATTGAGAGTGCCCTAAGTGGAGAATTAGGTGATGTAGAACCTCTTATACTCATAGAGAGTACTCCACTATATACCAAGTGATTTGATATTTCCTAGTGACTCTATTTCCAAGGGGAAAGGATGTTAGTTATGAGAACAAGTTTCCCATAGTAGGTCTTAATATTTAGGATAAGTTTTAGATAACCCATATTTGATTTCCTAGGGCTAGTATGGTAGGCATGGTGGGTTTAGGCTTATGGGCGATAGGTAAGATAGTTGATCATCTCAAAAATGATTAGGAACACCCTATTTGAGGGTGAGTAGTGGTTTGGGATCTCATATGAGTGAAGTGTATCCTCTTATGTGTGATATAGAGTGGTGAGGAGGGATTCCTCTGAGATAGTTAGATTATGTGATCTCTTTGAGAGAAGTGTGATAAAAACCTAAGCATGGGTTGGGAATATATGTCTTTATAGTTGAGAAATGATTTCCCTAGAGGGATTGAGGGAATTAGGATTGGGTTAATTTTTGGTTATCATGACTAGGATGGTGATGTTGGGAATTGGAAGGGAAGATAGATCGGCTTATTAAGGCTAGGGTTAGGTAGGGACTATGGGTTTTTGTTTCATCGTGGGGTGTTGGATGCAGGTTGGTATCAGTGATAAATGACTAGTTTGGGTCTGAGTAAACTAGTAGATCCAATCCACTTTTATTCTATTTTATGATAATCCCTCTTTTTAACTAGGTTGACAAGGAACCATTACATAGCCCACATGCCCCATACTACATGACCCAAAGGCCTAGAATACATGGCCTGAAGGCCCATAGGACCAAAGATCTAACCTTCAGTAACCCCTCACACCATATTTTATCCACAAGCTTGATTATCTTATGTTGTGTGAGTATCATTGTCAGTTTCACCTCATACTAAGGTGCAAGAGGCCTGGTGTTATTTAAAACTCATCTGTTACTATCAGTGATTG
Source organism: Viscum album (assembly GCA_963277665.1). Classification (NCBI taxonomy): domain Eukaryota; kingdom Viridiplantae; phylum Streptophyta; class Magnoliopsida; order Santalales; family Viscaceae; genus Viscum; species Viscum album. Next base: position 933,120,572 of record OY728141.1, read on the forward strand.
GTTACATTGATAAACTTCTTGATTCTTGGATTCTCCATTGATCATCATCACACCATTGCATCCACTAATAGAAGCTTCTCCAAATATCTTAAAGGACCAAAAATGATGCCTCGAAAGCCCTGTAGCCTGAAGGCCAAAGGTTTTCTAGAGTCCCAATGGTTCGAAGGCTCAAACCGTGTAAATAGTACCACTACTATAGTACTATAGTATTGTTATGGTACCATGGTGATTTGCTCCTGCCCAGATTTGAACCCAGGTTTCATATAGGATTACAGGGTGACTTTACTACTAAGGTAATCCCCCAAATGTAACCAAGGAACCTAGTTATCTACAAGAAAAATCAGATTTAGTAGTATTTTTTTAGTGATAGTTTTCAAAACTGAGACCAAATGGTTTATTTTTATTTTTTTTGTAGCATTTTTAGAAATCTATCACTAATTCACAGTGCTTTTTTAAAAAATGTCACCATTTAGCAATGGTTAAAACTGTTCTTAAATATGATATTTTATTTTATTTTAATTTTTATTGAATTTTAGTAGTGATTTTTAAAAAAACATCACAAAATTAATAATAATTAATTATTATTAATTAAAAAATCAATTAATTGTTAATAATTTATAATTATTTATTATTTATTATTTATTATTTATTATTTATTATTTATTATTTATTATTTATTATTTATTATTTATTATTTATCATTTATTATTTATTTATAACTATTTATTACTTAAAATTTTAATTATTTTTAATTTTTAATTTTTAATTATTGATTATTAATAATAATTATTTATTAATTATTTAAAAACTAAATTAGTTATTAATTATTCATTAGTGATTATTAATTATTTATAATAATTAATAATTTATTATTTACTAATTCCTAATTATTAATTATTAATTATTAATTATTAAATGTTAATTGTTAATTGTTAATTGTTAATTGTTAATAGTTAATTATTAATTGTTAATTGTTAATTGTTAATTGTTAATTTTTAATTGTTAATTGTTAATTTTCAATTGTTAATTGTTAATTGTCAATTGTCAATTGTTAATTTTTAATTTTTAATTTGTAATTGTTAATTGTTAATTTTTTATTATTAATTGTTATTTGTTAATTGTTAATTGTTAATTGTTAATTGTTAATTTTTTAATAATTATTATTATTTATTAATTATATGTTATTTATAAATTTAATTACTTTTTTATTATTTAGTATTTATTATTTATTATTTATTTATTGATGAATTTTTAATTAATAATTTCTATTTAATAATGAATTTATTATTAATAATTAATTGATTTTAATTAGTAAATAATAATAATTAATCATTTTTTAGGAATGTGTAATTTTATTTATTAGTTATTTATATAATATGTTTTATTTTTCAAATAGGTTAAATAACATTTATTAACATATTATTACATATAAATGTATTTAGTTGAGTGGTTAGTACATAAAGAGTTAAGAGAGAATGGGTGCGTTGGGTGTAAGAATGTGTAATATCCTGGGAATTTTTTATTTCATATAAAAAAATATTGAAACAAGTAAGTCAAATAACATGTATTGATATATTAATACATTTAAATGCATTTTTTGAAGTGGTTAATACTTAGAGAGTTTGGAAAAAAAAGAGTGAGAGTGGTGTAAAGATGGGTGGACTTTTGGGAAGCTGTTGTGTCATCTATAAAAAAATATTAAAACAAGTAGAAAATAAATAATAAACTATAAATATATATATATATATATTTAAAATAATTAAAAATTATATACTATTAAAAATTATATTTAAAAAAAATAAAAAATATTTTTTAATATTTTTTTAAAAAATATTTAAATAAAAAATTGTCACTAATCATTTAATGGTGATTTAAACCACCATAAAAAGGTATTCATTAAATGATTCCTGAGATAAAAATTCATGATGCTTTTTGGAAATCATTGCGAATCAATTAGTGGAAGTAAAAAACCACCACTAAATATTGTCTTTCTTGTAGTGGTGGTTGACTTCCTCAAGCAAGTTGGGCAATCCTATGGGTAGTGTGTCATGCCATGTGTGGTAGGTTCTGTCAGGGATGGGTTATCTTGGGAGGTTATATGACAATAGGATGTTATTTGAGTTATGAGGCTAGGACATGTTTAACTAGCACCCAAGTTTTGAGTTTGGGTATATGATGTGTTGATGGTGTGAGACACTAGCTGAGGTCTAGAGCCTAGGATGTGTGTTCTCAAACCCTGACCTTGGTATAGTAGAGTGCTTGTGGAGTGATGTTTATAGCCAATGGTGGTTCTGACATTTATGGAATCTAAGGGTGGATTTAAGATATTTCCTAGTTTTTGACATGATTCATCATCATGGGTGGAAATTGTTGTTATCACCTATGGTCTAACCAGCTGAGAGAAGGGACACTGTATAATATTTGGCGCCTATGGTTAGACCAATCTAGAGTTTGGGATTCCATATGGAATTTGATTCCTATGGTCATATCAGGAAATAGTTGGGATGTTATTTGGCATATAACACCTTTGGTCAGACCAATAGAGTGTGTGAGATATCATATGGAATTCAACACCCATGGTCAAACTATTCAATATTTAGGATTCTATATAGACCTTATATCATATATGATCAAATCAACCAAGATCCTAAGATTCCATATGATAGTTATCATATATTATTATATTAGTGGGTGAAGCGATCACTTTATATATGAGTTGCATTTGTTGTCAATGATTATTATTGGTTATCAATGGTGGTCAATGAAATAGAAAGATTTCATTGATGTCAATATATTGAAGAAGTTAGAAAAAAATAAGTTGTTGAAGTATTCAAGATATCCAACATTGATAAACAAAGTGAATGTATCTTGGATTCATGTATGGAGAAGATAATACTCAAGTATTATTATCTTATGGAAGTTCTTTTGATATCTTTGAGTTTATAAACTTGATGATTATTGAACTTAACTTTAAATTTCAAATACATGTTATTAGGAGTTCACATTGCATACAACAAGTGGAAGACTATGAAACTGTTTATTTTCATATATAGAATAAGTATAATTAATTAAGATCATACAAAATATTATTTTTCATGATGATTTGTTTGAAAAATAATTTAAAATGAAGTCTGTAAAGACCCAGAAATTTCAAGGAAATTTTTTTTCTTAATTTTCTTTGGAATTTTACAAGAACGCAGTTTCTGACGGCGCCTGATTCCGAGGCCCGGTGTGCCCGGAATTAATTTCCGAACTTTGGCTCGGGTACGTTCAGTGAACGAGCGAGCGAGAATTTCTATCTTTTGAACCGGTGCTCGGAATTAAAATCCGATTACACCAATGAACTCGCAACGCCGGTAATCGCTTAAGAGAACATTTACCGTAGTTGTGTTTGTGCGGGAGGAGAAGTTAATTTTTAGGGTTTAATTAAAAAAGTGAATAAAATTGTTAAATCAAATTTTAACAATGTTAAGTGGTTAACTTCTCCCATGGGAAGTTGGTGGTGGGCCCACATCCATCCAACTTCCCATGTGTGGATATTTGAAAGGGTGGGGCCCACACGAACCCCCCCCCCCCCCCCCGCCTTTTCAAATTCCTTAAACTCCCTAACCCTCTTAATCCCTCACTTTCCAACTCCCCATTAACTCACATTCTTTAATATTTGACAACATGATTAATTAATGAGGTGAGTTAAGTATAGTTTATTTGAATTTCAATCTTTTGAAATTCTTGCCAACACTTTGCAATTAATTAATTAAACCAACTTAATTAATTATTTTGAGTGTTTGAATTCTTTTGAATTCATTTTGCCAACATTAAAAAGAGAGATTATATTCTTCTTTTTGGGTTGGCATAAACCTTGTGGGGAGAACTAAGGAGAGGAGAAGAACTCTTGGAAGATCACCAACCTCTCGAGGAAGAACGTTCCATGTTTCCGAAGAACGTGAAGCAACACCTCCGACCATCTTCAACCGGAGTAAGGAAGGGAAACACCGCCGCCTACAAAGTATACAGAGGGTGATGTCTCGGCTCGACTTCACCGAACTCTTCTCCCACCAACCTAGACGGAACGACGCCCGACCTCCGCGACGCTTGTCTTCCGCGGGTCGTTGAAGAACTCTGTTCTTGAAGCCGAGGTAGGGGAATTTTATTTTGGAATTCTCTTATCTTTTGAGAAAAGAACGACGAGCGCGGACCAACCAATACCGGGTTGATCCGCGGATCGTCCGATCAAGCGGTTGATGATTGAGGGTTTTTATTTATTTAATTGTTCGTGAATACAAACTTGGTGATGATCATGGTTTAAAACCCTTTTTGTTATCGAATAACGCGAGGGGGGGGGGTCGGACCGCACAAACACGGCTGAACCTCCTCTGTTTTTCGTGATGGTTTCTTGAGGATGATACGAGAAAACGTGGTGTCGTCGCACCACGCGTTTTATTGCGGAAGATACGCGCGGCGCCGTCACGCCACGCCGTGGAAAGAAATCCAAGAACGTGACGCCGTCGCGTCGCGTCGAAGAAAGTCAAAGGCGCCGCGGCCGGAGCAGGGCCGCGGCGGAGGGAAGCGATGTCGTCGCATCACGCCGAACGGCATAGGTCGCGGCCGGTTCCGGGCCGCGGCGGAGCAAGATGACCGGCGGCCAGCACCGGGCCACCGGTGTCGGCGAAGGAAGGACCGGCCATCGCCGGTCCTTGCTGGCGAAATCGGCCGGCCAGTGCGGGCCGGCCGGGCAGTGGAGACTGGGGGAATTAATTTCCCCCGGCCGGGTCTCAAAAGCGGCCCCAATTAAGGGGACGCGGTTCTCAAAGGGGGGGGGGGCTTTGCCCCCCGCGCGCGGCACCCGAGCGGCGCCCAGGCCGCGCCTCCGTGCCGGTCCGCGCCGCCGTGCAGGTCCGCGCCGCCGCGCCGGACCGCCCCGCCGCGCCGCCGGCTGGGCCGGGTTTTCCGAGCCGGGCCGGGTCGTCGGGCCGGGTCGCCGCCCGGGGCGGGTCGACCCGGTTCGGCCGACCTAGGGGGGGGGGGGGTCGGGCCGGGTCGGCCCGGGCCCAGACCCCCAGTTTCGGACCACTTTTGGTCAAATGCCCGTATCTTGGGCTACGGGGCTCCAAACGACTCGCCGTCAGCGGCAACGCGATCCTTGGATTGAGACGGTCGTTTCGGTATACTATACTCAAAGTGCACATTCCTTTTCGGGAGCTTACATGGTTAAAACTCCATAGTTAAGCGTGCTTGGCCTAGAGTAGTGATCAGGATGGGTGACCTCCTGGGAAGTTTCCCAGGGTGGGTGTGAGACGGAAAGGCCAATAACTAACAGGCCGGGCGTCCGATTTACGCACCGTCTGTTTCGTTGAATTCCTCTTGATGAGACGGATCTTTTGTAATACTCCGCCCGAGGGTTGGACACAGGTGGAGTACAGTCGGGTTGGTTTTGCCTTAAAAACCAACCGGGCCCCTAAAACGAAAAAGCCAATAACTCTCAGATCGGGCGTCCGATTGACGCGCCGTCTGTTGCGTTGAGTTCCTGTTGACGATACGAAACTTTTGGCATCCTCCGCCCGAGATTTGGATGCAGATGGATAGTGGCCGGGTTGGATCGCTCCGAAATCCAACCGGGCCCCTGGAACGGAAAAGCTGGTATCTTTCTGACAGAACGTCCATTTGACGAACCGTCAGCGGCATTGGTGATCTCGTTGAGAAACGGTCCCTATGAATATACCCTATGAGTGTTCGGGGTATAGTTGAGATACGGCCGGGTTTGGTTCGCTCACGAAACCAACCGGGCCCCTGGGACGAAAAGGCTAATAACTCACAGACCGGGCGTCCGATTGACGCGCCATCTGTTGTGTTGAGACCCCTATGACAAGGCGGTCCTTTGAGATACTTCTTCGTGGGACTTTGAGATACTTGGAGTATCGACCTGTAGCTCGTGGAGCGGACCCTCCCAGTGACGAGCGTGCGGAGTACGGAGACCGTGTAACTGGCTGAGACCTGACGACTGCTTGACCGACTCGACTTGGAGTGAGTCGACTAGCCCAGTGGACGGAGCACTACTTTCTGAGGTGCAGACCCATGGCGGACGGAGCACTACCTGTGTGACAGTGCAGACCCGCGGTACTCGTCCGGAGAGTACCTCAGTAGGCTACTAGGGGGTGTACACTACTGTGTTTGGGTGACATACCTCGGCGGGAAGCACTACTGTGTCTGGATGGCTGACCCGCGGTACTCGACAGGAGGAGTACTTCAGCAATCTTAGGTTAGTGAGCAGTACCTCGGAGTCGTGACAGGACCACTGTACACTCCAGAGACGGAGCTCTTCAGCAGTTAGGGTTTTGATAATGAAAATCCTGGTTTGAGCTGAGACTTTTGACCTTTGTGTTTACTGCATGATTGAGATGGGTCACTTGATAACTTAGGTATATGTATGGGCATATACCTGGGTAGTGGTTATCCGTTGATTTCATGATCCTTGTGTTTCCTCATGATTGAGATGGGTTACTTGATAACTTAGGTATATGTATAGGCATATACCTAAGTAAAGGTTATCTGTTGAGATCTTCTTTGCGGTTATCCTTGTTGGTTTTAGTGAGACTGTGAGGGTCTCGGGGTCCCTACTGAGTAACGTTATACTCACCCCTGCACGGGCTATGCCCGCACCTCGTTGTGTTGGTTGCAGACAACGGGCAGTACTGACGGAGGCCGAGTGTTCGAGGACTGGACGGTACCCAGAGGTGGACTACTCGACGAGTCAATATCTGGAGGTGGACTTCACGGCGAGATGACACTCAGAGGTGGTTGGTGGGCGAGAGCGTTGTGGAGTCTATCTGTACCTACCCTTCAGGTAGGATCCGTGGTGGACGATCCAGGAGCTGCACCAACTGTACCTACCCTTCAGGTAGGATCCGAGGAGGACGACCCAGGAGCCGCTTCCGTCTACCAGCTATTGTCTTTTCTGTTGTACTTTGTTCAGTTGTAGTTGTACTTTCTTTTGGGTTTGTATTATGGCCCATTTTTCCTTTCAGCACTTCTCTTTGTACTTAGTGTTTACTTTCGCTTATACTCTGTCGTGTTTGTTTACTTTTATAAAGTCAATGCCTTCCCAGTTATCGGGATTTACGCCTTTGGTGCTAGTCGCCAGCCCCTGGTCTATGGAAGGCGGGATTGGGGTAGTCACGGCACGGGCCCCGAGGACGGTTCGTGACAAATTGGTATCAGAGGAGTTCGGTTCTACCGCAGAACTTATGACTCTGACTTTTTCATTCTTTGAAGCAATAGTGTTAAGAGTACCGAGTGTGGTTTTCAGTTCAGGGAGTCCAGTGTTGGTGCGGGCGGTCGACGTATCTATACACCAGGACCCTGACAACTGATTTACGACTTTGTGCACGAAAACACTGATTGCATGTGTGTTTTCAAAGGTTTTCCCTTAAAACAGCTCAAACCAGGTCAGCTCACCAGGTATGAACGTTTGACCGTGTCACGATGTTTCTTTCAGGATGCCTTTTCACGGACGACCAGCTAGAGCCCAGAGGGATGTGCGTGCTGAAAGTCTGTCGAGCGATGAGGCTTCGGTACAGGGCCCTCTTGCAATTGAGGCACCAGCGAAGGCACTAGCGGTACTGCTACCCGTTGGGCCACCGATGCCACCAGCCCCAGCAGTAAGCGATGCACGACGCTTGAGCGCGCTGCACGAGTTCCAGCGCCAAAGGCCACCCAGGTTCCGGGGAGAGACGGACCTGCAGGCGGCTGAGGTTTGGCTGGAGGCTGTGATGAGAGTCTTCAGGCTAGTGGGGACGCCGGCAGACTTCATGGTGATCTTTTCTACCAGCCTCCTTCAGGCAGCCGCAGGCAGGTGGTGGAGCCACTTGTTTCAGTTTTGCGAAGGGATGAACTTCGCATGGGAAGACTTTGAGACCTTCTTCAGGGTGGAGTTTGTGCCAGTAGCTCTACACCCCGAGCGTGTACAGGAGCTTCTGCCTTTGCCGCGTGTTTTTCGATCAGTAGCCAAGTAATCTGTGGGCAGTAGACAGATGATGCAGAGGTCCAGGAGGACCAGACTAGAAGTTGGACGATCTCGGGTTTTAGGACCGGTGGTGCGGGGCACCCGGGGTGGGAACAGAGCTAGGCGTTCCAGAAGCAGGTTGTGTTACTCATGCGGCGAAAAGGGTCACCTGGCATGTGACTGTCCGACTCCTCGTACAGTTGATCCGCAGGCTTTGGAGGAGCCACCAAGGCAGTAGAGCTCCGGGAGTAGGTGGACAGGATCGGAACTAGTGGATACGTCCCTTGTACTTCTAGTTCCATGTTGCTGTTGTATTCGTGTCTTTGTACTATGATCTGCAATAATAAAAAGACACTTATCTTTGTTTGATTTCCTGTCCTTTTGTTTGGTTGATACTGACTGGTCCCGGTTAAACTGTTGACTTGACCCTCACTTTCGGTATTTCTACTGGAGGGGACCCAGTGACCTCACACTGATGCCGACAGTGTGACTCGACCCTTGGAGGCAAGAGTGATAGTTGGATCACTTAGTAGTTACGTCGAGGCCTTACGATGTCATCCATGGCATGAATGCATCATTCATGTCAGGATTGACTGTATTAGGCAATGAATGTGGTTCATCCAAGGGATGAGACCATATTTCTCTTATCGGCAAAGAAGAAATCATAGCAGCTCTTGTGAGACTAAAGGAGGTGCAGTTCATCCAGGAGTGGATGAAGACTGCACAGTGCAGTAAGAAATAGGGAACCGGTGCCAGTCTTAGAGACTCGGGCGTGTTAAATGTTTCAAGAAGAGGAAGCTTTAAATAGAGATGAATCTGCGAAGCGGAAGACGTGGAGACAGAGCTAGGAGAGCAGCATGAGGTGTTGTACATCTTAACATGCTACAACCACCCGCCTTAGTTATCCCCGCCAAGCTCAGGGAGCTGAAGGGCGGTGGAAGAATGCGGCTGCATGTGGTCAAGAAGTGTGACCCAATGGCTCTAGAAATGATTCAAGGGACAGTCTGTGTCCACTACTAGCTGCTGTAGTAACAGACGTCGATATGAATCATTCCTCGCTTTCACAAATCATGTTCCAGACCTAGAGTTTCCGGTAAGCCGTGGACTTGACCCTCACGTCTGGAGATACCTTGGGAGGAGACTCGATAATCACACTTATGTCGATGGTGTGGTCAGACCCTCGAGGCGAGAGTTTCGGTTGGAATCTCTTGGTGGAAGCATCGAGGCCTTACGACGTTAGTTTGAGTATGGAATGGGCAATAACTGTTCATACTCAAATTGAAGGTTTTAGGCAAACGTCGGGATGGGTTTTCCTTGGTCGGCAGAAAAGGAAACCCCAGGCAGCGCAGGGTAACTCTTGCACAGGAGGGTGCGACCGATCACTCTTGAGTCGGTCAACCTTACCCTCGTGGAAGCAGCCTTTCGAGTTCCAGTTCTAACAGAAAATGGAGACCTCTGGAGTTAGAGGATGACGATCACGTCCTTATACGGGTCTCACCTCGACGAGGTTTACGGAGATGTGGCCAAGGTGGCAATTTATCTCCGGGGTTCAGCGGATCTTCTTAGGTCCCCATCTGGGTAGGCGGGGTGGTTTACCGCTTGACCCATTCACCGCAGTTGCACCAGGTGCACGACGACTTCCACGTATCTCAACTGAGGAGATACGTGCTCGACCCTTCGCATACCATCGACCATGAGGAGCTGGACGATGGCGATGGGGTGTCTTTCATGGATATTCCAGTGGGGATCGAGGATCGACAGGAGCAGATCCTACGAGGACGATCGATTCCTCGGGTGCACTTTCTTTGGCAGTACGGAACCTCCAGGTAAGCACATGGGAGCGGAAGGCTCAGATGCGTGCTCTGTACCGCTTTTGTGACCCTAGTTTGTGTTGAAGCTTTACGGGGACGTAAAGCCCTGAGGTGGGAGTAATGTAAAGACCCGGAAATTTCAAGGAAAAATTTTTTCTTAATTTTATTTGGAATTTTACAAGAACGTGGTCTCTGACGGCGCCTGATTCCGAGGCCCGGTGTGCCCAGAATCAATTTCCGAAGTTTGGCTCGGGTACGTTCAGTGAACGAGCGAGCGGGAATTTCTATCTTTTGAACTGGTGCTCGGAATTGAAATATGATTGCACCGATGAACTCGCAACGCCGGTAATCACCTAAGAGAACCTTTACCATAGTTGCGTTTGTGCGGGAGGAGAAGTTAATTTTTGGGGTTTAATTAAAAAAGTGAATAAAATTGTTAAATCAAATTTTAACAATGTTAAGTGGTTAACTTCTCCCATGGGAAGTTGGTGGTGGGCCCACATCCATCCAACTTCCCATGTGTGGATATTTGAAAGGGTGGGGCCCACACAACCCCCCCCCCCACCTTTTCAAATTCCTTAAAGTCCCTAACTCTCTTAACCCCTCACTTTCCAACTCCCCATTAACTCACATTCTTTAATATTTGACAACTTGATTAATTAATGAGGTGAGTTAAGTACAGTTTATTTGAATTTCAATCTTTTGAAATTCTTGCCAACACTTTTCAATTAATTAATTAAACCAACTTAATTAATTATTTTGAGTGTTTGAATTCTTTTGAATTCATTTTGCCAACATTAAAAAGAGAGATTATATTCTTCTTTTTGGGTTGGCATAAACCTTGTGGGGAGAACTAAGGAGAGGAGAATAACTCTTGGAAGATCACCAATCTCTCGAGGAAGAACGTTCCACGTTTCCGAAGAACGTGAAGCAACACCTCCGACCATCTTCAACCGGAGTAAGGAAGGGAAACACCGCCGCCTACAAAGTATACAAAGGGTGACGTCTCGGCTCGACTTCACTGAACTCTTCTCCCACCAACCTAGACGGAACGACGCCCGACCTCCGCGACGCTTGTCTTCCGCGGGTTGTTGAAGAACTCTGTTCTTGAAGCCGAAGTAGGGGAATTTTATTTTGGAATTCTCTTATCTTTTGAGAAAAGAACGACGAGCGCGGACCAACCAATACCGGGTTGATCCGTAGATCGTCCGATCAAGCGGTTGATGATTGAGGGTTTTTATTTATTTAATTGTTCGTGAATACAAACTTGGTGATGATCATGGTTTAAAACCCTTTTTGTTATCGAATAACGCGAGGGGGGGGGGGGGGTCGGACCGCACAAACACAGCCGACCCTCCTCCATTGTTTTTCGTGATGGTTTCTTGAGGATGATACGAGAAAACGTGGTGCCGTCGCACCACGCGTTTTATTGCGGAAGATACGCGCGGCGCCGTCGCGCCGCGCCGTGGAAAGAAATCCAAGAACGCAACGCCGTCGCGTCGCGTCAAAGAAAGTCAAAGGCGCCGCGGCCGGAGCAGGGCCGCGGCGGAGGGAAGCGATGTCGTCGCATCGCGCTGAATGGCATAGGCCGCGGCCGGTTCCGGGCCGCGGCGGAGCAAGATGACCGGCGGCCGGCACCGGGCCGTCGGTGTCGGCGAAGGAAGGACCGGCGGTCGCCGGTCCTTGCTGGCGAAACCGGCCGGCCAGTGCGGGCTGGCCGGGCAGTGGAGACCGAGGGAATTAATTTCCCCTGGCCGGGTCTCAAAAGCGGCCCCAATTAAGGGGCTGCGGTTCTCAAAGGGGGGGGGGGGCTTTGCCCCCCACGCGCGGCACCCGAACGGCACCCAGGCCGCGCCGTCGTGCCGGTCCGCGCCGTCGTGCCGGTCCGCGCCGCCGCGCCGGGCCGGGTTTTCCGAGCCGGGCCGGGTCGTCGGTCCAGGTCGCCGCCCGGGGCGGGTCGACCCGGTTCGGCCGACCCAGGGGGGGGGGGTCGGCCCGGGTCGGCCCGGGCCCAGAGCCCCAGTTTCGGACCACTTTTGGTCAAATGCCCGTATCTTAGGCTATGGGCCTCCAAACGACTCGCTGTCAGCGGCAACGCGATCCTTAGATCGAGACGGTCGTTTCGGTATACTATACTCAAGGTGCACCTTCCTTTTCGAGAGCTTATGTGGTTAAAACTCCATAGTTAAGCGTGCTTGGCCTAGAGTGGTGATCAGGATGGGTGACCTCCTGGGAAGTTTCTCAGGGTGGGTGTGAGACGGAAAGGCCGATAACTAACAGACCGGGCGTCCGATTTACGCGCCGTCTGTTTCGTTGAATTCCTCTTGATGAGAAGGATCTTTTGGCATACTCCGCCCGAGGTTTGGACGCAGGTGGAGTACAGTTGGGTTGGTTTTGCCTTAAAAACCAACAGGGCCCCTAAAACGAAAAAGCCAATAACTCTCAGACGGGGCGTCCGATTGATGCGTCGTCTGTTGCGTTGAGTTCCTGTTGACGATACAAAACTTTTGGAATCCTCCGCCCAAGATTTGGATGCAGATGGATAGTGGCCGGGTTGGATCGCTCCGAAATCCAACCGGGCCCCTGGAACGGAAAAGCCGGTATCTTTCTGACAGAACGTCCGTTTGACGAACCGCCAGCGGAGTTGGTGATCTCGTTGAGAAACGGTCCCTATGAGTATACCCTATGAGTGTTCGGGGTATAGTTGAGATACCGCCGGGTTTGGTTCGCTCACGAAACCAACCAGGCCCCTGGGACGAAAAGGCTAATAACTCATAGACCGGGCGTCCGATTGACGCGCCATCTGTTGTGTTGAGATCCCTATGACGAGGCGGTACTTTGAGATACTTTTTCGTGGGACTTTGAGATACTTGGAGTATCGACCTGTAGCTCGTGGAGTGGACCCTCCCAGTGATGAGCGTGCGGAGTACGGAGACCGTGTAACTGGCTGAGACCTGACGACTGCTTGACCGACTCGACTTGGAGTGAGTCGACTAGCCCAGTGGACGGAGCACTACTTTCTGAGGTGCAGACCCATGGCGGACGGAGCACTACCTGTGTGACAGTGCAGACCTGCGGTACTCGTCCGGAGAGTACCTCAGCAGTCTACTAGGGGGTGTGCACTAATGTGTTTGGGTGACATACCTCGGCGGGAAGCACTACTGTGTCTGGGTGGCTGACCCGCGGTACTCGACAGGAGGAGTACTTCAGCAGTCTTAGGTTAGTGAGCAGTACCTCGGAGTCGTGACAGGACCACTATACACTCCAGAGATGGAGCTCTTCAGCAGTTACGGTTTCGATAATGAAAATCCTGGTTTGAGCTGAGACTTTTGACCTTTGTGTTTACTGCATGATTGAGATGGGTCACTTGATAACTTAGGTATATGTATGGGCATATACCTGGGTAGTGGTTATCCATTGATTTCATGATCCTTGTGTTTCCTCATGATTGAGATGAGTTACTTGATAACTTAGGTATATGTATAGGCATATACCTAAGTAGAGGTTATCTGTTTAGATCTTCTTTGTGGTTATCCTTGTTGGTTTTAGGGAGATCGTGAGGGTCTCGGGGTCCCTACTGAGTAATGTTATACTCACCCCTGCATGGGCTATGCCCGCACCTCGTTGTGTTGGTTGCAGACGACGGGCAGTACTGACGGAGGCCAAGTGTTCGAGGACTGGACGGTACCCGGAGGTGGACTACTCGATGAGTCAGTATCCGGAGGTGGACTTCACGGTGAGACGACACTCAGAGGTGGTTGGTGAGCGAGAGCATTGTGGAGGCTATCTGTACCAACCCTTCAGGTAGGATCTGTGGTGGACGATCCAGGAGCTGCGCCAACTGTACCTACCCTTCAGGTAGGATCCGAGGAGGACGACCCAGGAGCCGCTTCCGTCCACCAGCTGTTGTCTTTTCTGTTGTACTTTGTTCAGTTGTAGTTGTACTTTCTTTTGGGTTTGTATTCTGGCCCATTTTTCCTTTCAGCACTTCTCTTTGTACTTAGTGTTTACTTTCGCTTATACTCTGTCGTGTTTGTTTACTTTTATAAAGGCAATGCCTTCCCAATTATCGGGATTTACGCCTTTGGTGCTAGTCGCCAGCCCCTGGTCTATGGAAGGCGGGCTTGGGGTAGTCACGGCACGGGCCCCGATGACGAGTCGTGACAAAGTCCATGAAATATAAATATTATTTCATAATGGTTTAGAGATTCCATGGAGGAAGAAAGTTATTACATGGAGAAGAATGTTGATAATTTGGGATTGGTATAATTATTTCTATACTTAGAATTATTATAAGTCAATGATGGTGGCCTTTAGCAAAAAACTGGTCCAACCATTACTATCCCACAAGGGCTATCCCTTCAACCACACATGAGGGACTCATGGGTCAACCTCATGAGATAGTTGGCCCAATGAGCCTGCATGGTGGAAAGTGTATGCAAGTGGGCCATGTATAGGCTCATGTGAGAGTGTGCTCGAGAGTGATTAGTCTAGGGTTCTAGTGCGCTAGCATAGGTGCGGCACGGCCTGTGGGGCATGTGTAAGTGGTTTTGTGGGTTTCAATCCCATGCTACTTAGAACAAGTTGTAATAGATATGGTTTTTAATAAATGGGAGAGTGAAATTTGATACATGGTCGATGTGGGATAAGGAATGAGTAGCATACTTTTCCTCCACTAAAAACATAGAGAAATAAACTTAGCCACACAATCTGTTTTATCCTAGCCATCTAATCAAACAGTATTCATCTTCTACCTTTAGACACTTTAGAGTTACAGTTCAACAGATCATTTGATTCCATGACTAATGATCGAACCTAAGGCTTCCATAATCATTTTGATGCCGAGATGATAAGATGATAAATTTCCATGCATGCATGTTATGTTTTTCATGCAATCAGAATTATAAAGAAGTTTCTAAAATATGAATTCAAATGAATTTTCATAGGCTTCTTGAGCATACATAGTGCATGGATTTGTTCAACATTATAAGGAGTGATTAGTTGAGTGATCTTTATCACATGTACATGAGGATATCATCATGAAGGAAGTGACACCACTATTTTTTGAATCAAGAGAAGATTAAAAATAAGGAATCCCTCATACTAAATATTTGATTTTCCAAGATCTTAAATGATATTAAAATGGTGATTGACATGGAATAAAAAGTGTGGATTTAAGTTTTGATTGAAAGGGGATAAGGTGATTATACATACCTATAAATACCAAAGCTCCAAGTAGGAAAAGAAAGTTTTCCTTCACATTATTATTCAAGACCTCTCATTTTTGAAAAAATAGATCATATCTGATCATTCATTTTACACGAAGAGGTAAAAAAGGACTGATAGCTTCTTAGTTGTGTGAAGAGGGTAGTTCCACACACTACTTATGCAGAGAAAAAGAGCCTTGAACCAGTGCTTGAGTTATGTAATCCCATTGTGCTTCATTGATGAAAATATCCATTCTTTAGTGTTGTTTATTAGCCTTCATGATTTCATGATGGACTGTTACAAAAACCAGTGTTACTGTAATACTAACACCCTATGCTATGTGAAGGATTTTATCCTTGTATAAAACCTTGCATAAATAATTAATACCATGAAGTTACATTTGTGTGAATATAATTGGTGTGTGTAATGAAACAAAAGATAATGTGCATAGTTTTTTCATGCTTTCATGCATATGTGAATTCTCATTCACGTGTGAATATATAAGTATTTTAGATGCCTAAAATAGATTAAAATATATCACATATAATAACAATACAAATTGATGAACGTGCTAGGGTTTCATGTGACATGAACCATGAATTACATGCATGAAATACATATGATTTAGTGAGGTTGATAATTCAAGAAGAGAACAGATTTCATTTGTAAAAGATTATTCTTGCATGAATTAATATTGAAAGTGTGGTGCAATTCAGTTGAATAAATATTTGATGCACCAAGAATAACAAAGATGAAATGATACTAAATTCACTATTGATATTGTATCAAAGAATAATATAATTAATTTTGATGATATTGATCTAATTTTTCATTGATTCCATAATCACAAAGGAGGTTTATGATTCTATAAATTTCAAACATTTAGTATACTATAGGAAAGAAGAGAGGTTCGACCAGATACCAAATAGATCTATGATTATCATTTTCATTGAATAATAATTTTGAGATTATCAGTCCACAACATATTCATATTATTAAGACTAGAGTAAGAAGAATAATATTTTTTTTCTTGCTACTATGAAAGTAACAAAGTGAAGAAGAAGTAAGTGGAAGAATAAATTGGTACTGTTACATTTAACATAAGTCTCATCTAGTGGAAGAATTTATTGGTGTTATAAAGTACCTTAAACAAGAAGGTGAAGATTGTATTTAGAGGTAGTATAAAAAACCATCCATGATATATAAAACAAGCATTGTAAATTTAATTTAGTGTGATGTAAGTGAAAGGATATTCTTTGCTTGATGTCACCATGATTAAATGATTACTTTTGTAGTCTTTATGTGGTTGGAATATTTCTATACCATTCCAAGGAATAGATGCTCTTATTGAGTATCAAACCTTGTAAAAATATCATGTTTCATCTTTACATGATTTTATATACTTGTATGTGATAAAGAAAATATAATAAGAGAATCAAGATCCTAATAGATATAAGAGGTAAAGGGGATAAAATTTATAATTAGTGAAAAAGTTCCTAACACTGATTCACCCCCCCCCCTCTCAGTGTTCATTATATCCCAAAGTAGTCCTCTCAGCAGAGAGGTTAGAATTTCATATGACAGTTACTACCATAGTTAGACCAGTCGAGAGCCCGG
Organism: Viscum album; assembly: GCA_963277665.1. Classification (NCBI taxonomy): domain Eukaryota; kingdom Viridiplantae; phylum Streptophyta; class Magnoliopsida; order Santalales; family Viscaceae; genus Viscum; species Viscum album. Next base: position 933,137,207 of record OY728141.1, read on the forward strand.
GATGCCATTTGGCACTTGTTAGTGTCTATGATCAGACTAGTTGTGGTATAAGACACCATATGACATTATTCTTATTCTTTACTTATATGATGGGTGTGTTTCATTGAACATGAACAACTAGGGATGGTTGGGTTTCATGGTGTCCTAGTTATCACATGATGACCTGACATGTATTCTTGTATGTAGTGTGTTCCCACTTATTTATTTTCCTCATGAATATACATGTATAGGATGGTTTATGTTAGGGACACCATTGGTAGTTATATACTGAGTTGTTTTTATTACATCCTAGATGGGAACCCCAATGTGTGTATAGATCTTATATCTAGTATACAGGTCAGAACATAGGTTTTATAGGTGATTAGCCCAGAGTTTCTTGACTGGGATTGGAGTATAGGATGGATGTGAGCCTCATAGTTAGTAGTGGAGCCTCTCTTTTTTTATTATTTTAGTTGTATTTATGATTATACTAGTGGGTAGTATATTGGTATTTATGATTTTATGACTTACGTATTCATGATTATCATGCATGTAAGTTTATTTTAATATAGTTTTCTTTTAATTTTATTCTATGTGTGTACTCTGATATATTGTTGTGGATGATGTTTAGTTATTTATTTGTTATTTATGGATGTGATAATGAGAGCATAGTCTCCCTAACACTAATCATTTACTCTCACCACTAGTTGGTAACCTCTAGCATAAAGGGAGGCATACCTTAGTTCATGAAGTATCACCAACTCAGGTGCCATATGGTTAATTTCATTAGAGAAATTACACTTCACTGTAAGGAAGACTTTACCAATGGTTTATTGTTTCATTATCATGGGTAATATATTTGGTATGGTTGGTTAGTGTGTGTCCATGGTGAGGGGAATCCATGATGGTAAGTTTCTTTGACATGTGTAGGACCTCCATGTCAATTGGTAAATATTTCACTATTAAAAGGACCTTCATGTTCATTGATTATTTCATGATCATAGGAAGAAACTATATGATGGTTGGTTCCTTTATTATAGAGAGTATCTAGATAATATAGTATTGCTTCATCGTTAGAAGGAACTTTGTGATGTTAGGATCCCTTTAAGGGAGATCAATTGGTTAGAGGGGTCGTTTTAATAAACTGTGAGGGAGTCCATGATCTATGTCCCAACGTGATAATGAAATCTCCTTGGGACATCATTGGGATTTGAAAATATTCATGGGTATTTGTAGTGATAGGGTGTATTTATCCTTTTTAATAATGTGCATGGATTTTCCCTAGTGGGATCTTCTTTTAGGCGATTAGGCCTGATTGATCAGGCTAGGAACCACTTAGAATAGTTTGAGAGTGCCTTGGGTCATGTAGCTATGGTGACAATCATAGTCGATAGAACCACTCTTGGGAAACTCTTGTGTGGAAATAGGGTCCACCAAAGCACAATTCTGGTACTCTAAAAAATAAGGGTGAAAAGTGTTTTCATACTCAAGAGATAGCTTTTTAATATGATTATAGAGATAGTGCTCCTATATTTTTATTTCAATACGGAACTAAAATTCATGGATTGATCACTTTAATACCTTACTGAGTGATCTTAAACTTCAGAATAATTCTTTATTATTCATATTTTTTGACCATGATGTCAATTATCCCTCATAATAGTAGTTATGTTGGAGTAAGTGGGTGAGAGCTCCCAGAGGTCATGGAAGAAGTAGCAATTGTGGTATAACTATACGGAAATGGAGTATATGGTTTTCATATGATAGTAGTGGTATCAAGATCTGTCTCTTTACCCCTAATACGATTAGGTATTTCCATATGATATCACATTGCATCACCATTCATGGTTCTTTATATTTTTATGGATAAGTGTATTTTGTAAATATTTCATTATTTTTTAGGTATATTTTCATCCATGTTTTATGTATTTTTCTATAATTTTTAATTTTTTAATGGTAGTTTATATAATTTCGGTAGTTTTATGGAATAAGATATGAATATGAATCATTTATGCATGGATTTGAATTCATTGAAGGTATAATTTGAATCTTGACATGTTTGGATATGAATCACTGATGTTCAAATGTATTGGGATACAAGGAAGTAGGTTGTGGATAAAAGAAAAAAATATATAGAAAAATGTGTAAGATTTAGATTTTGGGGTTAAGACTACATTAGAGTACTGCATAACATGCACTAGGAACATTAATTTTACATCCCATATCCAATGAAGTATTAATCCATCACTTTAGAATGTGTTAGTGTGCCAATGTAGTGTCATAGAAAACCTAAGTATCCATCAATTCCTATGAAATATCGTGGAGATTATTTTGATAATACATCACAGATAATGAATACCCTCATTAGATCTTCATATTATATTTTAAATTTAGATTAATCTCATGTTATTAATTATGAAACCACATCTACTTCTCAATGAACATTGTGTTAACTTCTTAAGACTACACCAACCACAACATAGCAAGGGGAAAACAATTGAGGATATATCATTTCCAGCACTATTTCTTAAATTCCAATACATGATCCATTCAAGACCTAATGTAGAATGAGGGGAAAATGCCTATTATGAAATTTTGGAAACATAATAAGAATTTTGATACTCTTCGAGGTGGGAATATAAAAATTTAGTGAATTGAGGATATATTCACAATCCAATGTGACACATGTCACATATCAAGGATATATCCATGAAAACAAGGAATGTGATCACTATTGAGGATTCATCCATGGTCAAATGTAATACCAAGACATAACACATGATCTGACACCACTTTAATATAACCTAGAAGCCACCAACTTGAGATTATTTTTCTAATACAATGTTATGCCAAGAAGAAGCATAGTATTTGTTATCTTCAGTAAATGATTAGGGATCTTAATTTTAGGATTAATTATGTTTAGCTATTTAAACACCAAAAATGTTGTTTATGTGTCTATTTATCCTTGAAACACCAAATAATAAATCTAAATTATTAATTTGAAATGAAGGGAAACCAATCCTTAGGAGTCATTGATCAAGGGAGTTTCCATGTGTAACATATACATATCTTGTGGGGACCAAGGGAGTCCTCATACAAAACTATTTAACCAAATTAGGAAATATAATAACAAGCTAGATAAATTTTAGAAAATACAAGGGAGAGAGATGGAAATCCACATGGGATAAGGTGGTAGAGCTGAACTGAAGTAATTAATTTTTTTTACTATGTGTGATGATTTGAGAACTTGTTTCCTATGTGGAGTGATCATGTAAAGTTAGAAGAAGTAAAAAAGAGAAGATCTCATTTCAAAAATTGGGAGTTCACTGAATTAGAGGATTTGAGAGTCAAAATAGATATTAGATCTTGGGGATCCGACTATTGGAGAAAACTTCCTAGAGGATCATCATTGATAAGGGTTTTTTTACTCTTTTTATTTTAATTGTGTATCACTATCATGAGTATCTAAACACCTAGTTAGGCTCAGGTGAAGTGTAGTTGTGTATTATTATTGAATTCTTGGATAAATTATATTTTATATATATTATTATTCTCTTCGTGATTTACTAGCTTGATCGCCTAGTAAATTTTATTAAGGGGATTGGATGATAGAGACAAAGTGGAAGTCCAGCCTATTCACTTTAATTGAGGACTTAGTTCATTAAATCATGAGAATATACAAGAGTCTAAGGCATAGATAAATCTTAGTCCATAAATAATTTAATTATATCTGTGTGATTAGAACATGAAACCTTATGGGGGACTATGATTCCACTAAGAATCTAAATAGTACCATAAGATAGTGCTTGGAAATATTAGGTGAGTGTGATAGAGAATAGATGATGGATTTATGCATTGGAAATATGAAGCAATGAAGCTAATCCCATCACCCTCACTATTTCTCACCTGATTCACCAAAAAACTATATCAATTTCTCATATACCCGTATCCTTTTCAACCTTATCTAGATATTACTTTATTCATATGTTATTTGGCTATATACTACAAAAGATACCACAACACAATTTTACATACACACTATAAATAAACTTAAATTTTTTAATTTCTTTATCATCCTTATGTAAATGACTTGTGTAACTCCCAATTAATGTGAAACATCACCCAATGAACTTGTGGAGTGGTTGTATAGTTACCACTGCTCATTTTTTAATCAAAAAAATTTGGTATAATTATTAGGGATGATGGTACCAATTCATATTTTAATTTTACATTATATATAAAACACAAAAAATAAAGCATAATCTTGATATACCATTCTTAATTACTCAAAATTTACATTAAATTTACATTATAATCCATTTTCATATACAACTATATGATTTTTTTGGTACATACACTCTAGGAGTTTGAGTGCAGACTTACTTCCTCATATACCTCAAATTGAAAGACATTGCCACCAAATTAAATCTAGATTAATAGATGACATGGATAAATCTAACCGTGTAAGTAGGAAACATGAGATATGGGTCCACAATGTCTCTAAATAGATTATATATAATGAGAACAAGACTCCTAGACTAAGAGATTTAAAATTCCATTGGGTCTTTAGAAATGATTCATGTATTATATTGACACTTAATTCTAGGAATTATGAGATGAAACACTATCATCTTCAATACTTACTAGTTTTAATATAATGAATTTTAAAGATGCTTTGGAATTTATAAAGGAATTTATATCAACTATCCCATACTTCACACTCAATAGAGTGATAGAGGATAAGTTTAGAATGCAATATTTCCCCTATTATCTAAAGTAACAAGCTAGAACTTGCCTGCTATAATAATAATGGAACTCATCCAACACATGAGAAGGGATTTATAATGCATTTTTCATAATATTATACCTTATTCAGAGGCCTATGGATCTAAGGAATAGAATCCTTAATTTTGTTTAGAAGTATCAAGAATATTTTCATGAGTTAAGGGAGATTTTCAAGGATTTATATCAAAAACATCCTCTTCACTAATTCACACAATCACTACTCGTGAATTTTTCTATAAAGGTCTTAATTATATAGTGCATACATTAGTTGATAGTGCAGTAGGATATAACTATGGTGAAAAGAAAGCTAATTAGATAAAAAATATTTATAATATTCTTAAAAAAAATTATCAACATAATTCCATTAAATGTGAAAGAGACACTTTGATTTAAGTGGTAGTAAAAGATGATCATAACTAATTTTCAAAGCCAGTTTCAAATTTTGGTATCAAATAATCATTGGGAAAAGGAACAATTAAATTATTGTGGTACATTTTTTCACAGTTTTAGTCATTTCATGATAATTGAAATGATATCCCAATAATCACCACCTACTCAAGTGGAGGAAGAATGTTACATAGTAAATTATGGGGGATAATCCATGATGAATTATCTATTTTCCCATACCTATAACACTGGATGGAAGAAATAGCCAAAATTATATATGAAGAAGCAAGAAAATTTAAATAGGGAGGATAAATTGATTTTCAAGGGAATCAACAGTATAGCTATAAAGCTATAAATATCTAGGGATATTATGGTAACCAAGCCTCGATATCAAGGCAATTTAACATTGGTACAAAAAATATTTTATAGGAACTAAGATAAATTAAGAAGAATAAAATGAAGATAAATGATTTTTTGTTGAGCACAAATTCAAACTTCATGAGGATTGATCAACTAATACAAGTAATCTAGGCTAGTATACACAATGTGGAAATGAAAATTAGGTAACTAGATAAGAAAAACACTTTGATAGAAAAGGGGAAAATTCATAGCACTACTAAAACAAATACTAGAGTAGTATGTGTGGAAATTACAACTAGACGGGGAAAGATTATTAAGGGAAGAAATAAAGAATAACATAGAGAAATTGAAGTGGAAGTTGAACATGGTAAGTAAAAAAAACTACTTAGATAATAAAAATAATAGTGAAAGGAACAAAGAGAAATTGGAAGCTTAATCTTAGGGAAAAATAATAAAATAATAGAAATAGACAATAATAGAGTGATGTTTAAGCTTCTTAATAGTGATTTCAATACCTATGAACCAATAGCCTAATTCCTTGAAAGTGATAGATAATTGGATAAGTGTAGATATGAGTATTTAAAAAGGATTATCCAATGATTCTGAAGATCAAATATGGTATTAAATTCACTTAGGCACTTGAAAAATGCTATCATATACCAAATTTTTAAAGAATAACATCTCTAATAAGAAGAGGATAATGGAGTTTGAAACTATACCACTTATAGAGGAGTGTGGCTCTATTATATATAGAAAATTCATCAAAAACTCAAGGAACTAGGGAGCTTCAAAATTCCCTGTGAATTTCATAGAAAAGGAACATTCACTTGTTTGGTGGATCTAGGAGAAAGTATCAACTTGATTCCTCTGGTTTCTTATAAGGAACTTAGAATTGGAAAATTTAAGTCTATAATGGTTTCATTTCAATTGGATGATAGATCACTTATATACCCCTCATGAGTAATTGAATATTTATTAGTTGAAGTTCTAAATCTCATCTTACTAGTTGGTTTCTTGGTGTTATACATTGAAAGTGATAAAGAAGTATCATTTATTTTAGGAAGGTCGTTTCTAGATAATAGGGAATATTTAATTGATGTAACTTAAGGTAAATTTTCCTTTAATTTTAGTGAAGTCAAAGAGATTATAAATGTGTTTCAAGCTATAAATAATCTACATGTATTATATGAATGCTTCTTGATAGATATCATTGATCAGGAGATGAAAACTGAAATTCATATTTAAACTAGTTGTTAAAAGGGTGAATTAAATGATGATAGAGGTCATCAGACCATAGTTTTTATATAATATAAGGTAACTAATAAATTAAGATGTCATAAAGACTTATTTGGGTGGTTTCAAGAATAATTAAATGATGATATATTGATCTTACACCCACCTGAACAAAAACCTCTAAATCTATATTTGGATAAATTTCCTACCAAAGTGAAGTATGCATACTTGGGTAAGAAATAGAAATTTTTTTGCATTGTGTTATATGATTTAGAAACTAAATTGAAATAAATTCTACTTAAAGTGATAATAAGTCATAAGACTTATATTTATTATTAAATCTTATATATCAAGTGGATTTTTTCAACAATATGTATACAAAAAATTCTCATAGAGGATGAGGTGAAGCCAACTATTGAGATCCAAATAAGGTTGAATAAAAATATAAATAATGTAATCTGGGTTGATATAGTCAATTTACATGATTCTGGGATAATTTATCCCATATATAATAGTTCTTGGGTAACCCCATTTATGTGGTACAAAAAAAAGGGTGGTATCATAGTTATAACTAATGAGAAAAATGAGCATATCTCTACATGAATAATAATAAGCTTGAAAGTTTTCATTGACTACAAAAAGATTAAAAAGGCCGCTATTAAAGACCATTTCAATATTCCATTCATTGATAAAACACTTGAAAGACTTGAAAGACACTTATTTTTTTCTCTTTGGATGGTTATTCTGCTTATAATTAGGTTTCGACTAATCCTATTGATCAATAGAATACAACTTTTGCATGTCCTTATAACACATTTTCATATATGAGAATTCTATTTTTATTATGTGGATTACCTACCATATTTTAGATATTCATGATTTTAATTTTCTCATACATGGTAAAGAAGATCATTGAATTTTTTTATGGATGATTTCTAAGTTATTGGAATCACATTTGAAGATTGCCTTGAGAACATGTCAAGGGTACTAGTTAGATGTGAAGAGGCCAATTTGGTTATAATATCAATTCATGGTGAGTGAAGGAATTTTTTTTGTCCATAGAATATCCAAGGATGATATTGGGGTGGATAAAGCCAAAATATAGGTAATATTATCACTACATCCACCAATTTTAGTTAAAGTGGTGAGAAGTTTCCTTGGACATGTTGGGTTTTACAAAAGGTATATAGAGGAATTTTCCATGACATTTAGATCATTTTTTCTCATTACTAGAAAACGATTATAAGTTAAATTTTGACATGAATTGTATTGAATCTTTAAAAAAATTAAAGGAACTTATTTTAGCCCCTATCATCACATCACCTGATAAAAATATTCCATTCAAAATCATGTGCGATGCTAATGAATTTATTATTGGAGTTATTCTTAGGAAAAAATAAAATGGAAATAATAATTCATTTATTATGAAAGTAAACTATTGAATTGAGAAAATATTAATTGTAATACAACCAAGAATGATATTTTGGTAGTTGTGTGTGCTAAATAAAAGTCCAAGCCATATCTCATTGGAAGTAAGGTGATTGTGAATATGGACTGCTCAACTCAGAGATATCTATTATAAAATATGGAAGTTAAGACAAAGTTGATTAGATGGATTTTACTTCTATAAGAATTAAATTTGGAGACTAAATACAAAAATGGAACTAAGAATAAATTTGTGGATCACATTTCCAAGTTGGAGGACTAAAAGGAAGATCATACTCATCCTATTGAGGGTGAGTTTCCATATGTACAATTTTTTTCTATTACAACCAAAGGGATTCTATGGTATTATGAATTTTCCAACTACATTTTCACTGGGAAAATCCACCAGGGATAACATGGAATGAGAATAAGTGGATTGAGGTAGATGTGAAGTAATACTTATGGGAGGATACTTATTTATACAATCAATGAGATTATAGAATTCTTATAAAATTTATTCCAGAAGATGAGGTGATGTCTATTCTCAAACACTACCACACCCTACCATGTGGTGGACATTATGAAAATATGAATACTATTTTTAAGGTACTATAAAGTGAGTTTTACTGGCTTTCATTGTTTAAGGATGATAAGGAATTAATCAAGGATTGTGATAGTTGTCAAAGGATGGGAAATATGGGAAGAATTTAAGAAATGAGACAATTGGGTATTCTCATACTTGAATATTTATCAAAATGATTTGAGACCATAGAACTTATAAGAAACATGGGATCATATGTGGTAAAAAAAATTAGGAAAAAAATTATATAGATATAGATTTCCAAAGGGAATCATTAGTGATAATTGAGTGTGTTTTTATAATTATCAATTTAGAGTGTTGATGGAGAATTATGGATGCAAACATAATACTAAAATAGTCTATCACCTATAAAATAATAGTAAAACTATAATGAAAAACAAATATCTTAAGGGGATTTTGGAAAATATAGTGAGTATCATAAGGAAATATTGTACTTTCAATTTGGAGGAAGCTCTATGGTTATATAGAACTTCCTATAAAACACCCATTAGAATATCTTCTTATAGACTAGTTTGTGGGAAAACATGTCTTCTACTAGTATAGATTGAGAAAAAGACCCTATAGAGTGTTAAGGATTTCAATATAGGCTACATGAGTGATACTGAGATAAGAATGTTTGATTTCAATGAACTAAAAAATCCAAATCAAATTTTATGAAAATGAAAATATTATGAAAGAGAAATATAAACTGTTTCATGACAGGATGATTCAAAGGTATGAATTAAGAAAGGAAAAATGGTCCTTTTATTAAATTCAAGGATGAAGTTATTTCTAGGAATGATTAAGTACAGGTGGTATGGACCTTTCAAAATACTATAAGTGAACTTTAATGGAACTGTGTAGTTGATTGAGGTAAGTGGAGACTCATTTACTATGAATGTATAAATACTAAAGTTATACTTATGGGGGGATAACACTACACCAAATTCATAGTTTAGTAGTTGTTTTTTAGAAGTAGTTTAATAAACCGCTGCTAAAAATTTTCAAGAATTTAGAGGAATTTTTTTAAAAACCAATGCTAAATTTTATCCATTAATTAAAAAAATGCACTTTATCCCGAGCCCCCCCCCCCCCCCCACTTCTCCCCCGAGCACCACCACCCCCCCCCTCACTCTCTCTCTCTTGAGCACCCCCTACCCCAATCCATTACTACCATGGAATTTCACCCCTCATCGGCACTCCGGTTGTTTCCCCACTTGTTGTCACTCTGGTTTCCCCCAAGCCCCCAGAGCTCGAGCCGTCATTGACCCTTGGTTTTCAAATGATCCCCCTAAACCCTCACCTTCTCCAATTCTCCAGTTTCTCCTAATACCTATTGACCCTCACCCTCACCAGTTATACAGTTTCCCCTAAGACCCTCGATCCCTCACCCTCACCCTCACTGTCCGTTACATCTTCTCCCATGAGTCATCCCCACTATAAGGTCATCTGGTAACACGTACTTTCTACATCTTGAAAAAAAATTATTATAAATATCAGTAGTTTGATCATGATGCCACATTAATGGAAAACCCAATTGAAATTTTTAATTATCAGAATGAGGTGTTATGGTGTAAACTGATTCCTCTAATCTGGGTTCTTCTTAACCATTGTAAAAATTATCATGAGACTCACAAACAAAAATCTATGATGAGGGAACAATGGCCTCTCCTATTTTATTTTGAGAAATATTAATGAATTTTTAGGGTAATAAATGTGCATACTGGGGAGAATTTTTACACCCATCATATCTCTGTTATGTATTTAATTTAGTTGTTATTTATTTTATTAAGATTTAAATATCATTAATCAAAATTTTAAAAATTATGAAAAAAAATCCCTAATAAAGAGTTTGGATACCATGTAAGTGGACCATGTATGGTAGAAATTTTTAAGTTGGTTTTTCAAAGTATCTAAGGTATGATATAATTTTAGGGTTTTATTTTTTTGGTTTGAAAAATACCTCTCTATCCTTAACATAGTTTTATTTAAAGTAATTATACTATTTCCATTGGTCTAGGTTAGGCGATTCTATTCATTTATATTTTTTTACCAAACTATCAATGCATGGACATTTTAAAATGACTTAACCTAGATATAACACTTCTTTAAACTATTTGTATTGATTTATATAGGAGTTTCACTTTTCTATCATCACACTCGAGTTTTATCTTTGTCTTGGATTCAGCTCGGTTTAGGGTTCAGGGGAGTCCTTATTTAAATTTTTGAATTTTTATTGAAAGATAAGTGTTTCGGGCTTGGAGGTGCCTGACACATGGGCAGATCATGGTTTAGAGACTGTGTGGTTCTGCCTTGGTCACCGTGTGGCTTGCCTGATATGCAAGATAAATTAAAAGGTTAAATGAATAATAAAATAAATTTAAATTAAAAGTTAAAAAAATAAAAATTTAGAAAATAATAAAATGAAAGTTAATTTTATAATAAGGAAAAGAATATTATTAATGATATTATTATTATTATTAATGTTACGGTTAATAATTTTATTATCATTATTAAAATTATTGTAGATTATTATTATTATTAAGAATATTATTAATTATTATTATTATTATCATTATTGTTTTTATAAATTATATAATTATTTATGAGCGTTAATTATTAATGTTACCAAGAATTTTTAAAACCATTATTATCAAGAATTATTATTATTATTATTAAGTTAATCATATTATTAGTTACTATTATGTTATTAGTATTATTATTAAAATAGTTATATTATTATTAATATCTTTTAGGGTTCCAATCATCCCCTTCCTCCCCCTTCCCTCAACCTAGACATCCACCCCTCATACTATAGCACGCGACCCCCACCGCTTGCAGGTCCTCCCTCTAGCGAAATTCTTCCAGCCAGCGGCCTCTCTGGCACCTCCCTTGTCTGCAGCGCACCCCTTGGTTGTGATACACACCTTGTGCGTAGCACCCCAGCGTGCCGACCACACCTCTTACCTCCCCTGCTCTCTATGGCCGACCTGACCTGCAGCCTCCGGCGACCCCCCATCACCGGCGCGTTGCCTCACCGGCGTCGCCCCTCACCGGCATCCTCTCCCTCTGGCGACGGTCTTCCCCTTCATTAAGGGTTCTTGGTATTTAGTTTTTTGTTGAGGGGTTTTGATTTTTTTCAAAAAACCTAGATTTTTGGGTTCAATTTCTTAAGTTAATCCCTTAATTTTGGTTCGATCTTGGTGTGAAGGGTTCAATTTAGCTTTCTATGGGTGCGATTGAGGTGCGTTTGACATTTCGCACCAATTTCTAGGTGTTCTTCATTGGTTTAGGTAGGTTCCCCCTTTCACATACCTTTTTAATTCAAGATTCAACTATTTCATGTATTTCGCACTGTTCGTGATAATTAATTAGCGACTTGAAATGTTTAGAATATTTTTTTATGTGCAATTGGTTGTAAATGAGTTTTCCATGTGAAAATTCAGAATACTACGTGTTCAAAACTTGTTGTGTTTCTTATAAATATTTTATAAGTTGTTTGAATAATTTATTAAATTATGAAGATGTTGTGAATAACGTGTGATTGAACTTAAAGAAAGGGTTTTGGGTGTGTTTTTTACGTAAAAGCCTTGGGGTGTTTCTTAAAAAGGTTTTATAAAAAAAATTTATTAGTTTACTAAACTATAAAAAAAGTGTGAAACATGTCTGAAAGATGTTTTGAGGTACACATGATTTTAAAAATGGATTTTAACATGTGGTGTGTTTTTATTAAGTTATGCATTTAGTGTGTTTTGTTAAATGTTCTAGTTAACTCTTTTAAAGGGCTAATTATTTTTAAAAAGAATGGTTTGTTTTTTATAAATGTGTTGTGATGTTCAAAAATGGTGACTGGGGTTTTTAAATAGATTTTTCACATTAAATTCTTGATGGTATACCCCTTTTGGAATCCAGAAAAATATTTTGGACTTGAATGGTAATTTGGATTGACTAAAGTGATTTGTGTGTGTGGTTGTTTATAAAAGTATGGTTTTTGTAAAAATATCATAAGGACCATTTGGAACTTTGAATTAGTTATTTGTAAAACCCCTCTTGGGTTGGTTTATTTCCTTGTTGGTTGATCATGATACGGGAGGGTATTCGGGATAATACCTCCCTTGTATAATAATCAATTTTTTGGGAAATTGACTACCCTCGAGGTGGATGAGGTGGTGCCTGTTTGTGTATGTTATATGTGACAGTGTATATGTGGATTATTTCTTGATGCTATTTGGCACACCCCCTTGTGAACTTAGCATGGGAACCTAGAATAGCTACGAGGACTACTAAGAATGTTTATTGCACTAGTTTAGATTACGCATTGGCTAGTTGACCATTGTAGGGGGGATGTTTTGTTATTATTATAATGGGATTGGGCTCCTCGACCATGCTGGGTAGGGTGATGGTTGGGTGTTAGGGCATTATGATGTCATTGAGTAGGGAATGCCTTCCAAATGAGTCACATGTATAGTATGTTCTAGTTCTCCTATGAGTTCCTAGTATTTTTCCATTTCCCTCTGATACTTGTATGGTTAGTGCCATTGCCCTCATTATATAGGATCACATTCCTTGTACTTGGTTTTGTTATTTATCTAGAAAATTGTAAAGGTATGTTTTGTTGAAAAAGATTTTGAGGTAGATGTTTTATTTGAGAAATCATTATTTCCTTATTCACTTTTTTGAAAAATGATCACATTCTATTTTATTTCCCCCTCCCTACTTCCCTTATGCCTTGTTTTAAATTCATTAGGGCAATGGATTGTCATTGTTTGTTTTAAAATGAAAAGTGTTGAAACCCTATGTTTATATTTTGTAGTTCAAAATTGAAATTGGTGTTTATTTTATTTTAAATGATGTGCATTGGGAATATAATAATATGGGCCTACCTACTGAGTTTTAATACTAATTCATATAGTGTTTTCTTTATTTTAGTTTCTCTTGTGGGTTCCAGCTTTGGTTCAGTCACCTCGGGTGATGATTGGTGTTTGGTTGGAGAGTTACCCTCAGGGTTACATGGAGGTAGTGTTTGGTTGTCAGGTTCCATTTGGGTTTTCTAGTTTTGTTGATTGGTTTTATTGTCCCTTTATTTGTAAAGTAAATTATGTAAAGTGTTGAAATCATTTTTAGTTGAGTTTGTTCTTTTATTCTTTTTACTTTATTTATTTATGTTTTTGGGCTAAATTTTTCCCTTTGTCACTATAATGATTCCCTTGGTGCTTGTCGCCAGCTCGGGAGGATTGGGAGAACCTCTCAGGCCTTGTCATGGGCCGGCTCTGGTGACTGGTTCAAGGTCGACCCGGGTTGGTTCATGAAAAAATGGTATCAAAGCAGGTCGGCTCTTAGAGGACCTTGATTTTAGGGCACCCATTTCTATTTGGGTTTTTCATTATAGAAGGGGTAGTATTGTAGAGCTTGGGGTGTAGGAATGGGAAGGACCTCATGAACCCTTACTCGTTCTGAACCTCGGGTTACCATGGGATGCCTAGGTGGTTGGTGTATTTGGTTCTTGTGGATTGATTTGTATTGGGAAATGAAAAGGGAGTTGGGTAACGGACTCAGTGAGCTCGCAAGGCTTGGTAATCCATGTGGAGTTGGGGACACCACCCTGGAATGTTCTCCATGACATTGGTGTGACTGGAATATGGCCATTAACTATATCACTGAGTCACCCATTGATGCTAGTTTCCCCCTTGTGAACCATTTTGGGTCTTCCTTGATTTTGAAAATTGGTTTTGAAAAGTTTTGGTTTTGAATTTTGAAAAGTTAAATTTAAAATGGTAATGACTTTTTTTAATCAAGATCTTTGCTTCCTTGTTCTTAGAGTCTTCCCCCGTGAAGGTTTGATGGATACCCAAGGTGTAGCTTTGGGTGGTATGTCTTTGGAAAACACTCCAGTTGATCAACCCATAGACTACATCCTTGGGTTTCTAAAGATGAACCCTCCTCTCTTTTATGGTCAAGAGGATCCTCTCAAAGAAAAGGAGTGGATGCGGAAGATTGAAAGAGGCTTCAGTTTTCTCATGCCACATAAGTCATTAAAAGTAAAGTTAGATACCATTATTCTCGAAGGCCTGACCTGGAAATGGTGGAAGACCGTGTCTTGAATAAATTCTTAGGAAGATCTTATCTGGGAGTTCTTCAAGTCATCATTCATCCAATATTATTTCTCTGAGATGACGAAGATGAGAAATAGGATGGATTTTTGTAGTCTTCAGCAGGGTGTTGGATCGGTATTAGAATTCCATCAATGTTTATCAAACCTAGTTCTATATGACCCATGGTATGTTGCAAAGGATCCCAAGAAGGCTAGAAATTTTGAGTTTGGTCTCTGACCTGAATTGCAGTCGAAGGTGGCAGAACTCAACATAACCACCCTCTCTAACATAGTGAGACAATACTTTCATGCCGAAACTGAGTTAGCAGGATGACTTGGGATGGTGAATCCTCATATGACCTTTGAAAGCAGTGTAGAGGATGCTGATAAGAAGAATGAGAAGTGGTCTGATGCTAGTGGTTCTAGTAGGTGAATTAAAAGGTCTTCAGACCTACAGTAAAATTCTTCAGAGTGCAATTTCATGATCAGTCATCAATATGGTAAGAAGGTTCACAAAAAAGATAGCATGCCCGAGTTCCCTAAGAACCTTCCACACCTTTGGATGCTTGGGTCACCTGTAGAAATTATTTTGGGGTGTTTCCAATAAGTGTCGTGAAGTTAGACCCAACTTCTCAAAGGTCACCTCAGACTGTCTACAGGAGTAGGGTAATGCTTGGGTTCAGTTTAGGGTTTTCTATCTATAATTTTATTTGGATATAGTAGTCATGTCTGGTGGAGTTTTGTGGTGTTTATTTTCCTTTAGATGTAAGAATGGTTGTTGTTGAACCTCTTTTTTAACTCCTATTTCAATGGAAGTGTGTTTGTGGAATTTTGATTTGTGTTTTCTGTTTGGGGGTTTCAAAATCCCGATTGCGAGGCAGGAGATACTTCAATCATTGGAGCTCCAGTCATAGGCCCTGGATTGAGGTTGATTCATAGTCAATAGAACCCCAGTGGTGTAAAAAGGGCCTTGGTTTAATTTCTTTCCTTAGTGTGGTGTGGTTTGTGTTATTTTGGGGGTGTGAATTTGTTGGTATATCGATGAAAATAGTTTTGATTCCCCATTATTTAGGCCCTTCCCTTCCCTCCCCTTATGGTGGGGGTTTTTTCAAAGTGGAAATTCTTTGAATTCGGTTAATCTTGTTATTTATTATGGTGGGTAGACCCATCACGAGTCTCATTGAATTCAGTTTTGACATGTTTCTTATGGTGGGGAGTCTTTTCGGGCCTCCCCATGTCAATATCTTAGTTTTTTTCTTAGTTTCGGTTTGGTGGTGGTCGGTTTTGTTCAAAACTACATAATTCTAAGTTCTCCCTTTGTGTAAACGTAAAGATGAGAGTTTTCCAGTGGTTTGGATAGTTTCTTCTCTACTTGGTGATGGTTAAGATGTCCATGTTTCAAGGAAGGATTTGGTGTTGTGAAAACCCTATGTCTTCTAAACCAATCAACTAGGGGTGTTTAAGGTTTTGGGGTAGGTGGCACTTGGTGGGGAGTTCGTTTCGGCCTCCTAAGTTCATCTAGTTATCCTTTTTCTCGTTGGTGGTATTTTTGTGATCTATTCATTGTTGTTCTTTGGGAATATTCTTGAACTATAAAGGGGTACTAGTTTCTATTTTGAGGTTTGGACTTATTATGGCTTTCTAGGGGCGGAAAGCGTTATGGCGGGGAAATTTGTCACACACAAGTCTTATCTTTGTCTTGGATTCAGCTTGGGTCGAGGTTTGGGGTAGTCCTTGTTTAAAATTTTAATTTCTATTGAAAGATAAGTGTTTGGACTTGGTGGTGCCTGACATAGGGGAAGAGCACGATTGGGAGACTATGCGGCTAACCCTGGTCACCGCGCAGCCTACCCAGTATGCAGGATAAATTAAAAAGTTAAATGAATAATAAAATGAATTTAAATGAAAAGTTAAAAATAAAATAAGAATTTGGAAAATAATAAAATTAAAGTTAAATTTACAATAAGGAAAAGAATATTACTAATGATATTGTTATTATTATTAATTTTGCAGTTAATAATATTATTATCATTATTAAAATGATTGTATATTATTATTATTATTAAGAATATTATTAATTGTTGTTGTTGTTGTTTTTATAAATGATATAATTATTTATGAGTGTTAATTATTAACGTTACCAAGAATTTTTAAAACCATTATTATCAAGAATTATTATTATTATTATTAAGTTAATCATATTATTAGTTACTATTATGTTATTATTATTATTATTAAACTAGTTACATTATTATTATTATTTTAGGGTTCTAATCATCCCCTTCCTCCCCCTTCCCTCAACCCATGTAGCCACCACCCCCCCCCCCCACCCTAACTCTAGTGCGCGACCCCCACCCCTTGCAGGTCCTCCCTCCTTCGGTGAAATTCTTCTGACCGACGACCTCTCTAGTGCCTCCCCTGTCTGTGGAACACCCCATAGTTGTGACTCACACCTTATGCACAGCACCCCAGCACACCGACCTCACCTCCTCCCTCCCCTTCTCTCTCCATCCAACCTGACCCATGGCCTCCAATGACACCCCATCTCTAGCGCGCTACCTCACCAGCTTCACCCCTCATCGGCATCCTCTCCCTCTGGTGACGGTCTTCCCCTTCGGTAAGGGTTCTTGTGGTTTGGGTTTTTGTTGAGGGGTTTTGATTTTTTTTAAACCCTAGTTTTTGGGGTTTGATTTCTTGAGTTAATCCCTCAATTTGGGTTTGATCTTGGTGCATAGGGTTTAATTTAGCTTTTCGTGGGTGCGTTTGACATTCCGTACCGATTTGCGGGTGTTCTTAATCGGTTAAGGTAGGTTCCCCCTTTCCATACCTTTTTAATTTAATATTCAATTGTTTCATGTATTTTGTACTTTCTGTGATAATTAATTAGAAACTTTCAATGTTTAGAATATTTTTTTATGTGCAATTGGTTGGAAATGAGTTTTCCATGTGAAAAAATGGTATACTATGTGTTAAAATCTTGTTGTGTTTCTTAAAAATAGTTTATAAGTTGTTTGAAAATTTTATTAAATTATGAAGATGTTGTGAATCACAATTTGAAATAGTGTTGATGTGCGGTTAAACTTAAATAAAGGGTTTTGGGTGTAATTTTGACTTAAAATCCTTGGGGTGTTTCTTGAAAAGGTTTTATAAAATTTTTTATTGGTTTACTAAACTATAAAAAAAGTGAAAAACATGCTTGAAATATGTTTTGAGGTATACATGATTTTAAAAACGAATTTTAACGTGTGGTGTGTTTTTTTTAAGTTGTGCATGCTGTTTGTTTTGTTAAATGGATCGGTTAACTCTTTTAAGTAGTTATAATTTTTAAAAGAATGGTTTATTTTTATTATAAATGTGTTGTGATGTTGATAATGGTGATTATAGTTTTTAAATAGATTTTTTCACATTAAATTCTTAATGGTATGCCCCTTTTGGAATTCGGAAAAATGTTTTGGACTTGAATGGTAATTTGGATTGACTAAAGTGATTTGCATGTGTGGTTGTTTATAAAAGTATGGTTTTTGTAAAAATGTCGTAAGTCTTATTTGGAACTTTGAATTACTTATTTGGAAAACCCTTCTTGGGTTGTTTGCTTGCCTTGTTGGTTGATCATGAGATGGGAGGGTCTTCAGGATGATACTGACCTTGTATAATAATCTTTTTTTGGTGAGTGACTACCCTTGAGGAGATCGGGGTGGTGTCGGTTTATGTAAGTTATATGTGATGATGTATATATGTCTTGTTTCTTGATTCTATTTGGAACACCCCCTTGTGAACTTAGCATGGGAAACTAGCATAACTACGTGGACTACTAAGAACGTTTGTTGCACTAGTTTAGATTATGCATTGGCTAGTGTCCCGTAACAGGGGGATGTTTTGTTATTATTTATATGGGATTGGGCCCCTCGACTAGGCCAGGTAGGGCGATAGTTGGGTGTTAGGGAGTTATGATGTCATCGAGTAAGGCATGCCTTTGGGATGAGTCACATGTATATTATGTTCTAGTTCTCCTCTGAGTTCCTAGAATTTTCCCATGTTCCTTCGATACTAGTATGTTTAGTGTCATTTCCCTCATTGTGTAGGATCACATTCTTTGTACGTGGTTTTGGTATTTATTTGGAAAATTGTAAAGGTGTGTTTTGTTGAAACGGATTTCGAGGTAGATGTTTTATTTGAGAAAGCATTCTTTCCTTATTCACTTTTGTGAAAAATGATCACATTATTTTTTGTTTCCCCCTCCCTATTTCCCTTGTGACTTATTTTAAAGTCATTAGGTAAATGGATTATCTTTTTTTTTAAATGAAAAGTGTGGAAAAACTATGTTTATATTTTTTAGTTCAAACTTGAAATTGGGGCTTCTTTTATTTTAAAGGATGTGCATTGGGAATAGAATAATTTGGGCCTACCTACTAAGTTTTAATACTCATGCCTACAGTGTTTTCTTGTTTTTAGTTTCTCTTACAGGTTCCAGCTTTGGTTCGGTTTCCTCGAGTGATGATTGGTGTTTGGTTGGAGAGTGACCCTTGGGGTCACATGGAGGTGTTGTTTGGTTTTTAGGTTTTTTTTGGGTTTTTTAGTTTTTTATGTTGCTCGGTTTTGTTATCCCTTTATTTGTAAAGTAAAGTATGTAAAGTGTTGAAATAATTTTTATTTGAGTTTGTTCTTTTATTCATTTTTCTTTCTTTGTTTATATTTTTATGATAAATTTCTCCCTTTTTCACTCTAATGATTCCCTTGGCGCTTTTCACCAGCCTGAGAGGATCAGGAGTGCCTCTCGGACCTTGTCACGGGTCGGCTCGGGTGGCCGTTTCAGGGTCAACCCGGGTTGGTTCGGGACATATATTTTAGAAATTAGTGTATTGTCAAGAGGTTTTTTCATATACGATATGTATAATTTATTCCTTAAAAAGGGTCATTATAATTTTAATGGATTCTATAAATAACTAATAGATTTTACAATATCATAATTAGAACCATAATTTATTATATGAATTATTATAGATTTTAATATGATGATCTCATGTGTTTAAATTCTATTTTTTTATTTATCCATGTTTGGCTTGAATTAATGGTGATATTATTTGATTCCACCCTTTATATGTTCCATTATTTATCATATATATAATTTTTGAATCATATTATTTGAGATGGTGATATATTTACATGAAACATTTTGTTTCTATACATGAATGTACATGTGTGACATGGTAGTCTTATAAATATTTTTTTTGATCTTTTGAATGTTTGGAATTATAAAAATTCATGGGAAGCCTTGGGTATTTAAGTGGGAGTTCTAGGTACAAGTTTTATAATAGTTTTATTTCATTCTAAAAATACACATAGTTATGATTCCACTATAGCTATTAGCATTCATTTTCAATGACGCCAAGGAAGTGTACATTAGGATGTGCTAATAGGATTGCATCATACCATATAGAGATGGAAATGTGTGATTAAATTACTAGATTGTATAATTAAGACTATGAGAGTTATCCACTGATGTTTAATGGTTATTTTTTTCTTCTTTGATTGATTTTTTTCACCATGTAAAAATTGTATTTATTTTGAAAATGAATAGTAAATGGATTGATTATTTTCTTTAATATCACTTAAAAAATAAATTTATTTTCTTATTTGTTTTAAATATAGAATATATGGTTTATCATGTCATTTAAAAATGGATTATTGACACCAATTAACTTCCTTTTAAAGAGGGGTGTCTTGCCTTCAAAAGTGATTTTATGGAAATAGTTAGATTTCTAAATTGATTTTCAATGTGCAGTTTGATAAATTATTTTCAAAGAAAATTTGAAATGTTTTTTTCTTAATGGTTTTTTGATTTTTCTATTACTTCTATTTTACATAATATCATCCATTATTGATTTCCTTTTTTACTTTTAATTTTTTAGTACTTATATGAATCTTCTTATAACTACTTGGGTTGCATTTTTTTCACTTCCATTTATCTCTTTTCCTACTTAATAATATTTATGTGTTTTAATTTTTTTTAATAAAGTATAGACACATTGTGATATATATGGATAAAATATGGACTGCATTACCGAGGAACACACCTCAGTACTCTAATGGTTTGGAGGAGTTTTTAGAATTTTAAATTTTTAATCGATCTGTTGATGGGATGATAAGATTTCCATATCTTAAATGTAAATTTACAAGATGGTTGAAGAGACATGGAGTTTATGAACACTTGATATTGAAGCAATTACCTGCTCAATATTTTTTTGGATTGTGCATGGTGAATCAAACATTATAGAAATTTTGATCACTGATGTCAATCAACAGAATGAGCTCTGCACTTTTTTGAAAATGTATAATGAAATGAAAAACCTTATAAAATATGATTTCAACATTACAATACAATAAAATCAACATCAAAACATATTAGAATAACCAATTGAGGGTGGAATAAATAGTAACTTTACAAGTGATGTTTTGGGGACTATAGGACAACCAGATCAAGATTGTAACATATCATTGGATCCACCTCTTGATTTTGTGGAGACTAATGTAAGAGAGAAATTCACTGGGCATAAAAATGTGTTTTATGATTTAGTTGATGATGGAAATCAAGAGTTGTATGGTGGATGTTTAAAATATTCAAATCTTTCTTTTCTATTGAAGTTTTATCATATCAAATACTTATGCAGAATTACAAATAAGGCAATGTCCATGATATTGGAATTGTTGTGTGATGCATTTCCTGAAGCTAATAACCCTGAGACTTTTTAAGATATGAAAAAAATTGTAAACAAGCTTGGTATGAATTATACAAAAATACATGCTAGTCCCAATGATTTTATGCTTTATTAGGGAGAGGATTCAAGCAGTCAGGATTGAAAAAAATGTTCTTCTTCTAGATGGAAGTCAATGGGTGATGTTAGAATTTTGAATCAATATAATGATATGAAGAAGAATAAAAAGAACACACCTACAAAGGTTTTATGTTACTTACCTATGAAGCCTTGATTACAATGATTATTCATGTTATTGAAAACCACTAAGCACATGAAGTGGTATTCTATATATAATAACAATGATGGGTTTATGTGATATCCAATAGATTCACAATCATGAAAGACATTTGATTCATTAAATCCATATTTATCATCTGGTACTAGGAATGTGTGATTAGGATTGGTTGTTGATGGATTAAACCCATTTGGGACTTTGAGCACTAGTTATAGAATTTGACTAGTTGTTTTGATCCCTTACAATATACCTTCATGGATTTGTATGAAAAAAACATATTTTATCATTTGAATGATTATTCCTGGAAAACAAATGTCTAGAAATGATATTGATGTATACTTACAACCTCCAATTGAATAATTATAGGAGTTATAGAGCAACATTGTTGATACATATGAAGCATCTTATATAAAAATGTTCGAAATGCATGCTGCTCT
Organism: Viscum album; assembly: GCA_963277665.1. NCBI lineage: Eukaryota > Viridiplantae > Streptophyta > Magnoliopsida > Santalales > Viscaceae > Viscum > Viscum album. The sequence goes on from OY728141.1 coordinate 933,159,474, forward strand.
AATGTGGACCATTAGTAACTTCCTTATAATTGGGAACTTGTTTGGTTAGAACACTTACATGGATTTGGATTATCCTGTTTGTAACTTTAATTTTGAGCCTAAAAAACTAACTTATAATAAAAAATGGTGTTTATTGTATTATTGAATATTTATTGATGCATCTCATAGATTTCGGTTGAACAAGTCAAAATTCAAATGTTTTATTGATCATAGAACACCTCCAAAGTTGTTGATAGATTCTAAAATATTGGAATAACTTATAAATGTTGAAATAGAATTTGGAAAGGTGTATCATTTTAATGATAGTAGGAAATGAGATCGAAGTGCATCTTTAAGTGAAATTGGAATGAAATAATGGAAGAAAAAAAGTATATTCTTAAAACTTTATTATTGAAAATTTAATTTTTTGTGGAATAATCTTGATGTTATACATATTGAGAAGAATGTTTGTAAATTTTTGATCTTCACATTTCTTAATGAGCATGTAAAATTAAAGTACCATCTCAATGCTTGGAAGTACTTACAAACAATGAACATAAAGCGTGATTTATGGCTAGGTGAGAATGGAAAAAATGCTCCGACAATTTTTGAAATAAAAAATAGGGATAAAGATACATTCCTTTGAATTTTAAAACATGTGAAGGTATATGATGGGTATTAAAGTAATATATCAAGGTGTGTCAACTTAAACCACCATAGGTTACATGGATTGAAAAGTCATGATTCACATATTTTGTTGCAACACTTATTACTATTAGAATTGCGTACATTATTACCTGAAATGGTTTCTATTACTGTACTCTAATTTTAAAAATTATTGAGAAAAATATGTGATAAAAAAATACAATCATCTAAACTTGAAAACCTTCAGGAGATATTTGTATTGATAAAGAGATGATCTTTACTCCATCGTTTTTTACTGTTATGGTACATTTAACTGTGCATTTGGTCAAATTAGGAGGATAAGTACATTATTGATTGGTGTATCCAGTTGATAGGTACTTCATTTATGTGTTTTTTATATTAAGTAAACAATTTTCATCACTTAATTAAATACATAATTATGTTTTATTTATTTTATTTCATAGATATCTTGTACATTTGAAATCATACATGAAAAAAATCTAAACCTCAAGGCTCTATTTCTGAAGGCTATTTAGCATAGGAGTGTCTTACCTTTTATTCTAGATACTTAGAATATATTGAGACAAGATTATACGGAGTTGGACATGTTGAAAACACATCAAATCAATCTCAAATACATGGGAAATCAAAAATATTTCCTATTATTGTTCGATAAATTAGGAGGATCTTAAATGTTACACTGATAGAAATGGAATTATATAGGGACATAGATATGTAGTGATGAATAGTGAAAATTAAGATCCACTTATTGAAGATCCCAGGATACAAACAAAGAGACGTGTGAGAGGCTGAACATGAAATGAGAAAAATATAACAAAAGTTGTTAATAAAGAGATTTTAGAATGGTTTACATGTCGTGTAAGTTCATAAATATTAAAATAAATATGGATATTAGGTTGACACATATTTTATAAATATAATAATGTATATTACTTTTTATAGATCATGAATACTGATACTCTGGCTGATTTGTTAAAAGATTTGAATTTTTTGGCTTGGGATCCCCTAAAACATACTAGAAAACTTGATGCTTATAGTGTTAATGGATTTAAATTTCATACAGTCGATTGGGAAGAGGGCTTGAAAATATATCATACTAGTATATTTATATTTTTTGAATTGGGATACTATGAAAAATTAACTGATATTATCAAATTAAACTACCATGGTCATTTTTCAATTATTTTATTCAAATTAAAGTGGGTAGATATTATGAGGGGTATTAAAAGAGATTCCTTGAAATTTAATTTTGTGAACTTCTCTTTCTTTATGGATGTTGGTGACCATGAATTTCATTATCTGTATATCTTCTCATCATAAGTGAAAATGGTATATTATGTGAAAGATGATGTGGATTAAGGGTGAAGTGTAGTTGTTCACATAAAACAAAGATAATTGTATGACATGGGTGATGAAGTGGAAGATTTTTCATCTAACATTTAACCCCATAAACAGTAAGAAATGAACTTATTTTTCCATCATGATATTGAAAATATTAGTCTTCCAAGGGTGGATGAAGTAGATTAAGTAATGATGGAGTAGTAAAATAACATGATTGAAGGAAAAAATGATTGTATGTGTAGTCATCCATTAATTTATCAACCACTTATGTTATATGTGAATTCATTCATTATCATAGCTATGTATATTTTTTTTGTTATAACTATGTATTGGTTATCATTTAAATTTTTTTTGAATTTTTTGAAATATATTTTCTAAAGTTAATTTTATTTGATTAAATGATAGGAATGCAAAGGAAGAAGCATTTCACTGATTGCAGTTGACTCCCAATTGGAATTCCCTCGACCACATCGATAGATGATGATCCATCAGTATCACTCCTTATAGTATTTGATACACCCTTCATCTTCCCCCTTCAGCGTCTCTCACACCCTCCATTCCATCAGCATCTGGCACACCATTCTTCTCTGTCCCATCAGTATCTTAGATAGTGTCTCCCAATTCAGTAGGTTCAGAAGAAAGGGAATAGAACATCACTCCTATTTCTTCTCTAGGATATTGGAAGGTGATAGTTATAGGTACAAATTTTAATGTGAATAAAGTTAATTCACTATTTTTATAATACTGACTATTTTTCATAAAAGATACAAATAATGTTACTACGTAGAAAAATGTGAATAGTTAAGATGTCTGGAATCTGAATGAAATAAATATATCTTTACCATTTGATTGTTATGGGATCCACATAGATAATGTTATAGGATTATTTGGTCTGATTCTAGTCCAAATGGTGGCAGAGTCAGTTACCCTTCCCATTACCTATGCTAATTGGAGTCATGTGCCTCAATATTAGAAAAATGAATTATTTGATTCCCAGAAAAAGATAGTTTTAATACATTATGGTGTAATTTAATGTCATTAAGTTATTAAATTCTCATATTTTAAAAATTAATCTTTTTGTACATATGTTATTCCACTTTACCACTGTAGATCTTATCACATGAAAGTGGGAATTGAAAATTTTGGGTAAGAAATGGAAGGTTTTTAAATGGATATTATGGAATAAATTCAATGATGCTTCATTAACCACTCAACAGTTGTATGATAAGGTACCCTAAGGGGTACCTAGAGAGAAATGGAAGATTTTTGTTGATATCCATCATCATGAGAAGCATGTGGTATTGAAATATATATTATTATATTAATCTCATTTTACATATATACATTCATATTAAAATGATATGACATTTCATACATTAATATTAAATTGCATGTTATTTATTTCAGGATTTTTTAAGAAAAAATTAATCAAGTCGAGCTAAACAAATCATCCCCGACACTACCTGGTCAAAGAGTTTTTCCAAAAAGATATCGAATCTGGTAATATTTTCATTAGTTTAAATATTTATAAGATAAAATTATCTATTTCATATATTAAATTGTTGATTTATCTTTGTTTAATGTAGTCAAATAATTTAGGGCACCAAGTCTCCCAAACAAAACTTTGGTTGGATGTTCATACAAAATATGATGGGAGTTATGCTAATGATCCCTCCAAAGAAGTTGGGGTATGAATTCCTTTTTCACTGTAATAACTTATTGTAAGTTTTCAATATGTTAATATGTATTGCTTAAAATATGAATAATATTAATTTATAGGTAAAAATAAAATAACTATAGGATTCTAATCCCACGCAGTCCTTCTTAGTCTCCTAGGATGATCTTTTTGGTCAAGTCCTTGGGAAGGAGCATCCTGCTCATATGTGTGAGATGGTTTTAAGACCATTACCATCAGAAGTCTTTGGTAGGTCATCGGAGATTGAAACAACATTTACCCCTAGTTGTAGTTACTCCCTACCTCACGATTCTCAGGGAGAGTTTGTTTTAATGTAAAGCACAATTCAGGAATAGGGGGAACATATAAAGATGCAAGATGCAAAGGTTGTTTCTCTACGGAAATCATTGATTGAATTATATCATAAGACAACTGGATCTGTCCCTGGTGATATTTCATAGATGGATGGTAGTGATAATATAAATCACATAACTTAAAAAACATTTAGTACACAAACTTTTATTAGTTTTAAGTTTAAATTTAAATATACAACACTATTTAATTTTTAACATAATTGTCATGAAGGTGCTGGTAGTAGGGAGTGGAGACAGAAATGGAGAGGGTGTCGATCAAAGTTCATCGGGTAGTGATTAGTATTCCCTTTGGATTTGGAGATGATTTGTAACTAAAATTATGATAGGTTAACACCAATATGGTGATTCATAAACCATGTTGTGGTTTCTAGTAGGGATATATGTATTTCCATTACATTGCATGAAAATATATATGCTTGGTTCATTTTCTATGTTTTATTATTAAGTTTACCTTATGATTTGTTTTCCTTGAATATTATATAGATGATGAATAATGACACCCTCATTCCACTCTTATATTAAATATGATATAATTACTAGTATTTTAAATTTTTATGAGTTTTGGAATTTAACTTTTATTTTTTAGATGATTTTTCTAATGAAAGGATTCCATATGGCTATGTATAGTTGTGCATAAAATCTTATGTTTGGGGGAAAACAATGCAGATGAATCTTACATATGGTATTTCCCTATAGAAAAAGGTTAGTTCATGAACATTTGGGTTCAAGTAGTAACCATGAAAAAATATATACACATGAGGATTTTAGTTCAATTTTTTAGTTCATGGATTATTGAAAATAGTGTGGAAAACCATACTTTTAAGGTGAACTGTGTGGGTGATTATTAGACCTGGGGTGTTCTCCAGTGGGGTGCACATGGTTTTCACATTGTTTGAAGAACTATGTGAGTAAACTTTGTGAGGGGTAAATCTTGATTACTCTAAAGGTTATACAGTTTTTTCATGGTTTGGTATACTATTTGGAAAAACCATGGGATTTTCAAAAAATTGTATGTCGTGCATTTCCTTATACACCCTTGCCCATTTTTACCTCATTTTTATTACCTCTCAAAAATAACCCCTTTAAATATCCCATATATAGATCAATATATATTCTTCCTTCTTCCTCCAAGATTTCAAATTTATTTCTTCTCAGATATATATTATATTTGGAAGGTAATATGCTTATTTCCTATTCTTTATCCTTCCTTAGTCCCCTTCCTCTTAATTTTTAGTCCCATTATAAACCCTAATAGTATTGATGGTTGAATTTAGGGTATGGGAGGATCTTATTTTAGGGAATTGGTTGAATAATTCTTATATAGGTCATTTCCTTAAGAGGTTGTGCTTCCACTATTGAGGGTGAGTGGTTTCTGGTTGATTGAGGTAGGTGTTTTTGTGAAAATAATTTCTTAATGAGTTTCTAATGATTCCTATTCATTTTTGATGATATTATATTTGGGATTCCCATTGTGAATTGTGTTTGTATCACCCTTTACTCATGTTAGCTTTGTGCAACTATTTATTTATTATTGTTTATTTGTATTATGATTTATTGACATGCTTGTTCCTATTTTTTTATTTACATTCTTTTTTTTATGGATTGGTTTGTATTTTAATTTTTTTGAAAATTGAATTTTTGAATTATTTTTAAAGATAAAAATTCATTTGATTTTTTTTCTTAAGCTTGGATGTCCACCTTTTAATTGTTTTACAGTGTAATTTTATAATGTGGTGGATCCACCCCTTGGTTGATAAAAATGTGATTTTTAGTTAATGGTTTCAATAGAATGATTGATTTATTCACATGGGATTGAAATGTTGGGTTTTAATATGAATAATGATTTTGTTATAAAAAATATATTTTAACTTAGAGATATGAAAAGGGAAAACATACGATACTTGTTTTATTTATAAATTTTATTTGAAATAACTTATTTTTAAAATGATGTTAAAAGTATATTTAAATAAATTTTTAATAAATGGAATTTAATAGACTATTTAGTGAAATCTTATTAGTCCTATTTAGAACACACTAGAAATAAAAACTTGTATGTTTATATATATATATATATTATGTTTTATACTAGTTCCCAAGTTGTGAAATATATTGGATATCAATTGGATAATCCATATAAGGAATCATGATACAGTAGATTGGTGGAATTTAAAGTATGAACTTTGTGGTCTCAATCATGGATCATTTCATGAATAGAGACTCTTATTGGTAATTTGAGAATTGGAACATCTCAAGGAGATTTTTTGATTATGGAAGTATTATCCAATGATGGTTTGGGTTCTAAGGTGAGAATTGGAGAAGGGTTGGGGTGATGCTTAACTAGAATTTCAATTGAAAGGAGGGATTGTGACACATACCTAGGGATTGTATGGTGGAATGGTTTGTGGCCTTTGAGAATTTTCTAATTATATTATTATTATTGTTCTGGTTATTTTGTTTTGTATATTTTCATGTCTGTTTGTCTTTTGTTTGGCTGTTCTGGGCTTCAGATTCCACAGCTATATTTTTTTAAAAAAAATTGATATATATAAAAGGTTTAAAACTCCACTATATGTGCCAAATTATTTTTTAGAAATAGTTTAAACCACCTTTATATAAGGTCAAAATTTATTTAGAGGTAGTTTTTGGGTTTTAGGAGTGGTTTCCCCTCCCATAAAATGGTGAGTGGATAGTAGTGGTTTAAATCACCGATATTTCCTCAACATTTTTTAGGAGGAGAAACCACTTATAAAACCAAAAAAACACTACTAAACAAATTTTTTGTGATGGTTACTAGAAACTGCTGCTAAATGGACAGAATCAATATAGGATGGATGTCAATTCAAAATTTAGAGGTGGTTTTTGGAAACTATCCCAGAACCATATAGCACCGGTTTAAACTACCACCAAAACAAAAAAAAATCCACTATCAGTAAATTTTATTATAGTGTAAATTAGAGAAATTCAACCCTATCATGATTAATAATTGAGAATATAAAGATTCAGGCTGATGATGGTAAACCAATCACTCTTGGGAGGTATCCCAAAAAATTTAACTATCTTTGTTTGTTTGATTTTGAATAAGACACATTTCACCCATTGAGTATATTTCTTACATATTATAGGATGAATAAAATATTAATATTAAAGAGCAATAAATACATAAACCACATAAGGAGATCCACTAAGGGGGTATTTTACTTACATGTCTCATCCATTTTAACTTACTATTATATCTGATTTATAATCTTCTGCATCAGTATATATTGAGTACTAAGAAAAAATAAAATGTGGGGGTGTAGTGAGTATAATGATAGAGTTAACACCTAAATATTTTTTCCATAAATTCTTTAAGAGATAGATCACCTTGAAAATAATGAGTCTCTAGTTTTTAAACTTAGTTAATGAAGTTTAAAATAAATAATTTAGGTGGATTATATTATGTATTGTAAATAGTGTATGATTTAACATGAATTTAGGTGAGTAATATATTGTGAGGGAATAAGACCCTAGGGATCCAACTTAAAAGACAATTAGATAAGTACTTTAAATTAGAGTAAAATGGTAAATTGGGATCCAACTTTAAGTATAGAATCCCTTACATGAATCACCCAAATAGAACCTAAGCTAGAGACCCACTGACCATAGGTGCACCTCACCGTATGCCAGAGGCTGCCGGCTAGTAGTAAGGGTCTAAGAGGTAATGGTGAGGAGACTATACCCTCTATAATAAAAGACACCAACAAACAATAAAAACAAGATAAATAAAAAACCAATAAAGAATAAGAACCAAAACAAAACTGATAACAAAATATAGGATATAAAAAATAACATATAAAATTTCATACCAGTCACATAAGACACAATGGGATCTCCCAAGTATTGATCACATACAAACATGTCCAAATATAGTAAACAAAAACCCCTGGCTTAGCACTGAGGATTCACCTAGTCCAAATACAACCATTTACATCCAACTATTACATCCACTACACCTCCATATACTAAGCTCAAGACATTATCTCTTACCCTTACATTCATCATAAGACATAAAGTGTGCATATGTTTCAGAGGGTCCATGTCGAGTGTGAGTATGGACTCTATAGTCCAACTCTAACAGTACCCTTAGAAAATATCCACATGTATATGAGTGTATGAAAAATGAAAAGTGTGACTACCAGAGAAAACCACTCAACCCACTCCACATGTGCTTGACCGTCCATAAGTGAGATTTTACCTACTTCATTCAGTGTTGAAGTGGGGTGAGATACCCATGGTCTATCATACTAGAATCACCCTTTTCCTTTTAACTAATCTTATGTCACATGGTGTCACATTCTAACCCATAACCAATGTAACCATCCTAAGTCAATCATAATACCCATAAGGAACATCCACACATCATATCACAAGTTACATGGTAATATAAACCCTTTAAAAAATCATCATCTCAAAAACTTGATGAAATACAAGTCATAGTGACACTCATCCTTTACCAAGTCTGACCCATCATCTCAAACATATCCCACATACACTGCGAGCAGCATACTCCCAGTCGGTGATCATAATCACCCCCCAAGATCTTATATCTACTTATGGATTGTGCCTCCTCTAAAATTATGGTGAAAACTATCACCCATAACATGCTTATTCTATGGAGGATAACACCAACAACTAGTGGTATAAACCACTCAGAGTCCATTACATGTGTTCGCATGACCCCAACAACCACATATCCATAGAAAGAATCTATCACTATTAACCTATGACAAGACACATGTGATGAACCTTCATCACCCCATCACTCGTGATCCACATCACCCACATCATACTCGTGTATCCCACATTATGCATATCCACACACCACATTAAGAAAAAGTAAACAAATCCCAACCAAGTCCCACAAAGGATACTTTCCATTAAAACCATTGGTCAAATGACCACCACATGGAATCTATCAGCATAAATCAACCCAAATATACATTCAAAAACCCTATAACACCTTATGAAAACTCCAAAATTCCCTAGATATCATGTTTGGTTTTGATTTTAGTCACTTGTATGACCCTACCCACACCTATATTTTACATGACATGTAAACACATGTATAACACAAGAAATATCCAAGAACCACCTACCTCATACTAGTATAGGCTTTCACTTCTAATATTGTGGTCTAATTCATCCTGAGTAAGAAACTGAAGAACTATAGAAAAAACCCTAAAATTTAAATATTAGATAAAACTTATTGTAGTGATTAAAAAACCAAGAAAAAGCAGTGAAGAGAAGCTAAGAAAGTTAAGAAATACCAAAAGTGACCCCTAAAATAGATGGAATGATAAACAGACTATAGTAGGGGTGAATATTTCCATGGAGAGGATAGAATGGTAGGGAATGGGTGTGGCTAGATTACTAGATGAATGGCCTACCCCCTCAATTTTTTATAAAATAAATTAAAATCATTTTTAAAAAACCCATATGAAACCCATTAAATACCCATTATGGGTCCACTAGGTGGCTGATGGACCTCACAATGAAACTTTCACCACTATCATGCACACCAAATACCCAATGCATGCCCACTAGGTACCCACTTTGGGTCCATCGGGTGGTTGGTGGACCTCACAAAACCACCTACACCCCCACCATGAACACTGGGTACCTGGTTCCTACATATCGGGTATACAATGCCCTCTTTCTTCAAATAAAATAGCTCAAAACCTAATACACCACCCTAAACATGACCCTATAGTCATTTTATATCCCTATGATACCTTAAAAATGACTGATCACACATGGTTAGGCCACTCTCGGTCTCAAAATATCTCACTCAATAACCTGGGATATTAAAACCTCCCCACCATACAGCAACTCAACCTTGAGCTATCTCTGGTCACAAACAGACCAAATCTACCCAAAACTCAAGCATACCACTCATTATACTCATGAAAAATATAGATTATTCCAAAAATATATATATTCCTAGTTATTATGACCAATAGACTCAAACAAACTGATTACTTCTATGGTAACTCCCTAATAGAGGAATCGCCTACCTGATCATGCCTCAAATGACCACATAAGCTAACTGACACGTCAATGGTACCTTATCCAACCATAATCATGATTTTCACACATATAAACTACCAAAACATCCATCACGCATCATTCCTAATGTTTATATCTCAACTAGCACCAATTTATTCTGTTACACACACATTCACACTATGCTCCAAAATCCATCACATAAAATAAAAAACCAGCATGATCACAGCATACCATGAACTATCAATGAATATGAAACCTACCTTGAATAAATCATCTCAATCATGTGCAACTAACCTAAATTCTAACTCCCGGATGGTTTCCCTCTCAATGGAGTCTCACTCATTATCAGCCACTACCCCCACTACTGGGTTTCTTGAATGCTACCACTGCCGATGCTTGTAAATAAATCATGGATACCACATATCAGTGTATCTCCTGATCTTACCTAAAATGTGTGTGCCCGGTTTGGTCCCCAATCAACAATTTATTTCAAGTTCATATATAAAAACTACTATAAGTACTCTATAAGTTTATAAGCTCAACACTCCTTTAGTATTCAATCATAGTGACCCCAAATATGTCTTGTCTACTTATATTGAAAACACCTCATCGAAGACCCACTCCATGGTGGAAATATTGAACCTTTAATATTTCTACCCTACTAGGTATCATCATGTCCATGCTTCTAGTGACTTGAAAATCCACTACTGGTCTCACAAAACACTACTGTTTGGCTTCGTATACTCCCATCATCCAAATTCTTCTCTTCGATCAAAACTTAGTTCACCACCTCTAAGAATGATTTCAACTTGTATATGTTTACCTATAATCTAATAGAATTAATAATTACATACTCAAATCACCATAACTTGGAAGTATCTTCACTAGCTATCATTAGTGAAAAATGCAACAAGTCTATGAACTTTGCAGCATAGTCCATGACCAAAGTCTCTCTATACACTAGATGGATTAACACACAGGCTTGGTCCAACCTCAGTATCTTAGAAAATAAATACTTAAATAACCTCACCTTAAAATACTTATAAGTTATCCCCTCATGAAAACAAGCCTATAAATGTACACCCTCCATCATTTCACTAGTCCCATGATCATATACATTGCCAACTTCACCCTCTACCCTGGTGGTGCCTTAATCTAATCAAAAATCATCTATACTGAATTAATTTGGTACTCAGCTTCTTAGGGTCTACCATATCTTTGAAACAAGGGATAATACTATGACTAGAACTATTGTTTTAGATATTCCATGGATGGATCAGCTCCCATATATCCTCAATCAATACTCTATATAACTCATACTATACTTTCCCTAAGTTGATTATTAAACCACTTTCCTAGCTCCTCTAGCCACTCTGGATGACCTACCTACCTCATCACCTCTACTTGTATCTCATGCTTTCCTCTAACCTTAGGGTACTCAACATGCTCATGCATTAGTGACACCATATCTCCTCCCTTTCTATGCTTTGGCAAAGTCCATCAAGGTGGCATCCTACTGATAACCAGATACCATGCTAAATATAGATATAACAGTTTAGATATTGAAAATAGGTTAGTTGGTGAAATGTAGTGCTTCACACTCTCCCTTACACTTCCCTTCCCACAACCAAGTACCATATCATCTAGCTTCAAGGCTCCTCCTACCCATCACAGGATCAAGTGCTATATGCACCACACACATATAGGATCCACATATCAGATAACACCAAGAATAAAATCCTCAGTATCACAGAGTATAGTTATACCTAAAAACTATATAGTGAAACAATATATATATTTTTATTTATAAATTAAATAGATAAACCATTTCCTATTCTAGAACTAAAACCAAAATGGAGAAAAAAATAAGGCACAATCATGTCATGTGATCCCTGTGTGCCTATCATGGTGCATTAGTACCTCCTCTCTACTCTCATGTTCAAGAATCTAAAACGAAAATCAATAACATCAAAACCTATATTTATCTAGATCAAATAACACAATAGTAATCACAAAAAAGAAAAACATAACCCTGGTTCTCCTAGATACATGGACTTCATTCCATACTTTTGCTAGTTAGTTACACAGCAGACATCCATCCCAAGTCCTAACACATTCCTAAACCTCCATATACCATATCCCAAATAATAAATAAAACCCACTCAGTATCATTTTATCTCAACCTACTATGATTCCACTTTTTAAGATCCCTGACCTAAATCTACTGAATGGAACCAAATCCAAAGACCCACTGACCTCAGGCACACCTCCCCATACACTAGAGGCCATCGACTAGCTGTGAGGGTCTAGGAGGTGATATTGTGGAGATTATAACATCTTTAATAAAAGAAAACAAGCAATAGTAAAAGAAGATAAAGAAATGTCCAATAAGATATAAAAACCACAATGCGACTAATAACACATGATAGATTATAATAAAATTTCATGCACAATTTCATTCTAATAACACAATACCTAGTGGGATCACCTATAGACCGATTAGATACAAACATATCCAAAAACATTAAAATAAAACCCTTGGATTGACATCTAGTATCCACCTAGTCCAGCTCCAACCATCAATATCTAACTCATGAATCAACTGTACCATTGTCCACTGAGTTAAAAACATTGATCTATTACCCTTTCCTACATCATAAGACATAATCTTTATATATTTCCAAGAGGGATCATGTAGAGTGTGATTATGAACTCAATAGGCCACCACCAATAGAGAAACTAGATAATATAAATATGTATATGAGTGTATGTAAAGTAAAAAAGTATGGAAACCAAATAAAACAACTCAACCTACTCCAAACATGATCGGATAGGCATGAGTAAGCCTTTACTTGTTTTGGACTGTACTAAAGTGGGATGAGATACCCATGGTTTTTCATAATGTAAGTTCCCTCGGCCTTCTAACCAATATTGTGTTCATGGTGTCACACACCAACCCATAACTAGTATAATCATCCTAGTTCAATCATGATACCCTGAAGGCATGTCCACACATCATATCATAAGTCCCATAGTCATATAAACCCTTACCAAACCAGTGACTCCACATCCCGATAAAACCCAAGGCATGGTGACACCCATACTTTATCAAGACTAACCCATCATCCCCATTATATCCCATATACATAGTGATTATCCTTCTCTCAATAGGTTATCTCAATCATCCCTATTATCCTATGGTCACTTATAGAATATCCCTCCTCTAAAATAATGGTCAACACTATCACCCCCTAAGTTATCCAGTCTACAAAGGATATCTCCTACAATCAGTGGAATAAACTATCTTATGGGCCATATTTTATGTCCGCACAACCCCAAAGGCCTTATCCCTATGATGATAAGCTATAAATATAAACCTATGGCCACAATACATCCAACAAACATCAATCACCCCATCATCAGTGATCTACATCACCCACATCATACTAGCATATCTCACACCACCCATATCCACACACCGCATCAAGAACAAGTAACCAAATCCAATCCAAGTCCCTAAAAGGACACTTCTCATTCAAATCATCAGTCTAATGAGCTCTACATTTAAATATTTAAGATAGATAAACTCAAATACACATTCAATAACCCTAGACCATCCTAGGACGACCCTCGAGCACCTCAGAGACCATGTTTGGTTTTGATTTTGGTCTCTCACATGACCCTCCCCACACACACATTTCAAAAGATTCATAAACCCATATATAATATATAAAATAGCTATTCACCCCTACCTCATACTCATAAATTCTTTCATGTTCAATCTCATGATCTAATTTGATATGGGTAGGAAGAAATTGAAGAACTGTAGAAAAATACCTAAAATAGAAATATTAGATGAAACTCACTAAAATGGTGAAAACCATAATAATAAGTAGTTAAGATTAACTGAGGAAGGAAAAACTTTCCAATACCGATACCTTATAAATATGAAATGAAAAACATATGAGTGACAAGGTGGATCGCCCCTTGGAGGTAATATAATGAGAGGGAAAGTGGGTGGGGCTAGCTTAGTGGTCGAATAGTCTCCCCCTCAAAGTTTTATAAACTTAATTAAATAATTAATTATAATAAAAAATTAAAAAAAAACATCTAGAACCAACTGGGTACCCACTCTGGGTCTATTGGGTGGTTATTGGACCTCACAGAGCCAATTTCACCCCTATCATGTGCACTGGGTACCTAGTCCCCTCTGTCTTCAAAAGATAGGGCCCAAAACCTGAACTACCACCCTAAATCAAAATTTGGTCCTTTTACAATCCCTACAACATCATAAATATGCATAAACATACATGGGTAGGCTACTTCCTGGCTCAAATTTCCTCACCCAAGAACTAAGTTCATTACATAATGTTTCTAAGATGATTAGGAATGGGGTATGTGTGTCAAAAATCATGGCCATGAACTAAGTTCATTACATAATGTTTATAAGTTCATTACATAACCTTAGGTGATGTCTATTATAAGGTATGTTTTAGTTCTAGATTAGGTTTACTCATATAATAATTGAAAATAACATGCCATGGATTAAAAAAAACAAAAACAGTGTTCTATAGAATTGTTCAAAGAGATAGATAATGTGGGGAATTTTGAACCCAAATGATGAAGGGGAAATTTAATTATAGTTAAATTATATCAGGGAAGTGAGAAACTAAATATTTTTTGAGTAACTTGAAGGAGATATATCTTTTAAAGTGTTTTATATTGAAATCATGATTCAACTAAATTATGTTCATTTAACCTTAAATAATATAAGAATCAAACTTGAAAATATTTGGGGTATTTATGGAACATAATGAGAAAATTTATGTGTGGTAAAGTAATCACTTAAGTGTCTAGGAATGTTCATTTCACAATTCTATCATTTTTTAGGTTGATTTTCATTCATTTTTTTGCGTGTTTCTCTATATTGTTTAGAAGATTAATGCTAGTTTGTAAAGTTTTGGAAGTTTTTTGGGAATAATATATGAACATGAAGAATTCATGCATGGATTTTCATTCATTAAATATATAATTTTAATCTTGAGATGTTGTTAGATGAATTGATGATGTTCATATGTATTTGAATGCAAGGGAGTAGGTTACGAATGAAAGAACAAAAGATGAAAAACTATAAAAGAATCACATTTTGGGGTTAATACTATATTGGGGGAAATTTCAGTATAAACTATAAGTTTATGTCCCCCATCAAATGTAGTCTTGAACTAGAAAATTAGAAGGAATCAGTGCATCAATACAGTGTCACAGATAACCCTGATCATTTTTCAAGACCAGTGCAATATCACAGAGATTATTATGTGAATAATTCATGGATAATGAATACCTACATTATATCTTGAGAGTGTTTTAGTGATCCAATGAAATCATTTGTTCTTTATCAATAGATATTCCATGAACTTCTCAGGACTATGCTAGCTACAATGTAGTATAAGTGAAACACTTAAGGATCTATCATTGTAAACACTATATCACAAACTCCAATGAAAGATCCATTGATTACCCAATACAGTATGAGGTTCCAATTCATGTTACAAACTTGATATAGAAAAATAAGGGTTTTGATACTATATTGGGTTGGAATCAAAAAAATTAGGAAATTGAGGATACGTTCACAAGCCAACCCGACCTACATCACATCTCAAGGATACACCCATGACAACATGACCTACAATCACTCATGAGGATGTGTATGTGCTCCAAAATAATTTCAATCCATAATGTATGTTTGGAAAACACTCCAACATAAACTATAGGCCACCAAATTAATATTACATTGTTGATCCAACATTATTTTAAGTAATAACATAGGATATGTTGTATATAATAGATGCATAGGGATATAAACTATAGAATTGATGAAGTTTAACCAATTAGACCCAAGAAATGATTTTTAATTGTTCATGAAACCTTGAAAATTTGGAATAACTCTATATTATTAGTTTAAAAGGAATGAATAGAAACTAATAATTGGGTGACATTAATCAAGGGAGTCTCTATGTGGAACACATGAAAATATTATAGTCCAATGGGAATAATTGTAAAAAACTATATAATAATAACAATCTAGACATATGGTAGCCAAACCAAGGGAGAGATAAATAGATCTACATGGGAAAGGGTGGTGGATCTTAACCAAAGGTATTCAATTTTTTCTTCCACATGTGATTATATGATCACTTACTATCTATATGGAGTGATCGTGTAAAGTGATAAGTATAAAGAGAAGATCTCATAAACATATTTGAGAGTTTACTAAATCATAAGATTGGAGATTTGATGGAGATATTAGAGATTTAAGATATAAACATTGGAATATGATTCCCTAAGTATAATTATAGGAAATAATTTTATTACTTTTTAGTTTTAATTGTCTCATACTAGCATGAGTGGATAAATACCTACAAGATCTCGGGTGAGGTGTAGTTGAGGATTATTATCAAATGATTAGATGAATCAAATTATATCTATCTTCTTCTCCTAATATTCATGATTTTATATCTTGATCACATAGTAAATTATATTGGGGTATTTAAATGATAGAGAGAACACTATGGAAAAATATACCCTTAGAAAGATATTTTTTTCAGTTTGGAAATGGTTAAAAATGCTACTAAATCATTTTACATTGGTTAAAAACAACCTCCATTAAGTTGTAAATTGATAATTAATTCATGATTTTTTTAATGATTTGTATTGAAAAAAAATTGTAGTTTAGAAAATCATTTCTATATTTTGTGTTAGTTTATAAATCACCACTAAAGTTTTCCACAATGTACCATATTTAGAAATGATTAAAACCACCATTAAATATGGTATAACAAAAAAAGAAATGTCTAGGAAACCCCAATAACTCCACCCATTAAAAATAGATACACAATAAATTATATATCTAGTATACCATAACAATAAAAATGATTCCCAAATGTCAACATACAATAAACTTTTTATAACATAACTAAATTATATTACAATTAGAAAAATGTTCACCATTAAGTTAATCAGTAATACAACATTTCATAAATTATTCACAAAAATCACTCCCTATCACATTCATTCTCTCAAAATGTGTTATCATTTTAATCACCTCCTTTCCTACTTCCTGACTCTAGTTCCACCATTAAAATTAATTAAATACACATTAGTAACGAATATATTTTAAAAATATTAAGAATCTATAAGTTAGAAAATCCTAAAAAATATTATCAAAGAAAAGATTACCCAAAAATAAATTCATTTTATATAATTTTATTTAAAATATGAAACACTTTATTACATAAAATAAAACTATATAAAATATATCCAGGTTATAAAAAAATAATACACCAAGTGTATAAAAGTGGATAATAATAATGTTTCTACAATAATGGATTCTCAAAAAGGGAGAAAAAATTATTTACTTAAGGTGGGATATCATATTTATTAGTATAAAATAATATATTGATAAACCCATCATTTAATACATTAAAAATGATATCCAGAAAGACCTTCAACTCAAATTATAACATTTAAATATATGATGAATATTTCTTATTACATGATATCATTTATATTATTTCATTATGTATGATGAATATCATTTCTATTGTTTTTTTATCTATGATGAATACTTATTGGTACTTTATGACTACTTTATTTAATGTTCATATATTATCTTATGATGTTTATGTATGGTTGATGTTTATTTTTATAAAATTTTCATTTTTATTTAATAATTATCTTATGATCCTTTTTTTGGTAACCAAAGTGTTTAAAAAGTGTCTAGTTTCAAAGGTATTTAAAATATAATAGAAAATTATGGTTTCAAAAAAATAAAAAACACTTTTATTATTGAGTATTAAAGTATGATTATTTTCAAATTTGGTTTCATGCCTAAGGGTTATTCCTTCTAATTTTAAAATTCATTCTCTACAAATTATATTTGTGATTTTTATTCATAAAAAAATCCTCTATGGTGAAACATATTAGAATGATTTTGATTTTATAAATAAAATATAACTAAGTTATCCTCCTGTTATTTTATTTTATAAAAATCAATAGAATAATTTCTTATATGTATTTGAAACTAGTGTTGCAGGGTTTTTTTTTAAAAAGGATTTGTATAGAGTATACAGTGGAATCCTTCTGGTTATATTTTATCACACCTTATATACACACTTTATGTGTATATAGACTTTTTTTCATCTTATGTAGGTAAATATTAGTTCCCTTTTGATCTTAGTGGATGATCGAGTATTATAACAGACAAAAACTAACTAGATTGTATCGAACCAAACTAACCCAACTTATCTTAGTCTAACATAATACAATCCAAATGGAACTCAATTTAATGTAGAAAAATCTAAATTAATTTAATGGATTGTAATTGAATAGAATCGAATTAAACTAAGTGGAACTAAAATTAACCAATATAAACAAAATGAACTAAACCAAATCGAACTAAAAAGAACTAATACAGCCACAACTAAACTATACCAGATAATATAAGGTTGGTTTATTTTTATATGTTTTTGTGTGTGCACTGAATTAGGATACTCTGTTGAAAAAAAATGTTTGATTAATAAAATAAAGAATATAAGTGTGAATTTTTTAATTTTACTAGTTTTTAATCCCCTATTAGTGTCATTATTTCTTTAAGAATATTGTATGTCATCCTCTAAAACACAGTAGCTGATGCACTCTCTAATACTAACATTTGATCATATTATGTATTAATAAGTGATTCTTAAAATTTAACATTATTCTTAAGTGTATTAATTTTTATTTTTTCTTTAGGATCACTAATATATTTAACCCCCTACAACTAATGTCGATGAAAAAGATGCACGTGACCTGCTAAAGACCGGAGATAGAGATGGTCCATAACTTATCCTATTCACACAAACATAATTATATTTTCATAAAACATGATTCATGGAATCATATGAGGATATTTAAGTTGATATGAAAGGTTTGGAACCCCACACTTATTATATTATGAAAATATAATAACATTATTAAACTTTAAATTAATTTAATAACAATAAATTTTAATTAAAATTGTTTACCCTAATGTTTTTTATAGGTTTATTCACATAACTTACATTATTTTTTATATAAATAAAATCATATATATATCTATCCAACAAGACAACCTACCTCATTCGCCTATATCAAAAAAATACAAAAACAACATTTGAAAAAAACTATAATACTTGAAGTGTTATAGCTATATATTTTAATAAATTAAATGATACCTTATATTCTTGTTTCCTATTGAAACTCCTCATGGTGAATTACTTGCTTCTCAGGACTATCCATATTTCTCATATAATACACCTAAAATAATTATACATAAATAAATCTTGAAATTATATTAAGAAAATGTTATTAATATGCTAACATATAATTATATAACTGATTTCATTCAGCCCAATGATGATCAATAAATGCATTTCATTGGTCACTAGGCACTTCCTCATGGACCTTCTCATATATTTGTGACATTGATTAAGATGTGTCATCAAATTCATGTAAAAATATCCATTTTAAATATTTTAATTTATTGCCTATGTTTTTTTAACATGCATGGATATGAAATTGTATCAGGAATAGCAAAATATAATAATATTTTCAAATAAAATACATAGAATTAATTATATTATTAATATACTAAGAAATAGTGATCAAATTAATCATATATGAATGTATGATTAAGATAGTACTTTATCTAAATATCAAAAAACTCATTCTTTCAATATAGTGGAATATGCCTCCAATTAAAATAATGAATGGGGAGGGACACCACCTCACATTCCAACTATCCTAGAATCATCCCATGGATGCTTGCAATTGAAGGAGATATATTCCCTAAAGATATACTACATGGTAAGTGATTAGTAATGTTTTATAATAAAATATGTGGGTATCATAAAACCAGGTGATTCATTTCCTGCATGATATGCATGGTTTTCTTGTATCTTGTGATATATGGGCATTGTAAACATTACTTGGCCAATCGTATTAGATGGCTTGGTAGGATTATAGTTCCATGAATCATAAGGCATGATTAATTTGGAACTACATTGATATACATAAATAAATGAAGTGTTAAAATCCTAATACCTGAACCTCCTACACATTTGGCTATTTCCAAAGGCACGTTATGTAATATGTAACACAAAGGAGATTCATTCATGCATGAGATGCATGAGTTGGATAAAGCATTTACTCATGCATTATAATGCATGAATAAATGTAGTGTCCCTTTGGGATTAACCTCAAGGATTTATAAACCCCATTTTCATGTGATGGAAGTGGGTATGCTTCCATGACATTTGGATGAAACTCTCTATCCACAATGCTATCTTTTTCAATCACTTATAAACAATGAAGAACTAGCATTCCATGATGGATGGAAGATCCTGCCTGTATGATGAGCAATTCAGTCTGCTCATAGATACCTCCAGAGGTGGGACGTCCTTCTATTTTTACTTCAATGATTTTCATCAAGCCTATTTGAAGGTGTTCGAAGGTAATGGAGATATGTTGTGGTTCTTCGATGTATGGTACGTACTAGTATCACTTGGTTCTTCATTTCCTATTTATTCTTATTTTATATATATAAGCATGATGATCTTGGTTTTGGATTGTTAATTTATTCCACATATTCTAATAAGTTTTATTATACCCTTATAAATCCTAACAAGGGTATCAGAGCCTTCCATGTGATTAGATTTGTGAAATCATGCTTGAAATTATGAATAGTGAGGTTGTATTGTGTATCGTAATCCCTATCATAAAATACAACTGGATTTTTATACTATAGGTTTTTTATCATAGCATATGATATAGGATATCAAAATTAACAACATGGTTTAAAACCTGGGATTTTTTCTATTCGTATCATATGATATCTAGGTATCATAAAATATGATTATCACATAGTGTTTTCAAAAAAACTGAGTATTGAATCACTAAGGAAATATCAATATTTATCATAAAATATAATATAATATCATAGGATATGAATAAGGAAATCAATTTTAAAATATTATTATCAATCATATTCGATGATTAATATATCATTCATAAAGTATCACAGATAGGGGGTGAAGTCGCAACTTATCAGTGGTAGTCTATGTCACACCATGAATCATAAAATCTAATATATAGGGGAATTTTTTTATATTCAATTTTGAATTTAATTTGTTATTTATAAATTGTTTATAAATAATGAAAAAAAATATTAAAATCATATTAATTAATTTATAATTTTTTTATAATTTAATTAGTTATAAATAGTTTATAATTGATTAATAAAAGTTTGTAAAATAATTATTCTTAAATATTCCTTAATATTAAATGTTGATATTTAAAAAAAATTATAAAAATTATATGTAAGCCATAAAAATTAGAAATAAAATATTTATTTAGTAATTATAAGGGTAATTTATAAAGAGTTTATAAATACAAAATAAGTTCAAAATATAAAGTGTTTATATTTTAAGATTATGAATATTTCATGATACTTATTTTAATTGTTCAAATTAAGGGGTCTTATTTAGAATATTATATAAACCACATCAAAAGATTTTTTATGATTAATTTGGTCAAGGTTTAAATAATGTCAAGTATGTGATATTTATATTGTGTAAAATGTTTACATAATATAAATTGAAATATAAAATGTTTATATTTCATGAAATACCATATACTTAAAGTAAAATTTCATATGATGAATAATATAAAATGTTCATATTACAAAATGAATATAAAGTGTTTACATTCAAAATTATGTAATTTACATAGTGAATAATATAAAATTATAAAAAAATTATAATTATCTTTTATTTATGAATTGTTCGTTGATGGTTATCTTATATTTAAATTCTTGAATTGATCATTTATTTAAAAGTTATTCCCTTGATTATTATTCATGGATATAAATTTTTTATATATTTATAATAAGTGTATGCTTTAGTTTAAGTTGTTAAATTGATTCTTTTAAATTATCAAGCTTTTCATTATATGTTAGGTATGATTATATATGATTTAGTTTCAATATATCTTGAACTCGGTTTATAATTAAAGTTATTAACTCAAATTTAGTTGTTTAATATAGTTTATACATGTTAGGTTTTAGAGTTATGATGTATTAAATTTTCTCTTGAGTAAATTATCCCTAGGTAGAGGGACTTTGGGTTAGACTTCCCATTGTCCTGGAGGCTTATTTTGTGTTTTATAAAGGTGGGGGTTGGATATCTATGGCTCTATAATTACTCTTATAGGGATTTTAAATTTCATATAATTACATTTATATGAAAATTTCATGTACCTTATTTATGAGATGCATTTGGATATGTGTAAATATGTTTAGCAAATATTTTTGGGAAAGTAACACAAACTATGGGTTTTGTAAAGTGTTAAACATTAATATGGTTTAAACATATTAATTAGTAGATAAAATAGGGTTAAAAAACTAAATTGTTAGAATCAATCATACATAAAGGTAATAAAATGATACAAGATGCTGATATTAGATCCCCATTAAAATAATGAGTGTTTGATTCCTTCCAAATATGTGCTTTTCAATACCTTGAGAATTCAATATGGGTGAACCTAATGGTTAGGTACCCATATATTATCTCATATAAGGAAATAAAGTAATGAGGTAACCCTAATTTTTAGGTTCCTTATTCTTAGAATTTGTTTTGGGTCACACTTAGCTAGGAAAATCTAAAAATTAGGATACCAAAGGAATGGAGTTGAGTTTAGATTCACATGATAGATTGGACAAAGATTTATCCACTTAACTTTCCAAGAGTCATATATGATATGATTTATAGTATTTTTCTATTAGTTATATTAATGGATTCTTTACATACACAAAATGGTGTAATTCATGATAAAATATAGATCTTAGACCACTATTGGATTTTATGAATTTAAAAGGGGTCATCATTTTAATGGGAGAACATTTAATAAAATTACTTATCAAATGTTAGTAAAACATGATACTCATCTGATAAAATATTATATTATAGATAAATAGAATTATCTTCATAAAAATTAAGCTTTATATGAATTATTGAGAAAGGATAATCTTAATGTAATCAAATACTAAGACTGGTAACTTAAGAAGTGTTATTCAGTAAGGAAAAATTTTATGTGTTAGAGCCACACCTTCCAAATAAACTAAGTGTTGAAGTTGTTTAAAAGGTGAATCTATATTATTATGAAAATATAGAATTATTCACTTAAATTTTAATAAGAATTAAATGAAAAATTACCTGTGGAATTTTTTTCTCATATGCTCGATATGACTGGGTATGCCAATGATACTAAATATTATTGATTATGCTAATGACTTGGAGAGACTGATAATTTTCTTAAGGTTTATTCAGGTTAAGGAATTCATACTATTTTCATATATGGAAATTTTTTGACAAGATGAATGAATTTAAGAAAATTTTACTCAATATCCATAAAGTGTTGAGAATGGATGAACTGAGCATGTGATTTCTAGGTTCTTGTGTTGTACAGATAGTAAAAGTGAGTAAAATTTTAAACCAAGAAAGTCTAAAAATGTTTCTTTAAGTATCCATGTTATTTTATTAAAACCTAAAGGTGTTATCAAAAATAAGGAATAATTATTCCATAAGATAAAATTATTTAGATACCTGAAGGGTCTTTCAAAACTCCATGGAATGTTAATTTCAAGTATCAAAGTTATAGAAATAAATTCATTGGTTTTGAAGGGTATGTGATACCAAATGTGTATTTTACATGTTTTCTAGATATAAAGGAGTTCAAAATTAAGGTAATCATTGATAGAGAATTTAGTTTTCATTCAATGATGAATAAAATAGTTGTTACATCAAATATTTGAATGTAAATAAATTTATCAAGATTGGGATTTAATTAAAGTATGAATGTCTTCATATCATTTTTCTTATATGATAAAAGAATTCATTCATTAATAGATATTTTTTTGAATAAAATTAGATTATTAATTTTATACATTGTTTATGATTCATAGAACTCTATAAAAGGATATAAATGTTTTATCTCTAACAAATATTTTTCCTAGTTTTTTAAAATATTAGGGAAGATGTTCCCACCAACCTTTAGTGGAATATTTTAATAAATAAAGTCTTCTTTTAAAGTGTAAAATGCTTGAAATATATAGAATACCATACATGATATGGAAAAAATAGTTTATTTGTTTAATAATCCTACTAAAAGGAAATAATAGTCATTTTATAAATTAAAAGGAGTTTTAGTATCTTAGCATGATATTCTGAAGAGAATATAGTGTCTTGGAGGCTAGTTGAGGCATATTTGAACTTAGAGAAGTTCAAAGTTAACAAATAAAATATTATACCGATCAAAAATTAAATTTATTTTCACTTAATATCCTAAATATTTTAGGATATATTATGGTAAAGAAAAATTTAGAGTTTTATTTAGTTACCATGAGAAATTCAACATCACTATTCATTAAAGGATTATGCCAGTTAAATTAAAAATTGAATTTCACATAATATTATAAATTTTTTTAGGGTATGATAGTAAATAGAAATGTAAAATTTGAATTTAGTAACTATAACTAAGTGAATATCATTTTATCCAAAGGTAGTTTAGGATGTGTTGGTAAGTAATAATGTAAATATTTACATTAATTACCATAATATCTAAAGGGAAAAGTTTTATATAAAGGGTTCCAAAGATGATGATGTTAAACTTAGAAAAAATTAAAAGTAAATAAAAAAATTTAACATTGTAACATTTAATGTTGTGAATTTAAAGAGTTTGAATATATTCAAGGAGTTGAACATTAGGAATGTGATTCCTAAATCTAAACATTATTCAAAATTTATTGCATTATATATTTCACTCACTAAAGAGTTCATTGTGAGGGTTTTATCGGGTGGTTACATAGAGATGTGAAAATAATTATATATAGATGTAATGAGTCAAAGAGACCTCAGAGAGTGAAAAAAACATATGGATGATATGGAATTCTATCATATGTGATATTATATGCTAGTGCCTAATTAGATTTTTATTAAATATTCTTAAAATAGTTTTAATAATAAAATATTTATCATATAAAAGGAAGTATCCACTTTATCATTATTTTACATTGGATGCATATATGTATAAATTGATATAAATTTCATGAAGAATAATTATATTTAGCCTCTCAAAGAACAGCTTTGAGTAATCACTAACTAATGTTAATCATGAAGTATTATAGGATATGATGAAATTTTAAGGTTCTTATATGAGATAAAAAATATTATCATAAGTCACAAAAGGTGTTTTTGTGCGATGGATGTCCCACTAAGCATACCATATAGAGTGCCACACACTATATATCTAGTATACTGGGGGTGTATGGATTATATTTCCCCTTTTACCTAGGGTTAGTAATATAACTAGTATGATAACCTTTATACTTCAATACCTTTATTATGAAATCCTTGAGGCTTAGCTAATTAGGGGGAGGTTGGGAATGTTTTTGATCATGTCATTAGTTGGATCTCAACCAAGATGGGATTTATCCTCTCATATGAAGAGTAGGACATTCGGTCCCTCAATTTAGACAGATTTGGGAGTTTGAAACCACACCAATATAATAAATATGATGTTATTACCTATTCCTATTATGGATATGTGATGTGCTCATCCATAAAAGTAAATTATATGTGTTGTATTCATCGACCGAGAAATTATATACTCATAGAATCAAGAATATATGAGTAAGTTGAATGAGACTGAGATGCTCTTTGTCCTATGGTCACTTGATGTCTTAGACAAAGGGAACATATGATAATTCATGTTATCATGTAATGTAGTTGGTGGACATAGGTGTAGATATGCATGTGTTTGATAGAGATCATGTCAGATCCCTTTATAGCTTGAGTAGAATTTATGATTTTCTATAGGCCAAGTTTTATTTATATTTATGGATCTAGATATTCATATTTTTTTTAATGATATAAATCCCTATGGGGTTACACTTTGTGGTTGATTAAATGGGGATCAAGTTTGACTCAGAGAGTTTCTCTAAAAGTGTTTTCAAATAAATACAAAAGATTTTTGGATAGAGTTTTCATATGGTATTTCATATGATGTAATACATGGTGAATTTGATGATATCTTTCCAAAAAAAATTAAAAAGATATCAAAAAGTCTTTTGTAAGATATCCATAATATTTTTGGATATTATTTCATAATTTATTGTATATGATACAATATAAGTTTAAATGGAACAAAGACTTTTAGGATTTGGTATAAGAGGTATATTGAAGAAGATATATTCTCTAAATATGTATTATATGAGATGAAATCAACCATGTCATGTTATATGACATGGGGTTGTCATAAAACTGTGTGAGTTTCTTCCTTCAGGTGATGCATGGATGTGTTGTATCATATGATACAAGGGTATCATAAACATTTCTTGGTCAATCATATTAGATAAATTGGTAGGATTGTAGTTCCATGAATTTTAAAGTATGATTAATTTATCACTATATCAATATAATTAAAGTAATTAAGTGTTAGAATAATAACACCCATCCCTCCTACACATTTGGATATCATTAAAGGCGCATTACATAAGATGTAATACAAGGGAGATTCATTCATGCATGAGATGAATGAGTTGGAAGAGTCATTTACTCATGTGTTATAATGTATGAGTAAATGTGATAACACTTAAGGAGAATCCTTGAGGATTTATAAACCCTTATTCCTTACAATAGTAGTGGGTATGCTCACATGACATTCAGTTGAAATTCCCTCTCCTTAATGCTCTATTTTCCCACCACCTTTGTACAATGAGGCACCAAAATTTCATGATGGATGGAAGATACTACTCATATAAAAAGTAATCAATTCTGTATATGGGTTCCTATATATGTGGTATATCATTTAACTACCACTATAGTGATCTTAATCAATCACATTCGAAGTTGTTTTAAGGTAATGGAGATATTTTGTGGCTCTTCGGTGTATGGTATTCACTAGTATCATTCAGTTCATTATTTTCATTTTTATACATACTTCATATATCTAAGAATAATGATATTGGTTTGGCATTTTTAATTGTTTCCACTTGTTCTAATAAGTGATATTATACCCCTATAAATACTTATATAAGAACCCCCAATGGGTACCCTATATAAATTAAATGGGATGAATATATTTAAGTCTATGAAAGTCCAAACATCTTGTATGTTAATTTTTTCCACCATTTTTAAATAAAATTATCTAAATAACATATAAATTAACCAATTAGTATAATTTTTTAAGAAAATAATTTTATCACATTGAAATATATACCGATATCAGTGACATGTTAGTAGCCTCTCAATAGTAAATATGCCACAATCTAAATACTTGATACCCCATCATCCTTAGCAGTAGGCATACCCATGAATGAAATCATAATAAGATAAGAAAATATAAAAACAACAAATATACAAGGAATGTGATGAATTATAACCTGTGTAGCATTGGTGGATTGACCGTCATGTAATCCCAGTATACGCTAGGAAGAAGGAGTAGAATAGTTGTCTCATGTAACCAATGGACCTTATGTAACATTAATAGATAAAAAGTATTATACTTCTAACATAATTTTGGTATCAGGAGTAGAAGGGTTGTCGTGTGTAACCGGTGGCCCCTATATAGTATCAGTAGATAAACTCTTCTATACTCTTGTTGTACTCTCAGTAGCTTGAGAATAATAGTTTTCATGTGTTGTGGAGTGGGTACCATATTGAAACCTCTTTGACCATGTCATTATTTTAAAAAGATATCAACAAATCAACTAATTAAACTAAACTAATAATCTAATTTCAAGTCATTACATTCATATTTATATAATTAAATATTTAAAAAATCATATTTGATCTTACACTTAATTTCTTATGGGTTGTTAATGTTATTATCAACTTTAGTTGTGAATATTACGTCTTCTCCACCTTTATCTTCACCGTACCTTGCAAGACCTACTTTTTCAATATCAATTGGGATAAAAAATTCAGTGTTGTGTTGTTGATGAGTTTTTCTATCCCAAATTACTTCACCTTCATCAACCATATCATACATGTCTCTTAGTTTCATATGGAAAATAATAATCCACCCTTCATCTACTATATCATTGGACTAATATACTATTTTTTCTTGGGAACCAAAAAAATATATATTATGTTCTTCACATTCACTATTATTGTTCAACCAAGAGAATTTTATTGAAATAAATTCTAATGATTTTTCCTTATACCCCTGTAATATTGACCCTCTTATATTTAAATAACACAACTAAAAATTTCCCATGATAATTTCATTTGATAATATCAACCAAATTTATATATAAAATTAGATATGGAACTATAAATATACCATTATTTTTTTATTTGAAACCATCCTTATGATCTATAATACAAAATTTTAAATTAAAAATATTTTAAGCATTGAATCTCCTAAAAATATTCATAGGACCTTGAGCTAAATACTTCAAATATAATAAAATTTTAGTAAAAATTTTATCATTGGTTTCCAACAAAAAATTAATATAAAATATTGTTACTTACATTAGATAATTATCAACATATTGATATTAAAAATATATGTTATATTAAGAACTTAGATGACATACAAACCAATAAATAATTTCTTTTTTAACCACTTTTGTTATCTTTTCCTCAATTAAAGTTCCAATCCAAATATATTATTCATTTATTTCCTCAATTATTCAATATAAAAATAAAAAATATTAGCATTGAGTAACAAATATATGTGTTATTGCCTTAATTACAACCCTGTAATTAAAAATGGGTATACTTTCTAACTTCTTGACCTAAATTTTGAAATATTGATGATGTATTATTTTCCAAAGAATGAATTTTATTATCATTAAAATGTCTTACTTAGTTAAATATTTTCCCAATCTAATCCAAATACCTTGAGTAAAAGGTTAAGTACTCTTAGGAAAGGTAACCTTTAGAAATAGAACCTTATGTTTGAGATTTATTATTCACATGTGACTTCCAATGACCAAGATACCTAATAAATAAAATTTATAAATTAATAAGTAAACTTAATAATTATTTACTTAGACAATTATAATTCATTAAATAGGAGAAAATTGTAATAAAGTGTATATATATGGGATATGTCTATCTATAATGTATGTTTCCTCAAACTTTATATTCCTTGAATAAATTAATAGTCAAATTAATTATCATAGTAAAAAATTATGGGGTAAATATCACCTCTAAATGATATAGTTTTCATACAATTATTTTTTGAAGTTTTTCCAACTCGATTAGGATTAAGGTCCTCTCACAAAATTGTCTAAATAATGTGTAAAAGTCAATTAGAACTACAGTTATTTTTTTGCAAACAAATTATACATTTCCAAAGGTAGAAACTTCTCTATCATAATATGTGAGTCGTGACTTTTAAATTCATGTAATTTTTTATGATTAAAATCAATACATCTTAAATTGTTACTTGAACTTTCATTAGGCACTTTCATATTTTTTAATATTTAAAGGGGGAAATATTTTTAATGATTTTTCATTGAAAAAAATACTAATAGATACTTACCATTCTCATTTTCACATAGATAATTCTTTATATTTAGTGATTCTAAGTACTTATGGTCCTTATATTTCCCTTTCTCATTAAGTATTGTTTAAAAAAATTATCACACACGCTTTTCTCAATGTGTATAATATCAATATTATTATGTAATAAATTAAATTTCCAATATGTAAGATTAAAAAATATTCTCCTTTTATTCCATTATTGTTTTCCACTTATATCTAATGAATTTTAAAGCCCTTTCTCAACTTCATTTAATTAAAATTATTTTCCAAACTCTGTAATAATAATTGATAATTATGACAAGATCTATGATCAATATAATAACATTGGTAGGAGCCTAAAATATATTTTTCCATTGAACCATGACTTACTAAATTGAAATATATAAAATGTATCAAGTAATCGTCAATAGAACATAAAACACCTCTTTTTTTATAAGTTATTCATTGAGGCTCAAAATAAATGTTAAAAACTAGGAAAACCAAACCTATGTGTGTTTTCAAACCAAAGAAAAACTGTATTCAAAAAAATCATTGATGGTCCACATTATGGAAACATGAATTTTAAACATTTTACTGATAGATTCATCATATGTTTCTATATCATCATTCTATAACTCTTGTAATTCTTGGATAAGTGGCTAAATAGAGACAATAATGTTACTTCCAGGAATTCTTTTTCAACAATATTCATAGATATAATGAATAAAAAAAATTTATACACATCTAAGGAGGTAAATTATAAGGGATCAAAACAACTAATAATATTCTATAGATATTACTTAAATTAAAAAAGGTATTTAATCCATCAGCTTCTAACTCTAAACACACATTTTTAGGATTAGAATAGAAATCATGTGGGGACTCGGAGCGTTATTCCTGATCTAGGAAAAGGATGAGCGGAGCGGAGCTCGAAACCTCGGCGGCGGCAATGACCTAGCGGGGATGCCGGCGGATTCGGCCCCCTCCTCCGCTCCGGGGGGAGGGGGGAACGCTTCCTCTCTATTGCCTAGGCCTTTCACCCCCTTCACTAACCCGAATTTTCTTCCTCCTTTCCCGTCGATCCCCCTTAACCCTAAGGTCCCGGAATTGTATAACGGCGCTCCTCATCTCGAGCTCTCAACAAAAGAGTTTAACGCAGCTTCGGACCTACATAGGTCGACTCTAGTGGCTCGATTCAGGGGCATTCGACCATCGGTGGATGCTTTTGATAGATTTGTTTTTGACTTTTGGGGGCTTCAAGATCGTGCGGTGGTGGGTCTGCTTGATCGGCGCCATTTGATGATCCGTTTCGCCTCAGAGGATGACCTGATCGTCGCTTGGTCCAGTGCCCCTCGCGCTTTCAACGGCTATGGTTTTCACCTTCTTCGATGGTCCTTTGAGTTCAGCATGAATCGGGATGCGGCCTCGACTGCGGTTTGGGTAAGTTTCCCTGACCTCCCTCTCCCTTTTCAGAACCCTTCGATTATCGGTATGCTGGGTAATATGGTCGGAAGGTATTTGTGCTCTGATGTCCGCACCGCTGCGGTCTGTCATCCAATCGCTCCTCGAGTGTGCGTCGAGGTGGATGTCTCGAAGGCCCCAACGGATTGGTTATGGATCTCGGTTGGCGAAGGTTTCAGATGGAAGCAAAGGGTGGTCTTTGAGTCGTGGCCGGTGTTTTGCCTGGGGTGCCGTCGATTGGGCCATTTGGTCTCCAGTTGTCGCCGCGGTCGGAATTTCCCAACTCTAGTGGCAAGTCCAGATGAGGGGAATGAAGGGCAGATCGAACCCACAGCCCTACAAGAACATGATAATACTGGCATGGGCGATCGTGAGGAGGTAAGCGGGGCTGTTTCAAAGATAGTGGAATCAGTTATGCATCAAGACTGTACAGGAGTGGAGCCTATGTCCCGGGTGGATCAACTTCCTTTGGTTCCCTCGGTGACAGGAAAATGTGTGAAGTTGAAGATGGCAGAACCGAGAGTAGCAGATGTTTTTGCCCATCTCAAAGCAGACTTAAGAATTACTCCAGCACAGGAGGGCGGTAAGGAGGCTGTGCAGGGAGGTGGAATACCTGCGAAGGCAGTGGATACAACGGATTCAAATGAAGTGAGGGAATGGACTGTAGGGGATGCTCAGGCTACCGGTGGCACCGGTGGTCAGGGAGGGCAAGACACTAGCAAGCATCTACAGTTCATGGGCCGAGGATATGATCTGAATTCTGGTTTGGACATGGTGCAGGAGACCGATTTACTGGTTGAAACAGGAACTCAAAGCGGACAAAAGAGGCCGAATGGAGTGACTGCATTGGGGACCTTAGACCCGAATACTATCGGTGATACCCCCGCTCCTCATTTAAAGGCAGGGAATGGGGGGAAGAAGAATGGAAGGGAGAACAAAGCAGGAAAGGGGGAGTCTCCAGGCAGGCATAGGGGCATCAATGCAGGGTTGGGGATCAAGATAGGGAACCGATTTGAGGGCTTGGAGGTTCATGAACCCCCCTTGTCTCAAGGGGAAGAAACTTCAGAAGATGAACGATACAGTCAACTCTCAGTGGACAGCATGGAATGCGTTCAAGGGAAGGGGCCTCATAGCCCCCGAAGGAAGAAGGGGAAAAAAGGAGCTCGAGATTCTGGGAAATGTATAGTGGTCCAAGGGAAAAAACCCAAGGGACGCAAGGATTACTCACATTTGCCAAAGCCGATGGAGACAAGGTCGGCCAAGAAGGACAAGAAACACGAAAGCAAAACACTCTCGAAAGGGGAAAGTGAAGAGCCCATGTTGTGTTTGAATTTGATTCTGCACTCCATGGAAGAAATGCCCGACAAAGCTGTCCGTCCCAATGTTTCAGAAGAGGAGATCAAAAGAATTTATGAAAGAAGGTTGAAAGTTGACGCCAATGAGGAGCAAGAGCTGTGGATAGACAAACAAGACCGAATTCTGGCCCGGGGCTTCAATCAGGGCAAAATCAACTCAGAGGAATTCATCCAGACAATGGAGAGGATGCTTACCCACTTTGAAGAGCTTATTAGGGAGGACCCAGAAACACTGGTTAGTCCTTTGAAATGGGAGCTTTATAGGGCAGCTAGCTCGGGTAATCTAAGTCTCGTGTTTAATAATTTTGTGGGCTCTTTTAGCACATAGTGGTCTTGTATGTGAATAGAAATCATGATGTAATGGATATAAGGTCTTCCAAACTTTTTAATATATTAAATTTCACATAAACTTATCATATTTATTTTCCAATTCATGCCAATTCATATGTTTAGTGGTTTTAGTTGATATAAACAATCCCAGAAATCACTATTTTAAATGAATATAATGTAAAACCTTCACTAAAATTTTCTTTTTTTATTTATTCATGGTAGTACATTGATTCATACTAGAATCATTATTTATTGACTTTCATCTAGAAATATAATAACTTTTTCACTCATCTATGTTATAATATATTCTCAAATAAAACTTAAAATCATTGAGACGTGCATGTATCTTCATATAACTGAGTCTAAAATTGATAATAACCTTATTTATCCCATAAAATGATGTAGGGGTCATAGCCTCAGCAAATAAAACATCCAATAATTACAATATCATGGACATTATAATTCATTTATAATTTCACATAGGCACTTGATGTGGTACAACTTCAATAGAAAATATAGTTTTGAATACATGGAACATCCTCTATAAAATTCTATATTTACCTCTTAATCAAATTGAGAAAAGTAAAGTGTTTTCTCAATTGAGTTTTCCATTATATTAGTCTCTAGAACATCATTAATTAATATGTTATCATCTTGATCAGTTTTTTCATATAATTTTGAAAGCATCATTAATATTTTAAATATTAATATGTGGATCAACTAATGTGTTAAGCTCTTGATTTTGTTTACCTACTATGTTAAAAGTATCATTTATCAAGTTCTATATTTCATTTTCTACCACTATGGAATTAAATTTTTCATTTTGATACTAGACATAATTGTTCTAACTTTATGTAATGTTTGATTCTCCATGCCAAGTCCACCACACATATTGAGGAGGATATTGTTTCAATATCAAGTGCTCAAATACATTATATATCTTAAACCATAATTTGAATTTACATTTAGAACTTGGTCATTTAATTATTCCATCCATGGATAAATTTGAATTTCAAAAACCCAAAAACGTATTTAAACCCTTAACATATTGAGATGTGTTCTAAGGTAATGTAATCCAACTTTTATCAATGCATAATTTATTTCCTACACTTTAAAATAAAAAATATATGTATATAAATATATAATTATAAAAAATAAATTTTAGTTAAAATAAAAAAACACCCCTAAATCCAACACCTAAATAATCTATCCATGAATGAAAACACATATTAAAGGGTATTAATTCTAACCATACAGATCACAACAACAAAAATGAGGAGATTCTGACTATACACCTCGACACTTTAAAAATAATTCATATATGAATGAAAACACATATTAAATTCCAAATTCCTCTATTCACCTCTCTTTCTATATTTAGATTATTTTCCAATTATGATTAAGATAAAGCATAAAAATTATCAACTAAAAAAACAATCAAGGGTCATAAATCAAAGATAAACATGATTCTTTTTTAAATAAAAATCTCATACTTAACTTTTAATATAACATATTACAGGACTTCATAATATCCTCTTGAATTACCATGTATATATATTAATCAGTTTTAAATATTTCATGCTTCTGAAATAACTTAATGTATAACAATAACACAAACATAATAGTATTATGTACCCAAAAACAACTAATAATTAAAACATTCTTGAACACATTACCCCTTCAATAATTTTATTAGTGGTTGATTATCTTCTTAATAAGATTACAATTATCCACCCAAAGAAAGAAAAAACATGATTAATATATGATGGAAGAGATCTAACATGGGTCTCTTATAAAAAATGTATCCCATAAATAATGTATTAAATTATCCCATCAGGTTATCACTTATAGAGGTTGTTAAACTTAAGTCTCAAACTGTCACTTTGGTTTTTTATTTTTTTACAAATAAATTCTAACTAAAATTGGGTTTTTTTTTATTTGAATAAAAGTAAAACTTAAGAAAAACAAAAAAGATAAAAATTTTGAGATCAAAAATAGATGGAAGAAAAAAAATTAGAATTTAAATCAGAGGTCATGGTATGTGTGGATACTTTGTAATATCCATTCTCCCTTGTCAAAAATTATTATCTAACTTTGTTTCTCAATGTATACCTAAATAACTTCAGGTGAACACCTATATCTACCTAATTAATATACCAATACCTCATTATATGTGTTTTACCTTTATAAAAGTGATTCATAAGCTCAACAAACTCAAGAAAATAAACCTAACAAAACTCACTATGCTCAATGACAAGACCTTTTCAAAGAAGTTTAAATAGTGAGAACAGTCACTTTACTTTTATAAATTGAGAAACTAATTAGAACAGTTTAGAAGAATAGCATTCAAGAAATAAGAATAACTCATTTATTCAAAAACATATTTCAAGGGAAATATAAATCGATACAATAAAAACATAATCTCATAAAGTCTTGTCCTTATATCACAATATATAATACCCCGTTATCTTCCTTCAGGTATGACTTGTCTTTTTTTCTATTTTTTTTGGGTGAATCATGGGCTTCTTAGGAATGGAGAGCCACTGGTTTGGGATAATGACCTAAATATTGTAGATACATGTTTTTTTGAATCAATGTATTTCGGTTATAAAGGTGTAAATGGATTTAGATGGTTCTCCTTAGGACTAGAGAACCTTAAGTTTGGGTTCGAAGGATTTCTGTAAGGAACTAGGTTGAGTACTATTTTTTGGGTGTTTACACATCATGTAATGGGATTACACATTATGTAATGGTTTTCAATAATATTTTGTGAGTATTTTTTAGGGCATGAAATCATTACATGATGTGAATTGAGTTTACATCGTGTAATGGTCGAAGTCTATATTTTTATGAGGAAACATGTTTTTCGATGTCTTTTTAATTTGTAGGATTACACATCGTGTAAAGGATAAATGACATGTAATCCTCAAGACTGGTGTTTTTTAGTGTTCTACACGCCTTATGTGTGTTTCATTTGGTCCATAGACCTCCCTCTCAAACCCCTAAGTGATTTTTGGTGATTTTGGAGATCTCTGCTCCTCTCGGATCATTTGTTCGATGATTAATCATTGTTGTGGTTGTGGTGCTTCCTTTCGAGTAATAATTTCTTCTGGTTAATTGTTTCTTTGGTTTTGGTTATAGCATTGGATACAATTTTCATTCATATTCATGGTTTATTAATTTTTTATATCGATCCTTGTCTATCGAAGGCCGATATGTGATTTGTTGATCTCCGTTGTCGAAGGCGGATAGGGTTCCATAATTATTGAGGTAGTTGTATCTATGGAAGTGTTTCTAATTCTTAGATTATAATATATTCTTGTTTAAATGGATTTAATTTTATGGAAAAAGGATTTATTAAATGTGGGCATGATTTTGGAAGTGGTTTTTGAACAAACTTGCCACATTGGGAACCTTTTGTGCATCGAGAAATAGATGTAGGTGACCCAAGCGTGTGTAGTAGCACTAGGAGTTAGTTTTTGATATCGACAAGATATGGTAGGACTCGATATCATCCTGGTTTAGGCTTATTTTATGTATAGTATTTATTTCCATATTCTAGAGCCCAAATGGTGTGATTTTTCTTTTATACCTAGTTTATCACATGATAGTTTATTTCATAAATATTTTATCACATGTTTAATTTACCAATTTTTCTTTGATACCTGATATACTCCTATTTGGTGAATATGGTATGCATTTATGGAAAGCAAAGAAAATGTTTAAAAATGGTTTTATTTATGAAAAAATCTTATTAAACTGCATTATTGTTTATAAAGCTAGAACTTATGAATTCATGGTATTATAACTTGTATAGATTCTTTAGTGGTGTCCTACTAGGATTTATGATCAGGACCTACTTTTACCTTTGGGCAGTTATGAACCTTGTTTTGTAAGATCCTTCTAAAGTGAATAGAATCTTGTATCAATTTGGCTTCTCTTATTGTCTCTACCTTCGGTTCATAATGGTTTGGAGGTGATGGTTGGTCACATGGAGAATTGTCAGGCTTGTCTAATTCATACTTTTCTAGTTTAGCATGTTTGGATTTCTTTTTATGGATCTAGTTGTATATTTTTCTTCTACATTTTACTCTTTTTTTATGTCTTGTTTTGGTTATATTAAAGACTTGTTTCCTTTATATTTGTTATACCTCTTTATAATGGGCTGACTTGGGTGGATTGTCTAGTTGTCTTAGGGCTATCTATTACAAATTGATATTAGAGGGATGCTCAGCCTAAAGTGTGTTAACACTTCCTGAGTTTGGTTTAGTGTCTTGGGTATAAAGGAGTTAGGACCATCATAATTTGGGTATTAAGTACAGGAGGGTTCCTTTCCAGATCACTTCTATTCCTAAACTCGAGTTACCATGGGTGGTCAGAAAATTCTTACCAAGTTTGAGATATGGTGTTTGAGGTTATTTGAATGAACTTTATGGGAATTTTATTTAAATGGAATTATTCTTTTCTTAAATCACCATACTTTTTTGAAGAATTTATAATTTATTTATATTATTATCATTTTAAATATTTTATATCAATACCTGAATTTGGTTCTATGATTTTGTAATTTTCTCATGACTGGTCAGTTTTTTTATTGTGGTTGTTAGACAATGCCTCTGAGAAGATCTCTTCCAAATCCTAGAGATTAAGCTGCAAGGAAGGATCCATAGTTGAATCCTATAGTGGACCCTTCTTTGTTTGAAGCTATGATCCATAAAATTTAGACTCTGGGTTATGTAGGTGTTGGGAATCTGAGACATGTGGTGGATTATTTCTCAGAATTCACTACGCACCATCCACCTATTTTCTATGGTGACAAGGGAACTTGGGAATTTGATGAATAGCTTGAATTAATTGAGATGATATTGAACTTATTGAAGACTCTTAAAGACTATAATTTAGGTTTTTTCATGTACATTATTTAGGAATCGAGAAGGAGAAGGTAGGACTCTA
The DNA here is from genome assembly GCA_963277665.1 of Viscum album. Classification (NCBI taxonomy): domain Eukaryota; kingdom Viridiplantae; phylum Streptophyta; class Magnoliopsida; order Santalales; family Viscaceae; genus Viscum; species Viscum album. The sequence goes on from OY728141.1 coordinate 933,197,257, forward strand.
TTGGGCAATTTAATTTACACAAGGATCCTACCTGGACTTATTTCAATAAAATATTCAATCAATAGTTTTATTGTGAGACATTACATGTGGAAAAGACTTAGGAGTTACTAATATTAGAATGGGGAAAACATATAGTTCTGGGGTATTCCACCCATTTTGTTGATCTGGTGTATCTGGTGCCTGATCTCATCACTAATGAGTACCTAAAGGCTCAGAGGTTTGAGTTTAGATCGAGGCATGATATTTGGCCGATATTGATTCTCATGTTACTTACAACCTTTATAGAGGTGGTAAATAAAGTAACTTTAGATGAGGTAGACATAGTTGAGATGACAAGTTTGGGTGGAGCTTCAGTTGGTGTCTTTGTTAACTAGGGTGTATCTTTTGGCTAGAAAAGGAAGCGCAAGGGTATCCAGGTTTCTTAAGGAATAGTTTCGGAAGATTTTTCTGGACAACAACAGCTTGTTTGATACCAATTTGGGTGGCTTGGTCATACCAAGATGGATTGGGTGGAGGGCCCCAATATTTTTCATTTTTGTGGAAAATATTTCCATCGAAATCATTTTTTTTATTGGATGTCTCAAGGAAGTAAGTTTGGATCCACATTCACCAAGGGCTTGTAGGTTTGTACTTATGCTTCCAAGGGTGGTGGATCTTATCCTTAATCTAAAGAGGATACTCATTTGGTTAATAAATATCAGGGAGGAGATGATACTTAATGTCTTTATGTGATTGTGTATATACTAGAGGAATCTGAAGTAGGACCAACCACAGTTATAGGTACAGTGTTTATTTTATCTTCTATGGTGCTAGCTTTTTTTGATATAGGTGATAATCATTCTTTTATATCATCAAAGTTAGTTTATGTGTTGGGATTGAATTTATATCTTATTCCTTACTTTTTGGATCTTTCCACACAATTGGGAAAGAGGTATGAATAAGGTTTTAAGTGTCTCACATGTTAGGTGATGATAGTCGACTTTAAGGTGGAGTGGAACTTCTTGGAACTCGGTCCTAAAATATTCAACTTGATTATCATCATGGATTGGATGATCAGTTTTAATGCCTAGATAGAATTATGTTATTTTAAATTTTAGTTCCTATCTTCTGATGGGGTCACTCATGTTTTTCTGGGTGAGTGGGACTTTATATCTAGAAGGGTGGGGCCTGGTGTTCCTTATGCAAGGGCAATTATGTGCCAGCAGTTAGAGATGTTTCTTGATATTTTTTACCCTTGTTTGGGAAGTAAGTTACCTTTGGTTTTGGGTGCATACCCCGAGGTATATCCGGATGATTTTTATGATTTACCACTAGAGAGAGGATTATTTTACTATTGAACTACTCCATGGTACGATACTCAATTCTATTTCATCTTACCATATGGTTGATCGTGTTGTCAATCATATCAAATTAGTTGTTTAGTTTTTTACTAGAATTTCTGTAGTATAGCAGGAACCTTAGGTCATCTCTCGAAAGATCCTTAGATAATTAATTCAAAAATATGGTTGTGATTATAAAAATATAAGGGGAATGGTATTTTGGAAAACTTGGGGTTTTATGATTTAATATGCCAAAAGAAAGAGGAAAGCGAGAAAAAAAAAGTGGAAGTTAACAAAAGTAATTAAACGTGATCAACCCGGGGAAATCTTGTGATGCACATCCTTCATCGCTTCAATAGATAAGGTTATGATCTTTTAATACATGGTTTGTAACACCTAGAACCATAATTTTACTAATTTTATACTAGAATGCCTCCTAGGGTTTAGTTGGAAACACACAATGATTCATCGGATACCACTGATGATTGGGTGATTTGTGTTCGACTTCATAACCGAAACTCACCAAGGAAACACACAAAGAAATTGATGAGCTGTCTAGGTCTGTAAGTTATTTCAATGTTTTACCATGACTTGAAATTACATGTCTGTGATAGTGTTTATGTGAGTTCAATTAAACAATATGAACTACACACACACACTACAATTGAAAGGGGAAAGAAGAAGTGGTGAACAGTGTGTGAAACATCACATGAATGGGTACCCCAAACATGATCATATGAGTTGAGCATGACATACCAGTACATAACTCAATAAAATAAGAATATAGGATGATGAAAAACAACATAAAAACCTGTAATTAAAATGATCATTCAAATATTACAAACATGAATCTTGGGATTTACATCACATTCCTCCCCAGGTGATCATAAGGAGTTTAGAAATCCATGGGAGGAGAGGAAGAATAAGATTTTGAAGTAGAACTTCCCATAGCCTCTAGAATTTCTAGGGATGATGAGAAGACTCCTTTTGGACTCCAAAATGGCAGAACCTTTCCTCATGGTCTAACTTTCAAATGGGGTGCCCAAGGTACGAATTTATAGGCAAAGTGGGAGGTGGTTTTGGGCACCCTGATTTCGATAATCCGATAAGTCCATGATTTTGACTAATCAAAAATTCATAAATCGCTTTGGAAAAAACTAAAAAGTTTTTGGAAAACACATTTTCTATCTTCATGTAAAATTTGGAGGTCATATATTGAATATAATAATATCTATGGCTAAAATACTGAGGAAAATTTTTGACCCCGTGCAAATTCATTTTATAGGACAGATCAGTTTAGATGGGCCTTTTAATAGACAAATTGGGATTATGTTCCTTCATAAAAGTTGTATCCCACGGATATTTGTATCTTCTTAAAAAAATTTAGCCCAATTAGATGTATTTATTTTTTATAATCATGCAAAACAGTGGACATGTATTCATGGGCTTCCATGCAATTTGGCTCATTTTTCTTCTGCATCATCGTGGGCTCTCCAAATCACCTCCACCTTCAATGAAATAATCAAAACAAGTAAAATTTACCTTTTTAATAGTAAAAAGAACAAAATTATTTAATAATTCATGAAGTTAAATTTTGTTATTATAATTATAATTTTCAATACAAAACCAGTTTAATACATTAGTATAAGGGTGAAATAAAATAGTGAATCATGGTACGATCACACCCCCACACCTAAACATTTTCACTCTTGGGAAAATTATAATATCCTAATAATATCCCATTCTTAAATAAAAGGTGTTAAAACATCCAAGATTCTTTTGAAATGAAATTGATCATGTCTCATTTATGGAATCAATTTTTCCTATCCTTTTTTCTCTCACACTTGAATTTGTTCAATTTCATTTGTTTACCAATGCAACATGTTGCAACCTACCTCACCTATAAATTTTCCATCCTCACTCAAGGAACATATTAAAGTTGATTTATTCTCTTTTCCCAGATTTCATGTGATCTTACTATATGCTTTCCAAGATTCTTAGTTCTCTACCGGCAGAAACTAGTGTGTTACTCAAGAGGACTTCCAACAGGTTGTTCTAAGGTTCAAGGATTGGTAGGATTTAATGTTTAAAAATATGAGGCATAAGAGGAGTGTTTAATCTCTTATGTACAGAACATGTCAAAATTTATCAAGTGTTCACAATGAATTTACACACTCAACCCATCACAAAGTGTATTGCCTCCAACTCACTATCCCCATTTTCCATTTGTGCGGGTCACAACCAAGCAGTGAATAATAATGAGTAAACATCCTCTTTTTTTCATTTTATTCTTTTGTTCTATTTTTTTCAATGTAAAGAACTATTTTTTTAATATATATTTTTTTTGAGATAAAGAGGTAAACATGTGTAAAACAATGATGCAATATGGCTTGTGAACCCATTGCCCAAGGAAAATGTAGGCACCCTTTATATCAACCCATAACAATGATTCTCTACCCAAAATTCCCATGGAAACACCCTCTCTCCCACACTTACTGAAAATAAAATAAGCATATACACAAGATATGGGTAGGTAGGGATAAATTAGCTTGTAATGTGGCTACATAACAGGCATTTCATGGTCTTTTAGGATTAAGAAGGATAAAATGTAAAGGTATCCAAAAATAGAGGAAAATTGTACAAAGGGATTTTCAATGAATGATTACCTCTATCATGAATGTAGCATACTTGAATATTATGGCTTCAAACAGAATCAAGGCAAGTTCTAGTTTCTCTACATGACCTGAGACTCTCAAGAAAGTGATTAAAAGGAAGAATATACAATAAAGGGCTTAGAATATCTCTTAGGTAAGGGATTAAAATATTGGTCAATGCTAATGAGGTATGAGATTCAAAAAACCATTAAACATATAAGAATGATTTTAAAAAAAATCTAGAAAAAGATTTCATATCAACATTCATTTGAAAAACATTTTTCCAAAAACAATGGAATTTTTCGCACAATCGACTCAAGCATGAAAAATGATTTTGGATATTCTTTTTAAGAACAATGTTTATCTAAAAACATAAAATAAATAAAAATAAATAAAAAATGAAAACACATTTTTTTTTATTTCTAACTATGACATGTCACCCTCCCCCACACCTAAAAATTTCATTGTCCTCGATGAAAGTATTTTAAATAAATATACAAGTAAATAAAGGTAGGGAGAAGGGACAACCTACTAAGTGGTGTCATATGTGGTATCTATCAGTTGGATTTCCTCCACGATATGATTTGGAAAATCCTCATAGAAGTGTTTAGGCCTCTGCCCATTGAAATTAAACCTATGTCTATTATTCTCATGAAAAACCTATATAGCACCAAATGGGTAACCATCAGTAACATTATAAGGACTGAGCCATCGGGAACGAAGCTTACCTGGGTAGAGCTTTAGCCTGGAATTGTACATGAGGACCTTCTCACCAATATAAACTTATGTTGATGAATCATCCCATCATGGATAGTCTTTTTCTTCTCTTTATAGATTCAGGAGTTCTCATGTGCATCACATCAAATTTCTTCCAACTCCTAAATTTACAATTTCCTATGCTCACCTGCATCTAAGAGATTCATATTACATTTTTTAACATACCAATATGCATGGTGTTATACCTCTAAAGGGAGGTGAAAATCTTTTTCAAACACAATCCTATATGGTGACATTCTTATTGGGGTTTTAAAAGTTGTATGGTACGCCCAAAATGCATCATCCAAGCGCAAACTCCAATCTTTCCTATTGGGTTGTACCATTTTTTACAAGATTCACTTAACTTCCCGATTTGAGATTTCTACTTGTCTGTTATTTTGGGGTGATATGTTGTGGAGAATTTATAAACAACCCCATACTTATGAAGAAAAATTTTCATGTTGTGATTTCAAAAATTTGAACCTTGATCACTAATTATGAATCTTGGTAAACCAAACGTACTGAAAATTTGGGACCTAACAAAATCAACAGCTAATCGAGATTCATCGGTCCTAGTGGCCTTTTCTTCCACCCATTTAGATACATAGTCTACAACCAATAAGATATACACAAAGCCAAATGAATTTGGAAAAGGCCCCATGAATTCAATGCCCCATGCATCAAAGATTTCATAGAATAACATGGGTTATTAGGGCATTTCATTCCTCTTGGAGATATTCCATGTGAATTGAGAATGAATACATGACTTGAAAAATATATGGGCATCCCTATAAAATATTGACCAATAAATTCATGAGTAAAGGACCTTTAGAACCATATGTTGAGAGACAAAGTGACCCCCACAAGCCAAAGTGTGGCAGGAGGTCAAAAAAGAGGTGAACTCATGGTCATGGACACACTAACGAACAACTTGGTCACTACAAATTCTCCAAAAATATGGGTCATCCAAAATGTACCATCGAGAATCATGCTTAAGTCTCTGGGATTTTGAATTGATGAAATCAGTGGGGACCCTAGATGTTTCTAGAAAATTCACAATTTTTGCATACCATGGGGTAAGGTCCACAACATCACAAAGGTTCTCATGAGAGAAGAATTATCCAATAGGGAGAGGTGAGTCAACATGATGGTCCAGTGGTAGGGAAATCCTACTAATGTGGTCAGCTAACACATTTTCCACTCCTCTCTTATCTCTAATCTCAATTTCAAACTCATGGAGGAGGATCATCCATCGAATGAAGTGGGGCTTAGCTTTAGGTTTCTTTAGGAGGAAACGAAGGACATCATGATCAGAAAAGATAATGATATTTGACCCGATAAGATATGAATGGAATTTTTCCAAGGAAAAAACAATAGAAAGAAGTTATTTTTCAGTGGTTGTGTAGTTTTCCTAGGCAGGGTCAAGGGTACGTGAGGTATACACAATGACATGGGGAGCCTTCTCAGCCCTTTGTGATAAAACTGCCCCAACTGCAAAGTTAGAGGAATCACACATAATCTCAAAGGGGATGTCCCACCTTGGTAGTTAGATGATGGGAGGTGATGTGAGACTCTTTTTTTGAGAATTGAAATCATCCTCACAATTTTTATCAAACACAAACTTAGAATCTTTTTGAAATAATCGAGACAGGGGAAGTGCGATCTCACTAAAGTATTTAATGAATCGGTGGTAAAAACCAGCATAAATCAAGAAATATCACACCTCATGAACACATTTTGGATATGGAAGGATTGAAATTAATTCAATTTTTGATTTATCCACTTGAATTCCATCTTTTAAAATAAAATTCCCAAGAACTATCCCCCATTCAACCATGAAATGGCATTTCTCATAATTTAATACAAGATCTTTTTCTATGCAACAACAGAGGATAGAACTTAGGTGAGCCAAACAGTCATCAAAGGAAGTTCCATAAACTGTGAAATCATCCTTAAAAACTTCCATGAAATTCTCTAATTACTTAGAAAAAATACGCAATATACATCGCTGAAAAGTACCGAGAGCATTACATAGACCAAAAGGCATCCTTATGTATGCAAATGTGCCAAATGGATAGGTAAATATTGTCTTTTATTGATCCTCAGGGGCTATATGGATTTGAAAATAACCCAAATAGCCATCAAGGAAACAATAATGGGACTTACCATCCAATATTTCTAACATCTGGTCAATAAAAGGTAGAGGAAAGTGGTTCATTCTTATGGATTGATTCAGTCGAAGGTAGTCAATATAGACTCACTAACTATTTTTCACGTGTGTTGGAACCAATTCATTCCATTCATTAGAAACTACTGTTATTCTAGTTTTTTTTAAGCACAATTTGAATTGGGCTAACCCATTTACTATCAGATATAGGATAAATGATCCCAACAGCAAGTAATTTACTGACTTCCAATTTTACCACTTCAAGGAGAGTGGGATTTAACTGGCGTTGAGCTTTACTTATTGGCTTATAATCATCATCCAAAAGTATATGGTGCATACAAATATATGGTCTAATCTTGGTAATATCATCCAATGTCCATCCTATCGCCTTTTTACATTCTCTCAAAATATCAAGTAGTTTTTATTCCTGCTGTTGAGAGAGGTTATTGGAAATAATGACAGGAAATTGGTCAATACCCTCAAGATAGGTATATTTTAAATTAGATAGAAGTGGTTTTAATTCCAACACCGGGGGGTTTTGGATTGAGGGATGGGATTTAGGGGGAGTGAGGTCCATGAAACTGTCTATCTTCTCATGTTTATTCTCTAAAGATAGAGAATCTATTGAAATGAGATTTTCAGAATCATCGATGGTCATGGGTACCTTATAATGAACACACTCATCAATTAAAGAACAAAATTTACTCTTTTCAGAACCCACACAACACTCAAAACATGAATCAAATCTCAAATCATCCAAAGGTGAAGAATAGGAAAATGAATCAGAGTATGGCTCAAGGAGAGAATTGTGTGTGTGTGTGTGTAATTTGAGAGAATTTCCATCGAATAGATAGAAAGAGTGGATTTATCTTAAATGGGGTGTTTCATAGCCTCAAGGATGTTAAAACTTACCTTTTATCCACCGAACTATATGGACATCATACCATTGTGAACGTTGATGATCATCTTTACTGTTTTGAGGAATGGACTCCCAAGAATGAGAGGGGCATGTCCTTGGGTTCGGGTATCCTCCATCTCAATAATGTAGAAGTCAGTGGGGAAGATGATATTATTTAATTTTACAAGGACATCCTCGACTACTCCTGATGGGTGTGTTGTGCTCCGGTTGGAAAGTTTCACTATGATTCCTATCGGTTGAAGCTCTATAACCTGTAGAGAAGTGTACAAAGATTAAGGAATTACATTAATTGAAGCACCTAAATCTAGCATATCATCTGAAAATAATGTGTCCCCTACGGTGCAAGGTATCGTGAAAGTTCTCAGATCCTTGAACTTGGTTGGCATTTCTAGTTGAATTAAGACTAAGACATTCCTTCCCAAGTTGACTCTCTAATTCCCCTTCAATCTCCTTATATGGGTGAAAATATCTTTAAGAAATTTGGCATATTTAGGGACTTGTTTAGCTACATCCAATAAAGGAATGTTAACTTGTACCTTTTAAAATGTATCCATTATTTCTTTATCAATGTCATTATCACAATTCTTCTCATATTTAGAGAGTATTTAGGGGAAAGGAAGAGGAATGGATTATTTATGGGAATCCTCAATGATAATTGTTTTACCCTTTTGGTTTTGTTTTTCTTCACTAGAATCTTTTATGGGAAGAGAAAGATTTTTTTCAAGAGGGGGACATACCTGTTGCATAGAATCATTGGATGAAGAAACTTCCTTACCACTACGAAGTGTGATTGAACATATATTAACTTTGTCTTTTGGATTAACAATGGGTTGGGATAGTAGTTGTCTAGAACCTTGCATCTTGATTTCACCGATAGTGTTTTCCAATTTTCCTACTTGAGTTTGTAGGTCTTGAATAGATGGTTGTGTGGTTTTTTGGAACTGGAGGTTTTGGGATGCCATTTGCTTCACCATGTCATCGAGGCTTGGTTCACATTTGGGAGGAGGAGGAGGATTATTCTGAGAAGTTGAGGGATAAGAATATTTCATACCTTGGCCTTGTTGATACCAATTTTTCTTAGGGTATAGCTCGGGTTGCCTCCTTATTGGTACTATGGTTATGCTTTCCACTTGGGGTTCGGATTTTACCTAAATAGTTCTTGCTTGAAGGGTGGTTCTTTCTGAAAAGGATGCCCTGGGAATACTACTACATAAGACTCAGATGAATCTTAAAGTTGTGGGAACTAGTCATAAAAATGAGTGTTATCAAAGAAAATACCACATGGTAATGGAATAAAAGAAGAGTTTGAGTTACCTTTTGCTTGACCTAATTGACTTATAAGGGTATGAATCTCATAAATTTTATTATATACCTTTTGTTCTAGGTCTGAATGACTTACCTCATGAGCTCCTCGGTTTGTTGCAATTTCTCATGTACCAAATTGTTTTGCATTTTGAGCCATGTTGGCTATTAATTCATGAGTAGCGGAAGGAGTTTTATCAATAAGGGCACCACCAACGGTAGCATCTATCATTCCATGATCCATGGGGACAAGTCCCTCATAGAAGTATTGAATTAGCAATTGTTCAATAATTTGGTGGGGAGAACTTGAGAAAAGTCTTTTGAATCTCTCACAATATTCATGAAGGGTATCTCCTTGTGATTTCCTAATTCCACAGATTTCTTTTCTAATTGATTCCATTCGGGAGGCAGGGAAGAACTTATCTATAAATAGTTGTTTAAGGTCATTATAGCCCCCAATTGTGATAAGCAGATAGTATATCCAGTCTTTGGTTACACCATCAAGGGAGAAAGGGAAGGCCCTAAACTTAATTAGGTCCTCAGACACATTTTTGGGTTTCATGGTGGAGCACACTATGTGAAACTCTTTGAGATGTTTGTAAGGGTCCTCACCAGGAAGACTATGGAATTTGGAAATTAGGTGGATGAGGCGTGATCTCATCTCAAATTTGGGTGCTTCCTCAGGATATTGGATATACGTAGGTTGGTACTCCACGTCCAGGGTGGTTAGTTCTTTTAAGATTCGAGTATTTGCATCCATGTTTTCTTGGGTTTAATTGGGTTCAATTTTTGAGTGTTCTAGGACCACATGAGGTTCCACAAGGGGTTACTTAGTGTTACTTGATTTACCTACTCTAGATTCCCTAATTTTTGAGTGAAGTGTCTTTTCAATTTCTAGGTCAAATTCAAGCAGTTTTTCTTTTTCTGATCGGATCATGAAAATAAGTTGTGAACTTTCTTTTTTTGTATTTTTTTTATTTTTATGATTGAATATGGATAAAATAAAAGAACTTAATAAGGTTGAATAGATAAAATAAAAGAAATTGTTATACTAAAGAATTAGATAGAGAAGAGGAAGGAGAGAGAGAGAGAAAGAACACACAAAAACAAATAAAAACCAAAAAAATAGTAAAATAGGGGGTGGATAATGAAATTATTAATAATTAAATAAAATAGTAAAAGGTAAAAAATGATCTTGGATCCTCGAAAATGGTGCCAAAATTTGATCGCATTGTTGAGCGCGTCAAATTAGTTTAGTTTTTTACTAGAATTTTTGCAGTATAGTAGGAACCCTATGTCGTCTCTCAAGGGAGCCTTAGATCATTAATTCAAAAATATAGTTGTGATTATAAAAATATAAGTGGAATTTGATTTTGGAAAACTTGGGGTTTTATGATTTAATACGCAAAAATAAATAGGAAAGTGATAAAAACAAATTGGAAGTTAACAAAAGTAATTAAACGTGATCAACCCGGGGAAATCTTGGGATACTCATCCTTCATTTCTTCAAGAGATAGGGTTATGATATTTTAATCCCTGGTTTTTAACACCTAGAAATATAATGTTACTGATTTTATACTAGGATACCTCCTAGTTTTCAATCAGAAACACACAATGATTCATCAGATACCGCCGATGATTTAGTGATTTGTGTTCAACTTCATAACCAAAACTCACCAAGGAAACACACGAAGAGCTCAATACGCTATCTAGGTCTGTATGTTATTTAAATTTGTACCATGACTTGAAATTACATGTCCACTATAGTGTTTATGTGAGTTCAATTAAACAATATGAACCACACAAATACTATAATTGAAAGGGGGAGAAGAAGTGGTGAACGGTGTGTGAAACATCACATGAATGGGTACCCCCAAACATGATCATATGAGTTGAGCATGACATACCAGTACATAACTCAATAAAATAATAATATACGATGATTAAAAACAACATAACAACCTAGAATTAAAAATATCATTCAAATATTACAAACATGAATCTTGGGATTTACATCACATTCCTCCCCGGGTGATCACAAGGAGTTTAGAAATCCATGGGAGGGGAGGAAGAAGAAGATGTTTAAGTAGAACTTCCCATAGCCTCCAGAACATCTAGGGATTATGATAAGACTCATTTAAGACTCCAAAATGGTATCACCTTTCCTCCTAGTATAACTTTCAAATGGGGTGCCCAAGGTGCCAATTTATAGGCAAAGTGGGAGGTGGTTTTGGGCACCCTAATTTCGATAATCCTCTTGGTCCATGGTTTTTTCCAGGAATAAAGTCATAAATCACTTTTAAAAAAACTAAAAAGTTGTTGTAATACACCTTTTCTATATCCATGTAAAATTTGGTGGTCATATATTGATTATAATAATATATATTACTAAAATACTGATGAAAAGTTTTGACCCTGTGTAGATTCATTTTATTGGTCATATTAGTTCGTATGGGCCTCTTAATGGATGAATTGGGCTTTGATTCCTTCATGAAAGTTGTAGAAGACGAATATTTGGATCTCCTCACAAAATTTTATCCCAATTGGTTGTATTAATTTCTCTTATCATTCCAAATAGTGTAAATGTATTCATGGGATTCCATGCAGTATGGCTCATTTTCCTTCCGCATTATCGTGGGCTCTCCGAATCACCTCCACCTTCAATGAAATCATCAAAACAAGTGAAATTTACCTTTTTAATAGTGAAAATAAAAAAATTATTTAATCATTCATGAAGTAAAAATTTGTTATTAAAATTATAATTTTCAATACAAAACCAGTTTAATACATTGGTGTAAGGGTGAAATAAAATAGTGAATCGTGGTATGATCAATGGCACCTACTGAGTTGGTAGAACTTAAGATCCAGATTACAGATCTTAAGGCTAAGATATTTATTCTTCCTAGTGTGTCACCATGTTCTTCACCTTTATTCTTTTCTAATAAGGAATATGGGAGTCTCAAACTTTTTATTGACTATTGAAAGTTAAATCAGGTGACCGTCGAGAACAAATATCCCTTACCCAGGACTGATGATCTCTTTGATCGGCTTAGAGGGGATCATTATTTTTAAATATTAACCTACGGTTAGGGTACCATAAATTGAGAGTATGAGAAGAGGATATACCTAGGATAGTGGTTAGGAGCCGGTATAGGAATTTTGAGTTTATGGTTATGTCATTTGGCTGCACTAATGCTCCTGTGGAGTTTATGGTGTTGATGAAGCAGATCCTTCATTGGTTCTTAGAGTATTTTGTTGTGGTTTTCATGGATGATATTTTGGTTTACTTCAAGTCAGAGGATTAGCACATTGACCATTTGTATATCATTATTTTAACTTTGATAGAACATCGATTGTATGGTAATATTTCGAAGTGTGAGTTTTGGATTGAAGGAGTAAAGTTTTTGGGGCACATTATATCTAATAGGGGTGTCTCAGTGGATCTAGAAAATGTACTAGAAATTATGTAATGGAATCAACATAGAAATATGTTTGAGATCTGTAGCTTCTTGGGTTTTGGATGGTTATTACTAGAAATTTGTTTGGGACTTCTCCAAGTTTTCATCTATGATGACCACTTTAACTGGTAAGGGTATAAAGTTTGAATTGGATGAAAAATTTCATAGATATTTTGAGGATATAAAGGTAAGTTTGACTTCAGAACTAGTTATGATTCTTCCAGACCTAGTTTGAAGTTATGAGGTTTTCAGTAACGATTCTAGTATGGTTTTGGGATGTGTCTTGATGCAAGGGAAATAATTGGTGGCCTATAGCTCATGCTAGTTATGACCTCATGAGAAGAAATACCCTACCCATGATCTTGAGTTATTATCAATTATGCATGCACTCAAAACTTGGAATCATTATCTCTTTGGGAATTGGTTATAGTGTATTATGATCATAAGATCCAAAAATATATTTTTACTCATAGGGGTCTAAACTTGCAACAGATACACTAGGTGGGGTATCTTAAGACCTTTGATTTTGATATTTCATACACTCTTGAAAAAGTGAATGTGGTTTCTAATGAATTGAGTAGAAAATTACTGACACAATCCATGAATTAATTGATTGAGGAGTGGTATCTGATGAGTTTTTTTGTTGATATGAGCTTGGGAATAGAATAGGCTGGTAGAAAGGTATGTCTGAATTTGATGAAGGCTAAGTTTTCATTTTATGATCAAGTTTGACTTGAGAAGATGTCTGACTCTAAGTGCCAATGATTTAGTAAAAGACTTTATGGTAGGGAGACCTCAGGTGAGTAGTCTCAATCTCCTAGTGGATCATTGTGCTTTTGGTTTTTTTATTTTCTCTATGGCGGGAGTTGATGGACAATGGAAACCATTATTATTGGTCTATAAACCCAATAACTACTAATATGTATCATGATTTGAGACATCGTTATTGGTGGTGGGGGATAAGATTATCGATTGAGGATTTTGTATCACGATGTATTACATGTCATAGAATCAAGACATGCCTTCTATTTTGTTACATCCCTTACCCATTCCGATATATTAATGGGATGATATTTATATAGATTTCATCATTTGTTTTCCATGTTCTCTTAATGGGAGGGATGTGAATTGTTTGATCATTGATTGACTCATGAAATTAGTGCATTTACTACCTATCAAGGAGATGATGAAGGTAGAACAGCTTGGGGACTTGTCTATCTGAGATATTGTGAGAATTTATGGGGTTCCCTCTATGATTGTTTCTAATAGGGACCTGAGGTTCACATTTAGGATTTGTAAAGGTTTTCAGGAGTCTATGGGTTCCCATATCAAATTGAACACAACATATCATCCTCATATGGATGGATAAACTTAGAGATTCATACAAGTTCTTAAGGATATGCTCTGGGCTTGTGTGCTTTATTTTGATGGTTATTGGGAAAAGAATTTTTCTCTATGTGAGTTTTCCTATAATAATAGTTATCAAGACATGATTAATATAGAGATCTATGAGGATTTTTATGGTCATCCATGTGGATCTCCCTTGTGATGGGTAGAGTTGGGAAAGCGGTCCTTAGTTGGAATGAGTCTTGTTTAGGAGGTGATGGAGAGGGTGCAGTTGATCCGGAAGAGATTGATCACAGCAAAGAGTCATCAGAAATATTATGAGGACTGTTGGTAGTGGCTATTGGAGTTTAAGGTTGGTGATCAGGTCTTTGTTAGAGATTCACCTTGCTTGGGACATCGACGGTTGGGTAAGTAGGGTAATTTGGAATTGAGGTTTTTGGGCCCCTTTGAAATCATTGGATGACTGGGAAATGTGGCCTATCATTTGGACTTACCATTTTTTTTGAATTCTATCCATAACATGTTTCATGTTTCCCAGCTAAGGAGGTATTGACCAGATCCTTCCCATGTGATTGGGGAGGATTTCGATCTTAAGCCCGATATCACATTGGTTGAGAAACTGGTTCAGATTATGGATCGTTGATAAAAGGTGATGAATGGTAAAATGATTCCTCCAATCCATGTACTGTGGCAGTGTGGATGGGATATCCATGAGATGTGGGAGTGTAAATTTTTATGAGGCAGTGGTGACCTTGAATTTTTGTGAGTCTAGGAATATGAGGAATTTTTAGGGAAATAAATCATTTATGGTGGGGATATTCTAACAACCCATTATCTTCCTTTAGGTATACCGTGTCTTTTGATTTTGGTTTCCCTTTTTGTTTGGGTGCATTGTAGGATTCTTGGGAATGGAGAGCCTTTGGTTGGTTAAAATTATCTGGAGTTTAAATATGTATGTTTTTTGAATTAATGGAGTCCTGGTATAAAGGTTTAAATGGATTTAGAAGATGATCCTTGGGACTGAAGAACCTTAAGTTTGAGATCGAAGGATTTTTGTAGGGAACTAGGTTGAGTACTGTCTACTAGGAATTTACATGTCATGTAATGGTATTACACATCATGTGATGGTCATTAGTAAAACATCATGAGTATTGGGCATGGCATGAAATATTTACATGGCATGAATTGGTTTCACATAGAGTAAAGGTTGAAATCTAGATTTTTATTAGAGGTGACATGTTTTTCATTATCTTTTTTATTTTTGGGATTACACACTATGTAAAGGATACATGATGTGTAACCCTCAAGATTATATGGGTCATGTATTGTGAGTCATGTCGGGCCTTGTGCCTTGGGCCTATGGTTCATGTACGAGTTCCCCTTCATCCCTTAAAAGGGGGATTATCTATAATAAAATAAAATAAAAAGCCTTCAGGCCATTCGGGGGGTAACCCTCAAGATTATAGGTTTTAATTGCACTACATGCCTGATTTGTGTTTCATTCAGTCCACGACCCATCCTCTCAAACCCCTAGGTAATTTTGGGAAATTTTATAGATCTCTGCTCTTTCTGGATCATTCGTTTGGTGATTTATCATCATTATGGTTGTGATGCATCCTTCCAGGTAAGTGTTACTTCTGGTTCTTCATTTATTTTATTTCAGCTATGGTATTGGATATGGCTTTCATTCAGATTCATGGTCTATTGATTTTTTCTATTGATACTTTGTAGTTTCTTGTTGGTCATTTTCTATCGAAGTTTGATCCATGATTTTTTTATCTCTATTTTAGAAGGTAGATAAGGTTCCATTATTCTTGAGGATGGTGGATCTATTCAAGTGTTTCTAATTCTTGTATTTCTATATGTTATTTTTTAAATGGATTTACTTTGATGGAAAAAGGGTTTGTTAAATGTGATCATGATTTTGGAAATGGTTTTTGAAAAAACTTGTCACAATGGGAACCTTGGGTGCATCTGGAAATAGATGTAGGTGACCCTAGTATGTGTCACATCACTAGGGGTTGATTTGTGATATCAACACACTATGGTAGGACTCGACATTGGCCTGGTTTAGACTTCTTTTATGTCTAATATGTATTCCCATAGGCTAGAGCCCAAATGGTTTGCTTTGTCTTTTATACCAAGTTTATCGCAGGATGCTTTATTTCATGAATATTTTCTCACATTTTTAATTTACCTAATTTTATTTTATACCTAATATATTCCTATTTGGTGAATATGTTATGCATTTATGGAAAGCAAAGGAAATGTTTAAAAATGATTTTATTTATGAAACAAATATTATTAAACTGGATTATTTTTTTAAAATCTAAAACTTGTGAATTATTGATATTAGAACTTGTATAGATTCTTTGGTGGAATACTATTGGGATTTTTTCTCACACCCTACTTTTTCCTTTGGGAGGATGTAGACTTTTTTTTGTAGGATCCTCATAAAGGTAATGGTATATTGTAGCATGTTGGCTTCTCTTATCTTCATTGCCTTCAGTTTAGAATGGTTTGGAGGTGACGATTGGTCACATGGAGACTTCTTGATCTTGTCTAATTCATACTTTTCTAGTTTATCCAATTTGGATTGGTTTATATGGATCTAGTTTTATCTTTTTCTTCTATTTTGTACTCTAGTTGTATGTCTTTATTTGGTTATATTCAAGACTTGTTTCTTTTATCTTTGTTATTCATCATCATGATGGGTTAGATCATGTGGATTGTCTAGTTAACTTGAGTTGGTCTATTACACACTACCATAGCCACTTGGGAGTTTAGCCAAATGTAGTAAAATTAGATCCTATATTCCTCCTTTAGCATGAACACTGCACACTTCTAGTATTTCCTATATTTCCTTTCTTTTTTCACACCCCCTTTCTATAAAAACCTTCATATTTTTATATCTCTCTTATTCTTTGAAAATAGAGGGGAAATTGTTCAAATTTGATTCTAAGCATCAATATATTATTGAGAAGCTTCCCACAAATGCAACAAATAATCGATGAATTCTATATGTGGCACTATAAATATAAACTCTTTCTTTGTATGCACATGGGTTTACAACATTAAATATTCTTGCGCATATAATTCATTTATTCGACTTTATTATTTTTCTCCCTTAAGCAGTGACTCTTCATATTTTCCTTTGATGAATCCATGTAGGTCTATCTTCATGACAACCTAGAAG
Organism: Viscum album; assembly: GCA_963277665.1. NCBI lineage: Eukaryota > Viridiplantae > Streptophyta > Magnoliopsida > Santalales > Viscaceae > Viscum > Viscum album. Next base: position 933,214,375 of record OY728141.1, read on the forward strand.
TATTTTTTAGAAATCCATATTTCTTGAAATTTCACAGAGTGTTGAGCATAAAGCTTTAAAATATTTATTGTACAGATTTACTCATCATAAAGATTTGAAGAATTATGGTGGAGTTTAAATATTTATGTTCAAGGTTCAAAAATATATACAATACTGGGATTTTAATTTTTGGAAAGTACAGAGAGGGTTTGAGTCATTATTTAAAGCTTTATAAAAGTATATCAATGTTTTCTAATGGAGTGAAATTTAACAAACCAACCCGAGTCAACTACATAAGCCACCCGAGCTGGCCCATCACAGTGAGGTCTAAAAAAGATAAAGGAAACAATTATTGAATATAACCAAAACAATACATACATATAAATTACAACATGAAATAGAAATATACAACCAGATCCATATGAACCAAGTCAAATAGTCTAATCTATAAAATTATGAATCACACAAGACCAACAAGTCTCCATGTGACCAAATATCACCTCTAAACCATTTCAAACTGAAGGCAACGACAATAAGAGAATCTATCATGCTACAAGATGACCTTCCCTTTACCAAGATCCTTTAAAATAAGGTCTACAACTACCCAAATTCAAAAATAGGGTGTTATTGTGAAGCCTAATAGGCTTCCACCAAAGAATCTATACAATTTCTAATATCAATAATACACAAGTTCTAGCTTTAAAAACAATAATCCAGTTTAATAAGCATTTTTAAAAAATGAAACCATTTTTAAACATTTAATTTGCTTTACATAAATTCATACCATATTCACCAAATAGTAATATATCAGGCAATAAAAATAGGGAAATTAAACATGTGAGAAGTTATCCATGAAATAAACCATCATCTGATAAACCAGATATAAAATACAAAGCACACCATTTGGGATCTAGATTACAGGAATACATACTAGATATAAAAGAAACATAATCTAGGATGATGTCGAATCTTTCCACAGTCTTTCAATGTCATAAAGTAGACCCTAGTGATTCCACACACACTAGGGTCACCTACATCTATTTCTAATGCACCCAAGGTTCCCACTATGCCAAGGTTGTTCAAAAACCATTTCCAAAATCATGTTCACATTTAATAAACTCTTTTTCCAACAAAGTAAATTAATTTTAACAAGAAAATATAGCAGTAAAAGAATTATCAACACTTTAATAGATCCACCTACCTCAATAATGATGAAACCCTATCCACCTTCGACAGTGGAGATTAACAAAAAATGGATCTTCCTTCGATAGACAAGGCTTGATAAGAAAATGAAAAGGGTCGATATAAAACATCAATATGACACAAATATGAACAAAACCTGCATCAAATGCTATAAATGAAAACAGATAAACAAATAACCATAAGGAACACTTACTTGGAAGGATGCACCAAAACCACAATGGCAATCAATCACTGAACGGATGATCTAAAAGAAGTAGAGAACTTTAAAATCACCCAAAATTTCTTAAGGGTTCGAGAGGAAGGGTTGTGGACTAAATGAAACACAAATCAGGCATTTATAGAACTTAAAACCATTGGGATTTTAAAATTACATGTCATGTATCCCTTACAAAGTGTGTAATCTCATGAATTAAAAATACATCAAAAAAGTGTCGCCTCTGATAAAAATACAGACTTCAACCATTACATGATGTGAACCCAATTCACATCATGTAAAGATTTTACCCCTAGAACAACACTCACAAGATATTCCCAATGACCATTACATGATGTGTAATCCCATTACATGATGTTTAAAATCCTAGTAAATAGTACTCATCCTAGTTCCCCACAGAATTCCTTCGAACCCAAACTTATGGTTCTCTGATCCCAAGGAACACCTTCTAAATCCAATTATTCCTTTATGCCCTATATCTATTAATTCAAAAAAATATACATCCCCAAACTTTAGGTCATTTTTTTCAACCAAAGGATCTTCATTCCTAAAAATCCCATGATGCGGCCAAACAAAAAGGGAAACCAAAACAAAATACAAGGCATACTTTAAGGAAGATAACATGGTGTTACAATATCTCCAACATAAATTCTTTTTTTTTACCACTAGTACAAAACTGGGTTTATTTGACACTAAAGTTTTAACAGTACTAGCTAAAAGAACTGTTAAAAATACTCTTTCTCAATACTAGAAAAATAACTTTTTAAAGGGAGTCTTTAACAGTGCTTTTTTAGCGCTATTAAAAGGGGTCTTTAACAGCGCTAAAAACACTGTTAAAGGGGGACCTTTATCAGTGCTTGTAAAAAAGCGCTGATAAAGCCCACCCCCCTTTATCAGTATTGGTAAAAAAGAGCTAATAAAAAGATAATTTATCATCACTTCTAAAAAAACACTGATAAAGGGTATATTTCAAAAAAATCATTAAAAATAATATATTAATATATAAATATATTTATATTGATATAAATATAATATAAATTTTTTAAATATGTTTTAGATAAGGATAAATAGTCATTTGTATATAATATATAAGATATTTAGTGAAAATTTATTATAACTCTAGAAAATCCCTACAAACTCAAAAAAACACAAAAAACGATAATAACTCTAGAAACCCTTAAAACCCATAAAAATGTTAAGAAACCCTAAAACCCTAAAATGACCATAACTTTTGATTAGAGAATCCATTTCAACTCCACAGATAGTAAAATAGAATATTATTAAATGATCTAAAACCACATAAGTTTTAAATCATGTGATAATAAAAGGAATAAAATATATTATAGTTTCAAAAAAGTTGGAAATTGAACTCGAAGTTCAAATAGACATAAATTTTGGTTCGGGTGTCCATTTGGGCTCCACCACATATTAAATCAAATTCTATGACAAGATCTATTCCATAGAGGGTCTAGGTATGAGTTATTTGAGCTTTTTCATATTTTTAAACCCCCAAAAAGACCCATAATGCCTCCAAAACTGAGTTTTTAGTCGGGATACCCCAATTTATTAAAATTTAAATAGCTATAACTTCTGATTTGGGTGTTCGTTTAGCTTTTACCATATATAATATCAAATATCATTTCATGATATTCAATTTGACTAGTTATAGAGATAAAATAGACAACCATATTAGAAGTTTTGTCGTTTCATGGTTTTTAGGGGTTTTAGGGTTTTCAGATTTTCTTAACATTTTTATGTGTTTTAAGGGATTTTAGAGTTAATATCCATTTTAAAAATATATATATAAATAAATATGTATTTAAAATATATATATATATAAACATATATAATTGTATGGATAAAAAATATAATGAAATATATATATATAAATATATAGATATATCATAAAATGTAAAACAAAATAGTATAGGGGAGTGGAAAAGGCACTGGTGTATAAGCTAGAGGTCTCAAGTTCGAAAATCAATGGAGGCAGGGGCGCATGCTGGGGGTGGTATTATCTAAAGCACTGATAAAGGGGTGTGGGAATCACTGATAAAGGGGGGAGTGCTAATAAAGGGGGGTTGGGGTGTGAAAAAAATTATACCCTTTATCAGTAGGGCATTTATCAGCACTTTTTTAGCGTTGTTAAAGGGGGACTTTATCAGTTATTTTTACAAGTGATGTTAAGATAACCCTTTAACATCACTTACATTATCAGTGATTATATAGTGATGATACATCCCTTTTACTAGCACTGTTAAAGGCCTGATTTGCTGTAGTGTCCCCAAAAATTCCTCAGATTCCTGGACTTTAAAAAAGTGAAGGGCACTGCTACCTCATTAATAATTCCTTCCCCCATATCTCATGGATATACCGTTAACACTACCATAGTACACAGACCAGGGGAATCATTTTACCATGAAACACCTTCTCTCAATTATCCATAATCTAAACTGGTTACTCAACCACTATGATATCGATCTCAAGATCAATATCCTCCCATTAAATCACATGGGAAGGATCTGGTCAATACCTTGTCGACTAGGAAATGTGAAACACATAATGGATAAAATTAAATCTAGATGGTAATTCCAACTAATAGGACACCTTTCTCAACCATCCAATGATCTCAAAGGGGCCCATAAACCTTGATGCTAGCTTACCTTGCTTACCCAATCAATAATTTATCAAACGAGGGGAAACTCTAAGAAAGAACTGATCACCAACCTCAAACTCCAATGGCCAATTAAGATGGTCCGTATAAGATTTATGACGACTATATTCCATGATCAATCTCTTCCAGATCAACTTCACCATCTTCTTCATCTCCTAAACAAGACTCAACCCAACCAAGGACTGTTTTCCCAACTCTGCCCAGCACAAGGGGGGTGTACATGGCCACCCATACAAAGCCTCAAAGGGGTCCATATTAATCGAGGCATAATAACTATTGTTATAGGCATAATAGACCAAAGTAAAATTATTTTCTTGAGAACCACTAAAATCAAGTACACAATCCTGGAGCATATCCTCAAGATCCTGGATAACTCTATCTATTTTTTCATCCATATGAGGATGATATGTTGTGCTCAATTTGATCTAGGAACCCATATCCTCCTGTAAACCTTTCTAAAATCTAGATGTGAACCTCAGTTCCTTATCAAAAACAACCATAGAGGGAATCCCATGAATTCTTATAATCACTCATACATACAAGTCCCTAAGTTGTTCCACCTTCATCATCTTTTTAATGGGTAATAAATGCACCTATTTCATGAGTCAGTCAATGGTCACCCAAATCCCATCCCTCCCACTGGATTCTTTGGTAAAAAAATGATGACATCCATGGAAATATCATCCTATTTCCATACTGGAATGGGTAAGGGGTGTAACAAACTAGCATGCCTCTGGTGTTCCTCCTTGATTCTTTGATAAGTAAGTCACTGTGATACAAAATCCATGATTGACCATCTCATCCCCTACCACCAATACCAACATCTCAAATCATGATACATCTTGGTAATACCTTGGTGTATGGACCAGGAAGAATGGTTTCCACTATCCATCAACTCCTTCCTTGGGGAAAATGGAACAACCAATCTATTTGAAAAGCACAAATCTCTAATGGGAGACCAACACCACTCACCTAAGGTTTCCCCACCATAAAGGATTTTACTAAAGCATTGGAACTGAGGGTCAAAAATATTCTCAAGATAAACCCAGTAATAAATTGATGATTTATCCTTCATTGAATCTAGACATACCTTCCCAACAGCCTCTTCTATTCCCAAGCTCATCTCAACAAGAAAACTTCTCATAGACCACTCCTCAATTGATTCTTTTACGTCTTGTGTCAATAACTTTCTGCTCAATGCATCGGCAACCACATTTCCTTTTACAAGAGTGTATTAAATATCAAAATCAAATCTCTAAAGATATTCCACCTAACATATCTATCTCAAGTTAATATACTTATGAGTAAAAAATATATTTTAGTCTCTTATGATCATTATACACTGAAAATTACTCCCCAAAAAGATAGTGATGACATGTTTTGAGTGCGTGCATGACTACTATCAATTCAAGATCATGGGTAGGGTAGTTCTTCTCATTAGGTCATAATTGGTGTGAGACATAGGCAACCACCTATTTTCCCTGTATCAAGAAACATCCCAAACCCATACCAAAAGCATCATTCTTGATCTCCTTTAGATGAGTTTGAGATATATCAAAAAGTGTAAAACAAAATCTTCCCACCTCTATAGTGAATCCATTGGCTGAACTGGATACTTCACCTTACAATAGGGATATATCCTTCCATTCATGATGTGCTATCATCTCATATAAAAATAAGGAAGATGAAGACATCTATGGGTCTCTGGGTGTTTTTAACAAACATGAGGATCTTAATCTATCTAATACCCACTATCATTTCATGATAGTGGTTTATAAATTCATAAGGAAACCCCTTAGGTTGTAGCATTTACTCATGAATTCAAACACATGTATAAATTCTGTGGATGGTTCATGCATTGTATGCATTTAATCCCTATACATTTCATATAAATATGAAATGATTTCATTTAATAATAGCTTAAATGGGTGAAACACAAAATTATAAATGTTTATCATTTTATTGTATGCACATATTGCATAAAATAATATACCCTTATGTGCATGAAAATCATAATTTTCATGATATATATATATATATATATCATATATATAAGGCTTTAGAGCATATCTCCATCAATATCCCACTTGCACTAAAGCCTAATAGACTTTATGCCATTTCACTTTATATTATATCGTATACAATAACTTGTGAAACCATATCCAAAACTCCTTTTAGATATCTTCCAAAACACTTTTGGAAAGTTATCATTAACTTCACCTTGTGTCACATCACATGCAATACCATATGAACATCCATCCAAAACACTTTTGTATTAACTATAAAACACTTTTATAGTGGCTCTTTGAGTCAAAATCAATCCTCATCCAGTCAACCACAAAGCATGACCCCATAGAACATTATAGCTTTGAAAAAATATATGAATCTTTGGATCAATATATGTAAGAAAAGAGTTTCCTCTAGAAAAGAGTCAATGATACTCAAGATATAAAGGTATATGACGTGATCTATATCAAACACATGTATCTATATACCTGTGTCCACCAGTTTGCATCATATGAAAACATACATTCTCATATTTTCCCTTTGTCCAAGAAATCAACTGACCATGGGACATGGATCATGTTAATCTTATATAGCCAACTCATTTGTTCTCAAATCTCTGAGTATAGATTGATCTGATTGATGAATACATCACATGTCATTTATTCTTATGGATAAGAACATCACATGTACCTTATCCAAATATCTATAAAATATCTAAGTCTATTTGAACACGCCCATAGTCTATATCAATCAAGGGATTAGATGTCATACTTATCATATAAAAGGAAAATTCTCATCTTGGTTAAGCTCTAACTGATGAAATGATAAGCAACATACCCAACCACCCCCGTATTAGCTAAGTCAATATATATAATTGCATAAGTAGGGTATAAAATTATGAAGTTTATCATTGTAGATATCTATCCAACCTTAGGTAGTGGGGACTCAAATATGATCCATGAACCCCTAGTATACCAAATACATCTGTATGAAACTCCATGTGGTAGCTTATCTAGCACACACAAAGAATCATATTCTTTGCTCTGTGACTCATAAGAATATTTTTTATCTCTATAAAATAATCATACTCATATTAACCTTAACATTTCATCACAACCTATAATACTCCTTGATGAACATAAGTTATGGATAAACTCAAAGTAATGCTTTGAGAGGTCAATTATTATTACACTTCATAAAATATATATTTATGAATACATTTATGTAGCCAACAAGAATGATAAAATATAGTTTTACTTTAATATGATACATTTTAATATTCTTAAACTCTTTAAGAATATTTAACAAAACCAAAATAAGCACTAATTTATCATATCATATATGATAAACTGCCAAGTTAGCCTTATGATTACTACACTTTCTATGTTTTGTTAACACATTACATCATATTTAATATATTTCACATCTCTATATGACCATTTGATAAAACCCTACCACTAAACTCTTTAGTGAGAAACATATATGAATAAAGATATTTTGGATAATTGTGAGATTAGGAATCATATTCCTGATTGTTCAATTCTCTGAACATATTCAAACATCTTAACTTCACAACATAAAATTTTATGATGTCAACATCAGTTATCTACATAAAAATTTTTATAATCACTACCACAAAAATAGTTTTTCCCGGTGCCAACCTTTATCAGTGCTAACGAAAAAGTGCTGATAAAGGGGGGTACCTTTATCCGCGCTTTTTTTTAGCGCTGATAAAGCTACCCCCCTTTATCAGCGCTTTTTTTAGCAAAGATAAAGGGACACCCTTTATCAGAGCTTTTTTAGTAGCGCTGATAAAGGCTTGACTTGAAAAAAAATAATTAAAAATAATATATTAATATATAAATATAGTTATATTGATATAAATATAATATATAATTTTCAAATATATTTTAGATAAGTATAAATATACATTTACACTTAATATACTTAATATATAAGATATTTAGTGAAAATGGCTTATAAAAAAATTAAAAAAATATTTTTAATTAATAATTTTCTAATTATTATGGAGTAATAGTCATTTAATAACAATTTGAAGACTAAAAAATAAAAAAAATAAAAAAGATCCAAAATATGTTGAAAACGCAACTCGAACTTCAAACGGCCATAACTTTTGATCCGGGTGTCCGTTTGAGCTCTACCACATATCAAATCAAAGATTTCGATGAGATATACATCGTTGTGACCCAGGGGGACCTCGGTCAAGGTTTTTATGAGTCCAAAAAAGTCCCAGAAGGCCTCCAAAACTGAGTTTTTAGTCGGGGTACCCCGATTTTTTAATATTTTGTGGATTTTCAACCTTGTTTAAGGGGGTATTATTGGATTTTTTTGGTGGGGGGTGAATTTATTCCAAGGTATTACATTCATATTGATATTATTTTTTTGAAATTTTATCATTTTTTATAATGCACTTCTATTTATAATCAAATATATAACAATATCTACATATTTTTTATATATTCACACATAAAAATTTAATTATAAATATAAATAATAAAATATATTTACATATAAAATATATTAGCTTTATCTAAATAATAACTAATATCCATTTTATTTAAAATACAAATATATGAATATTTATATACCTGTATATTAATCTAACTATATATATATATATTAATCTAACTATATATATATATATTAATATAACTACATATATATATTAATATTACTATAAATATATATATTAATATTACTATAAATATATATATTAATATCCCTACAAATATATATATTAATATCACTATAAATATATATATTAATATAACTATATATATATTAATATAACTATATATATATATTAATATAAATATATATTGCTATACGAATAAATATAACTAAATATATATAAATAGCGATATATATTAATATAACTATATATATTAATATAACTATATATATATTAATATAAATATATATTACTATACGAATAAATATAACTATATATATATATATATAAATAGAGATATCATGAAATGGAAAACAAATCAAAATAGAGGAGTGGTAAGGGCTTAGGCGCGCAGGGGGAGGTCTCGAGTTCAAAACCTGGTGGAGGGAGGGGCGCGTGCGCATGGGGGAATAAGGGAGCTAGCGCTGATGAAGGGTGAGGGGTGCGTGCGGGGGCTAGTGGGGGTGGAAAAGCACTGTAAAAAGGGGGGGCTCAAGCGCTATAAAATCCCCCCCGATTGGCATTGATTTTTTAAATTTTTTTATTTTTTTAATTTTTTTTTATTTTTTTTACCTTTTATCAGCGCTTTTTTAAAAGCGCTGATAAAAGGGTCCTTTATCAGCGCTAAAAAGGAAGCGCTGTTAAAGCCGACATTGATAAAGGGGTCTTTTATCAGTGCTAAAAAAATCACTAATAAAGGACCCTTTTATCAGCGCTTTGTTTTAGCGCTGATAGAGGGGACCCCCCTTTATCTTCGCTGGCTTTAACAGCGCTTTTCTAGCACTGATAAATGTCATTTTTAGCGCTGATAAAAGCTGTATTTGTAGTAGTGAATTTCATCATCATCATTATTGGAACCCTATTCCATCAAAAAAATTCCTTGAAATAATGTAACTACTTACATTATTGTTTATCATCCCTCCTAAACTCTTTTTGGATAAAGAGACAAACACTTTACTTAAGATTAGTGTAATCATTTATTTATTAACTTTAAAATTCTTTAAGTTAAAACATGCTCCAACTAGCCTCTTAGATATTATATTATCTTCATAATATCTTTCTAGGATACACAAATCCTTTTATGTTAAGAAATAAAATTTATTTCCTTTCAATAGGAATATAAAACAAATAAAATATTATTTTCATATCATATATGGTATTCTATGTGTTTTAAACATTTTTATTTGAAAAAAATACTTTATTAAAATATACCACCAATGGGTGGTGGGAATAAATTCTCATATATTTTAACAAATATCTTGATAAACATTTTAACCTAGATAAAATTTTTGTATCCATATTATGGATAAACACTTATATCCATATCTTTTTCTAAAAACCTATTATAGAAATTGATGAATCATAAACCATGTGTATGAACTTAATCATCTCATAGCGGTTCATAAATATTTAATCGAACAACTTCTCTTATCATATAAGAGAAATTAAATGAAGATACACGTCGTTTTTATTTGATCTTGATAAAATCATTTACATTCAAATACTTGATGTAGTAGTTATTTACTACATCTCATGAATATAAACTACAAGATTGGTCAATTATTCCTTTGATTTTGAACTCCTGTATATTTAAAACACTTTTTATAATATACATTCAGTATCACATGACCTTCAAAATTGAATAATTAATTTCTATAACATCCATACCTAACATGGAAATTCCATAGAGTCTCACAAACTCCTTCAGGTATATCTTGGATAATCCAAACATATTGAATTATTATTATTCCTTGATGATAACACTAGGTTTCAATGACCTTGATTTTCTTCTTTAAGAAACATTTTTGAACTTTTAAACTAACTTTTCTTCTTCTAGTTTGAACATTTACTTAATTATACTATCTATACAGTACTTTAGAACCTAGACATCATATGCTTAGTTCATATATATTACCAACACTTTGAGAATATCGAGTAAACATTTTTTGAATTCAATCTTATTGTTGATACATTTCCATAGATGAAAATAGGATAAATTCCCAAAAAAGAACAGACCATTTATAGTCTCCCATTAAATCATGTTATAGAGATGAATAAATCATAACTGTGTGCATCAAAAACACCTTATCTCATTTTATTAAATAGTTTTTGTTTCCATGCTCTTCACAAGAGAAAAATGAGATAAAATACACATATTATGATAATTTTATCCAATATTTAAGCATTTAAGGTATCAATTTAGCAACTCCTTTTCTCTTTTACTTGAAAGAAAAATTCAAGCTTCAATTATTTTCATCTTCTAGCCTTTTGTATATTTACAGCATTTTGTAAAACATACAGTTAATATCATATATATTTTAGAATAATAGAATTTATTTTTATAACCATTAAATCATTAAGTAAACCTTTAGTCTCATTGATTCATCAATATATTCAATTATATTTAATATCATTTGACATACCCAATCATATCAAGTATATGAGACTAAAATTACTTAAATAATTAATGTACCAAATCATATTGAGTACATGAGTGAAGATAAATATTCATTTGGTCATTTTTCATCTAATTCCTTTTAAACCTTAAATGAATATATTTATGCTTACATATGCATCTAGATACATTTTTTGATCAATTTTAACCCTTGGTTATTGAGGAAGGAATTTTTTTTGACATAAAGAATAATTCTTAATAATTTTTATTAAATTACCAATATTTCTTAAGAAATTTTATTATATTGCCAATTTTATAAGTATCTTACATTAAGTTTCTCCTTTCAAGGATTAATCACAAATTTTATCTTGATGGTGATTATGATATTATCAATAACAAAATCTTTTATCACATGAGTATCATATTTTATAACCATTTAATAATAAATTTTATTAAATGGTATCCCACTAAAATGATGAACCCCTTTTGAAATTCATCATACCCATTAGTGGGAAAAGATTCATATTTCACTAATCAAATGACTCTGTTTTAGCATGAAAATAACCTCTTAGTTATTTAGGTAGGGAATCATCTTAATTATATCATATATGACTCTTGGATAGTTGAATAGAAAAATATTTATCTAATTCATCATATATATTAACCAAACTCTATTCCTCTTGTATCCCAACCCTTGGGGTTTCCTAGCTAGTGTATCCTAAAGAAAATGTCAAAAAAAAAATTATAATCATAATACAATCTAGTGGAACCTCTCTTTGGCATGAAACTAACCAAGGATTATCTAGTATCACTCGTTACTTTCTTGCCTTATACAAGATAATCAACGGGCACCCCTATTTGGCATGAAACTACCAAGTTGGATGATTGGGGTCTTAACAAGTGTCGCTTAGAAGGAATCTAACACTTATTATTTTAAGGGGATTTAATCTCACCATCTTATCTCATGTTTTTACCTTTTATATATACATACTTATAGTAATTTAGTTTGGAATTATATTCTCTCAACCAAATAAATACGTTTAACCCATATTGATATGTAACCCTTTATACAACCCACAATTTTTTGTTACTCATCCAAAATTAGAGGTCAAGTATATTCATACATATCAAAATGCATCATATGCACAAGGTATATGAACACTTCATGTAAAGGTTTATAATTATATGAGATTGGTAATCTTCGTATGAGTAAGCTTAGAGAAATAGATAAACAACCTCATTCACTTTCCTAGACAATGTATAGGCCTCTAAGTAAGTAGGTAGTCCAACCCCAAGTCCCTCTAATAAGGATACTTTACTCCAGAGACAATCCAATTTTTCATAACCCTAACACTTAATATGTACAAACTATATTCAACAACTAAATTCATGTTCATAACTTCAATTACTAACCGAGGTCAAGTTAGATGAAAAATTAAATTCATTATAGAGTCAGTCCTAACATGTAATGTAGGGCTCTATCCTAGAAGCGGTTTAACAAAATCATACAATATTCACATTTCTTAAAAAAAATTATAAACATGAATATGAAAGGGAATAACCTTTTAAATAAAATAAAAAATAAAATATTTAAACATGACATAAACATTTATGAAAAATTCATAAATAAAAGATAATTATAAACCCTTTTATAATTTTTCATCTTTAACATTATAGACATTCCAAAATTTTGAATATAAACATTTTATATTCATTCCAATATTAACTCTTTCATATTAATCATTATATGGAATTTCCATTTTTGAATATATGATATTATATGAATTATAAACAATTTACAATCCAGTTTTTATTATGTAAACGTTTTATATAATCTAAATATCATATATTTATTCATTATTTAAACCTTGATCATATCAATCACCAAAACACTTTTTATGGAGCTTAAATAATATTTATAGAATCCCCCCTTTATTTTGAAAATTTCAAAATAATTAATTATGAACAATTCATAATGTAAATATAAAAAATTTATATTATGGACTTATTTCATAATTTATAATCTTTTATAAATTATTTCTTATGATTTCTAAAAAAAATTATATATATATCATAATAATTCCCATATAATTTTTTAAAATATATTTTATATATTAACATTTAATATTTGGGAATAACATGTTTCATAAACATTTAATTAATTATAAAAAATTTATAATTAATTAATTTATAAACCTTTTATAAATTAAAATATCCCAAAATAACTTTTATAATAATTTATAAACATTTTATAAACTATATAAATCATTTTAAATGTTAAAAACATTTTTTAAATTGTTTAAAATAATTCTGATTACCCATACGCTTAGGGGTATTCTTGAATAAGGTTAGAGCCTTCTACCCTTATATAGGTAGTTTGGAAGCCCTTCCATAAAGTTAAGTCACTAATTACCTTCATGCAATGTAAATATAATGTGTTGCATAAAGGTAATTTAAATATTACCTTTACGCACCTCATTCTATGTAAGCGTGCAAATGATATTACCTTTATGTGAATGTTTTAAGTAAAGGTAGGTGTCATTTACCTTTATGGGGCCTTTTGGAACCACTACATAAGGGTAATACCTTAACACAAACCATTTGTGTAAGGGTAACAAGGATTTTACCCTTACATGAACTTTATGTGTAAGGGTATTGCGTAGGGGTAAGCGGCCGGTTACCTTTACGTAACCCTTTTAAAAAAACAACTACCTTTACGCAATCCTTATTTCACATAAGGGTAAGTTGTGATGACCTTTAAATAGACCAATTTGTGTAAGGGTAATGCCTCAGTTACCCTTACACATCTTAGTTGTGTAAGGGTAAGGTGTTGGTTACCTTTTCATACCCCAACTATATAAGGGTAAACCCTTTTATGAAATTGAATTTCTAAAAATGCAAAAATACTCTATTTTTTCTTATTCTTCTTCATTTCAATCATGGTTTCATAAATATAAAGCATAACCTACTCTAATACCACTGAAGTATATTATAAGAGTATAATAACAATTTTTATATAAATAAAAAAGCAATATTAATGTAAGGACCTGAACTTTTATAAATGAAAATCCATTTTAAATAAATAAATCCCTTATTAAGTAATGTGGTTATAGAAAACACATGCACTACTTTGGTTGTTTTGGAACATTATAAGTTATATATTGTCATATTTATAAGACCATTAATCATTGTAACCATTGATAATATAGTCATTGTATAGTGACTATTATGATTAGTATATATTAAGGGTTATGATAAAATTCAATTGACACAGGTGAAAGAAGTGGTGGTTTCGACCAACAGGATCATACCCTGTGAATCCCATTTATTGGAGCTTCTGAGGGAGATGAAATCATTGAGATTTGACCTTGAACAAGACTAATTTGAGATTCAATAACTGAATTATGAAAAAAAAACTATTTTCAAGATAATTTCAAGCTTATCAAGATCACAACTCAAACCATGTTCATCAAACCACCACAAGAATGTGTCACCATCTCACACTTTACCCTTGGGTGTATGCTAGTGTAATAAGGGGTTATGTATCTAGACCTTATAAATATGTTTTTTTATATTTTATTTTAAATTAAATAATTATTATATTTATTTATTTTTATTATTACTTTATAAATTATTAATGAGTTTGATAAAAATTAGATCTTGATATGAAGAAATCAAAATTGTATTTTTTGGAAAATATATATAAATATATATATATTCAATTAAGACACACTTTTTGAAAAATCCAATATTTTTTGAAATAAATGTTATTTTAATAAAATATTCTTATTAAATAATATTTATTTAAATATAAATGGTAATACAATGTAATAAAGTTCAATGTAATTTTTATAAGGGTTAGAAAGTCAGTATCGTAAAAATAATATTTTTCAAAAAATGAGGATTTTTATTTAAAATTAAAAAAACTCATATTTAGAAAATTATTTTGATAAAATAAATATTATTTTTGAAATCATCACATAAAAATTCTCCAATGGTGAATTTTTTATAATTTTATGAGACAATCGAATTTTTTGGTAAAAATTAAATAAGGTGTAAATATATGGTATGTATTATGACAACATAATGGACCAAATATGATGTAATAAATGCTATAAAATGCATACATGACCAATTATATATTTATCCTTTAAAATAATGTGTTTTGAAGTTATTTTATTAATTTTATAAACCCTTAATGAATCCTCCAAAACCTATATTATATTTTAAGGTTTTAAAATCAATTATTTATAAACATGACTCTCTTACACATCATCAAGGGTATTATTTTAATATTTTATATTATTAGCCTTATAAAATATTTAAAACCACTCCTCTTTGGCAGAAACCATGGTCAAAACAATGGTAAGGTTTGTGATTTTGATTATTTTTTCATATAGTCTAAAACCTAAGTTTAGAAATCAATAAAGAAATCCCCTCTCTTTTGCTGTAAATGAACACCCAACTTCCCACTCATATTAAATAAAAACACATTTATCATAAATTTATTATCCTTATTACTCTCTAAATACCTCCCAATGTGTTTCCAAACTCTTAAGAATACCCTCTCAAGATTTTAGAAGTGTCCTCTAGGGGTAAGGGATCTCCCTCTTATTTTCAATTCAAGCACCTTCTTTATACTTAGCCTTTTGAATATTTATTTATTATGTTTTAAAAGATTTATAATTATCCATTTATTTTCAAATTTATATTATAAGGATTAAATATCATTTATCCCCTCTCATTATAATCTTTTCCTAAGCCATTACTATGTCGAAGTAAGGGATTTATCTCTTCTTTTCCATTCAAGAACTTTCTTTGTATTTAGCCTTTTTAATATCAATTGATTATGTTTAAATGACTTTATAAATATCCATTTACTATCCAATTTATGTTATATTAATTATATATCATTTATCCTCTATCTTTATGACCTTTACCTAAGTTTTTACTATGTCAAAGTAAGGGATCCTCTCCTCTCCCTTTTTAATTTGAGTACTCTCTTTCTGATAAGACTTTTGATTTTCAATAGTTCATGTTTTAATGAGTTTTTATACATCCATTTTACTATCATTATTATTCCTATTTAATTATATAACACCTTTCACTCTCATTAACCCCTTCCATGAACCTTTATGTACAACCGTTATGCTGCTAAAATTATCTCATGATTTTCCATGCCAAACTTTTGTATTGTGAATACCCATCCCCATTTCCACTCAAGGTTATTCACCTAGATGGACCTATACTTAATTTAATGTGGTAATTCCATGTATCTATCCCACACTCATTTATCATGTGATTAAAAGTTATGAAATATGTTCTTATGTTGTATGTTCTATGTGGCTTACAAATACATGTACGTGATATGAATGTGACGGGTAGGCCCAGAATTATATATCCCTTCAATGCATTGGGTAAAGTTTTTATCTCATGAGATACCATTTATGGTGCATGTTAGGTTATCCTAATCACACTATGTTATGATTTCTCTATGGTTATCCTAGACTTATGCTTATGAATTCATGTTTTATTTTTTTGTTTCATTCTTATGTTGCATTAATGTTATCATTTTATATCATGATTAAATGTTCATGTTTATGATTCTATCCCCTTTTATGTCACCTTTATATGAATATTTACTAATATGTATTACTTTCATCATGTTATTCTTTGATTATTCTCTTGCCGGGCTTTATAGATCACCCCTTTCTTATGTACATCCTCAGGTTATCTCGTGTAGTTTCAGAAGATCAATGGGTATTAAGGGCATATTGTAGAGTTTTTAAATAATGTCGTTGTATACATGTTTCAAGTTATTATGTTATGTATCTAATTTCCCAAATACACTAGACCCCTCAATCTTTTGATATTGTATTATGTGTGTACTTATGTAATAAATCATGAATTAAGTAGTATTAAAGATATGGGTTGTCATAGTTGTTATCATAGTAAAGTTTAGCTATTTTTGGGAATTATGACTAGAAAATTTTATTTAAAGCCTTAGGGATAAGACTAAACATAGGAAAACATACATAAATTATGGTAAAGTATAAATTATGTGGTTTCCAAGTAGAAGAATCCATGTCTCGATATTACAAGTGGATGTGGATCTAGCATAGTTATACCTAGAGGTAATAACCCTGAAAAGGGTGCATTGGGATTTGAATTAATTGTCACCTAGTGCATGAAAAAGAGGCCTTAATTTATGCCTAGTTTTACACTCCTGGGGGATATGCTTTGGTAAATTCACAATCTCCTTACAAACCATTATTAAGGGAACAAAAATGCCCATAAGATTTCATGTTAGGAAATATATCATGGATAACTTATATTGAAACCTAGAAATTCATTGGTTAAGGAATATATGTCATTTATGAGTTATCCCTTCAATGTTCATAGTTTATCTTTTGTGTTTTTAATAGTTTGAAAATTCTCATCCATAATTTTCCTTTTATTTTAGTCAATGGATGGAAATAGGAGGAACTAGGTCAACAATCAATGTGATGGGCAATACCCAAATGAGATTCCAAGTCTAATTGGGGTAGGAGTTTAGAAATTCATGATAATACTTACTCAATTAACTCAAGTTATGTACAAAATCTTGAATCATGTGGAAAACCACATCCACCTAAGAATGATTAAGCTGCAATTAAGACCTTTATGTGACAAAAGCCTTCAACTTTAGTAGATATTTTGATCCTTTAACCATGGAACAATGGATCGACACCATTGAAAATATATTATCCATCATTTAACACTCTTAGAAAGAGAAGGTGTTATGTTGTTTATCATATGAAAGGAGAAAATAATCAATGGTGTGCATTGATAAAAATAAAAAGCCCAAGGAAGATATCAAAGCGATAGAGTGGAAAAAAAATTCAAAAAATGTTTTTTGATAAATATTTTCCTCACACTCACTAACTTAAAATAGAGAGGTTTTTCCTTAGACTCAATTAAAATGATGATAAATCCATTAGGTTATATGAGGTGAACTTCATAATACTTGCACGATATGCCTATAGCTTTTTTATCTCTTTGAAAGTAAAGTTGACCGCTTATTTGGTGGTATAAATATGATTCTACGAACATCTTTGGTGATTTGAGACTTTGAAAAATATGAAGAAATTGTCTGATGTTCCCTAAAAGTTGAAATATAGATCATCAAATCTCAAGGGTCTCATGGGTCTAGAGATAGGAAGCAGAGAATGAATTTTAATTTTAGTGGTGCGATGGATAAATCTCATGGGGGAAAGAATGTACAATATCCCACTTGTCAAAAGTGTGTAAATATCCCAGAAATTTACTGAAGGGGATAAGGAAATGTTTTAGGTGTGGGTAGTAAGGTCACCAAGCTAGAAAATATATATAGGATAAACCCACCAATATGATGTAAGAAAGGAATTCTCCAATCAACCCTCAGCCTATTATCCAATGTTTCAACTGCAAGGAACAAGGACACTATGCAAATAAATGTACTGAGACAAGGGCTATCGATGATAATTGACACCAACAACCTCCAAGGAATAGAGAGAAAGGGTGAGATTATACCATCACAACTACTAAGGTGGATCATGACAATGATGTGGTTACACTGCACCAAAATTAGACTTTAGCGATGGTTTATTAAACCGATGCTAAACCTTTTATTTTTTTTACACACCCGACCCCCCCCCCCAACCCCGCAAAGTCCTACCAGTACCGACCCTTGTTTCCCCTCACTGTCAGTCCCAACCCTTTCTCCCCACCCCCCCAACCCTCGCTGCCCCTCGCTATCGGTCCCGACCTAGCCCCTCGCCGCCCCTCTCCGCCAATCCTAACCTAGCACCTCGTCACCCCTCACCTCCATTCTCGGCCTAGACCCTCGCCGCCTTTCCCGGTCCGAGACGCCAATACACCCTCTCACCAAGGTACTATTTGGCTTTTTTATACATAAATTTATACATTTTAGGTTGGTTCTTGAAGGAGTTGGGGTGGATATTGATATGTTCGGCCTACTGATTCTTGTTTCTAATATATTTTCTTAGATAAAATGGGGTATAATTAATTACATTATGATTGTTGTATAAATATATAGATTATTATTATTCTTATGTTATTCAGTTTCTATAAATCATTAACTAAGAAGAACAGGTGGTTGGATGAGTAATCTCAACTCTTATGAGTTATGTGGTTTTGTATATTTAAATGTATATTGGAGGAGAGAAATTGATTTTACGTAACAATTATACTCAATTAGAATATATCTAATTAGTCACTCAACATTGATCCTCCTCAATTATGTTAGTTCAGTTTTGTATTGGTTGAATATATCTTCTATGAAAGAGTTTCAATTTTCTAAAGTAGCAAGTGAGCAATGGATGTAGTCAATAATTTTTATTTCACTTTGTCTAAGGAACATTATGTTGGTGGTACCTAGTACCTCATTATAGTTAACAGATTATTATAATTACTTTGATTTCATGAACTCATGTCGTCATCTTTAGAGTGGTTCATTTATCAACTGAACGCCTCATTAGCATGTCCCGTGAATTCATGATCATTCTCAACATAATTTTCAATTTTGGAATCAATGATGTTAATTGATTCATAACACACATCATTGGTCATTTCCCAATCCTCATCAGAGTAGCAACATTGCCCACATAATACCCAACCATTCACTATCTCTCTATTCACTACCACCGGCCACTGATAAGGTCAATGGTGTCTTTATCAATACATTAAAAGGAAATTCATGAAATTAAAAGAAATAAGATAAATAAAATTATAGATATACATAAAAGAGATAAAATTTCAATAAAACATATTTTATAATAATCAATCCACCAATTCACTCAATGAAAAAAATGTTACAAAATGTATCCATTAAATAAAAAAGATTATCATGATAGTAGCTTAATAGTTTTGAGAATAATGCTGGTCCTCTAATCAATTATTAGCATTGGATTGTGATAATTTTTTCAATGATTTCTTAGAATAATATTTTTATTAAAAATATATTTCAACATGTATTTTTCTTCTTAGGTTTCTTAATGGTTTTTAAATGAAAAATGTAACTCTTTTACACATAATTTTCCTCACAACTAGACTTTATAGATTTAAATTATCCTTTTTAAAATGATTTATTATTTACCATATGTATTTATATAGGAAAACCTTATTTAACATAGTCATATTTTTTCAACTAGTATGTATGAATCTCTTTTTCTATTTAGTAATAGTTATGTGTTTTAATTTTTTTTAATAACGTGTAGGAACATTGTGATATATATGGATAAAAGTTTGATCAAATTACTGAGGAACACACCTCAGTATGCTAAGAGTTTGGAGGATTTTTTAGATTTTTTAATTTCCAATCGATCTGTTTATAAGAACCTGATTCTTATTCTTGAGGTATGGGTTTCTTCTTTTTATTTTCCTTAAGTGTTTTTGAGGAAACAAGGGAAATGTGGGAAAAATACCAAAATTTATGGGTACACGTCATGTACTTTGGCCGTGTGGGATGAGAATATAGGGCATGTAGGCTTGTTGACGATCAAAGTTGTAAAAACTAACTACACACCATGTACTTAGTAATACACACCGTGTAATCAGTCGGCAGATGAATAGGGAGGCGGTGGAAAGTAGTCGTCAGAGGAACAGTTAAAAAGAATAGTACACACCGTGTACTTGAGAGTAAACGTCGTGTAGTCATTTTTTTTCATTAAAAATAGGCAGTAGCCTCCTCGTTCGATAGATAAGGTAGAGGGCTCACCAGGAGTAGAGGGAGAGGAGGCCGATACTTAGAGGAGCTCCCGATCGCTCACCGAAACTCAGATTCTTCCACCGCCAGTCTCGTTTGAACCGTGCGGGTAAGGTCTTCCCTCTTCTTGAACCTTTCCCTCAAATTATTTCCCTAAGGGAAGTTATTTAGGTTTTAATAGGTAATAATTTATCTCAGATCTATGTCATTATTGGTTGTTTTGGGAGGCGCCTTTCACATATATCGATCAGAGGAGATCGAGGTAGGTGGTCTTGTGTTTAATTCCAACTTTCGAGTTGATTTTGTGTACCATTGTGCCACACGCCCATGTTCTGGGTGTCGTTTGGATGAGACTTTGACTGTTTAGATACCTATAATTGCATAGGTAATCAAATTAATATGTATAAACTACTATTTGAGATCATTGCATTGATATAGGGCCACCCCATGGGTGCATTTCCCTTATTTAGTCGTTTGTCCAGGATACCCATGGGTATGTTGTGATTATAGCATGGTTTGAGTTTTATTGAGAGGAAACATATATAAATTCCTTTCTTATGATTTGGGCTCGTCCCAATTTCTTACTTTTCTTCTGTTTAGCCTGAGGGAAAGGTTTGGTTTCGCCTGAGAGCAAGGATTGGTTTCGCCTGAGGGAAAGGTTCTGATTTTCCTGAGGGCAAGGTTCTATATAGTCTGAGGGAAAGGTTCTGATTAGCCTAAGGGCAAGTTTCTGTATAGCCTGAGGGCAAGGTTCTGTATAGCCTGAGGGCAAGGTTCTGTATAACCTAAGGGTTTCGTTTTTGTTCGCCTGAGGGTAAGGATTTTCATGTCTGAGGACAATGTTTACTTTGAATATTCACTGTGGTGATTTTTAACTCATAATTTAATTATATTGAATTATTAAATAATTATTAAAATGACAATGTAACTGGTAGTAATGGTTACTTTTGAGTACTTCCTAGTGTACTGCATTTTATTATTTCACACTTTTGTTGCACATTTTCACTGACAATTGGGCATGGGCCTTTCGGTGGTTGCCTACTGGGATTTATTTCTCACACCCTATTTGGGTCATGTCTTGGGCCCAAACAGATTATATTGTTGCAGGTGTCGATAAGGGAAAGAGTCCCTACATAGGTACATGATTACTGCAGAGGAGTAGGAGGGTATGGGACTGAGATTAGGCTTGCGATGTTGCTGTGTTCCTATTTAATGGCTTGGTTTTGTTTTGTTGTACTTTGTACCATGTGTTGTATTGTATTAGATTGCAGTGTATCCTGTTTTGGATGCTTTCTTAGAATTAGAGACATATTGCATCATCATATATATCTGACTGTTCCTTATCTATTACTTTAGTTCTGTTGTCCTTTTCAGGTCTATATTGTTTACTGCTTCCGCTTTTATATGTTTATATTTATTTCTGTTGTGCTACACTTTGACAAATGAGGGCATAGTTTACCCACTATCATTCCTAGGCCCTCGCTACTAGTCGGAAGCCTCTGGAATTTAGGGAAATGCGCTTGAGTTCATGTGACCAACTGGGTTTGGGGCACCCGTTGTGTGGCACCCGGATCCGGGACGTTACACGTTGATGGGAGAATAAGATTTCCATGTCCTAAATGTAAATTTAGAAGATGGTTAAAGAGATATTAAGTTAATAAACACTTGATATTGAATCAATTCTTTGATCAATATTTGGCATGGAGAATTGAACATTACAGAAAGTTTGAGCACTGATGTCAATCCAAATAATGAGCTCCCAACTTCATCGACAATGGACAATGAAATGAAAAAACTTATAAATGATGTATTCAACATTTCAAGGCACCAAAATCAACATCAAAACATATCATAACAACCAGTTGAGGGTGATACAAATAACAATGTGAAAAGTGATGTTTTTGAGACTATAGGAAAACCATATCAAGATTGTAACATATCATTGGATCCTCCTATTGATTTTGTGGAGACTAATGTAAGAGAAAACTTCACTGATAAGATAGATGCATTTAATGGTTTATTTTATGATGGAAATAAAGAGTTTTATATTAGATGTTTGAAATATTCAAAACTTTGTTTTATGCTGAAGTTTTACCATATCAAATGCCTATGTGAAATTGCAAATAAGGCGATGTCCATGATATTGGAATTTTTGCGTGATGCATTTCCTAAAGCAAAGATCCATAAGCTTTTTTATGATATGAAAAAATCTGTTAACAAGCTTGGTTTGAATTATACAAAAATACATGTGCATCCCAATGATTGTATGCTTTATTGGGGAGAGGATTCAAGCAGATAGGATTGCAAAAAATGTTCTTCTTATAGATGGAATTTAATGGGTGATGTTGAAATTTTGAATCAACATACTACCATGAAGAAGAAGAAAAGGAACACATCTATAAAGTTTTTGCATTACTTTCTTTTTAAATCCTCGATTACAAAGATTATTCATGTCATTGAAAATCATCGAATGCATGAAGTGGCATTTTGTAGATAATAACAATGATGGGTTAATGAAACATCCAAGAGATTCAAAATTTTGGAATACATTTGATTCATTACATCCATATTTCTCATCTAATCCTAAGAATGTTCAATTAGGATTGGTTGTCGATGGATTCAAACCATTTGGGACTTTGAGTACCAGTTATAGCATTTGGATGGTTGTTTTGATCCCTTACAATCTACCTCCATGGATGTACATGCAACAAACATCTTTTATCATTTCAATGATTATTACTAGAAAAAAATGCCTAGAAATGATATTGATGTATACTTTCAACCTTTAATTGAATAATTATAGGAGTTATGGAGCAATGGTGTTGAGACATATGATGCATCTTCTAGAATAATATTCAAAATGCAAGCTGCTCTAATGTGGACCATTAGTGACTTCCCTGGACTTGGGAATTTAGCTGGTTGGAACACTTACACGGGTTTGTCTTGTCCCATTTATAACTTTGATTTTGAGCCCGAATGGCTGCCTCATAATAGAAAATGGTTCTTCTTGTTTCATTGAAGATTTCTTGATTCATATCATAGATTTCGACTGAACAAGTCAAAATCGACCGTAGACCTCCTCCAAATTTGTTAACAAGTTCTAAAATATTGGTACAACTTGGAAATTTTGAAATAGAATTTGCGAAGGTCCATCATTTGAATGATAGTGGGAAATGAGTTCGAAGTGCATCATCAAGTGAAATTAGAATGCAATAATGGAAGAAAAAAAGTATATTCTTCAAACATCCGTATTGGAAATTTAATTTGTTGTGGCATAATATTTATGTGATGCATATTGAGAAGAATTTTTTTGATAATTTTATCTTAAAATTTATTAATGGGCATGGAAATTCTAAGGATCATCTCAATGCTCAGAAAGACTTACAAGCAATGAACATAAAGCATGATCTCTGGCCAGATGAGAATGGAAAGTATGTTCTGGAAATTTTTGTAATGAAAAATAGGGATAAATAAACATTCCTTCAAATTTTAAAACATATGAAGGTATATGATGGTTATTCAAGTAACATATCAAGGTGTGTTGACTTAAAGTATTTTAGGTTACATAGATTGAAAATCCACAATTCACATATTTTGTTATAGTAGTTACTACCATTGGAATTGCGTACATTATTACCTGAAAAGGTTACTATTGTTGTACTTCAATTTTATACATTTTTCAGACAACTATGTGAGAAAACTCTACATCCATTTGAGCTTTAAAACCCTCAGGATATATTTTTATTCACACTTTTTTCACTAGAGATGATCTTTCCTACGTCGTTTTTTACTGTCATGATGTATTTAACTGTGCATTTGGTTGAGGAAGCTAAATTAAGAGGCCCCATACATTATTGATGGATGTATCCAATTGAGAGGTACTTTATTTATATGTTTTTCATTTTAGTAAACAATTCTTGGCACTTCATTAAATACATAATTATGTTTTATTATTTTATTTCACAGATATCTTGGGCATTTGAAATCATACATGAAAAATAAATCTCAACCTGGAGGCTCTATTTCTGAAGGCTAGTTGGTATAGGAGTGTCTTACCTTTTATTTTAGATACTTGGATGATATTGAGATAATATTTAATTGAGTTGGACGTATTTATGACACATCGACTCAATCTCAAATACATGGGAAATCAAAAATCTTTCCTGTTATTGGCCGATCAGTTGGGAGGACCTCAAATGTTACACTAACATAAATGGAATTATTACAGGCACATAGATATGTGTTACTAAATAGTGAAATTTTAGATCCATTTATTGAATATTTGAGGATACGAAAAAAGAGATGAATGAGAGGACGAACACAAAATGAGAAAGATATAACAAAAGTTGTTAATAAAGATCTTGTATAATGGTTTGTACAATGTGTAAGCTCATAAATATTGCAATCAATACGGATATTAGGTTGATAAATATGTTTTATAAATATAATAATGTATATTACTTTTTTTAGATCATAAATACTGATACTCGAGTAGATTTGTCAGAATATTTGAAGTTTCTTTCTTGAGGTCCTCTAAAACAAGATAGAAAGTTTGATGCTTACAATGTGAATGGATTAAGATTCCGTACAGTTGATCGGGAAGAGGGTTTAAAAATAAAAAATAGTGGCATATTTATATTTTCTAAAGTGGGATACTATGAAAAGTTGACTGATATTATCGAATTAAACTACCACGATCATTTTTCAGTTGTTTTATTCAAATGAAATTGGGTAGATATTATCAAGGGTGTTAAAAGAGATTTCATGCAATTTACTTCTGTGAAATTATATCATTTGATAGATGTTGGTGACTGTGAACTACATGATTAGTATATCTTATCATTACAAGAAAAAATGATATATTATGTGAAATATGTCATGGATGAAGGGTGGAGTGTAGTTTCTCATGTAAAACAAATAGATTTGTATGATATGGGTGATGAAGTGGAAGATTTGACTCTGACATTGAATCCTATCAACATCAAGAAATAGACTTATTTTTCCATCATGATATTGAAAATATTAATCTTGTAAGGGTGGATGAAGTAGATTAAGTAATTATGGAGTAGTAAGCCGATGTTATTGAAGGAGAAAATGATTGTATGTGCAGTTATCCATTCATTTATCAACCACTTATGTCATTTGTACAGTTATTTATTATCATTGTTATGTATATTTTGTTTGTCAATACTGTGAATCTGTTATCATTTTTATTTTTTTCTACATGATTTTTTTGAAATATATGTTCTTAACTTAGTTTTATTTGATTAAATGACAGAAATTCCAAGGAGGAAGCATTATACTGATTCCATTCGACTCTCATTCGGCGTTCCATAGACCACACTGATATATGGTGATCTTTTTGTCTCCCTCCCTATAGTATCTGAGACACCATCCACTTTCCCCCTACATCGTCTCTCACACCCTCCGTCAGTGTCCCATCAGCAGCTCAGTCAATGTCTTCCCATTCAGCAGCCTCAACAGTGAGGGATAAGGGTGTCACTCCTAGTTTTCCATAGGGATATTGGAGGGTGACTATTATAGGTACAAATTTTAATATGAATAAATTTATTGTACTTTTTTTATACTACTAACTATTTTTCATAAAAGCTATAAATAATTATACTATGTATAAAAATATGAAAGTTTCATATGTATGGAATCTTACCAAACTAAAGATAGTTTTCTCATTTGATTCCTATGGGGTTCCTATAGATGACGTCATGGGATTACTTGGCTAGATTCTAAGCCAGCTGGCGGTGGAGCTGGTTACCCTTCCCATTACATATGATGATTGGAGGCATATGCCTTCATCTTGGAAAAATAAAGTTTTTGATTCACAAATAAAGGTAATTTTAATACATTATGGTATAATTAAATGTCATTATGTTATTAAATGCTAATATTTTCAAAATAAATCTCTATGTGAAAATGTTTTCCACTTTACCGTTGTTGATATGCTAGCACAAAAGTGGATATTTAAAAAGTTGGGCAAGAAATAGAAAGATTTTAAATGGAGATTATGGAATGAAGTCAACGATACTTTGTTGAGTGCCCAACAAATGTATGATAAGGTATCCAATGGGGTACCTAGAGAGTAATGGAAAGTTTTTATTGATAGGCATTGTGATGAGAATCACATGGTATTTAAATATATATTATTATATTAATCTAATTTTACATTTATACATGTATATGAAAATGAGATAATATTGCATACATTACTATTAAATTACATTTTATTTATTTTAGGATCATTTAAGGAAGAATGCATCGAGTCTGGCTAAGAAAATAATCCCTCACACTGTGGGGTCAAAAGAGTTTTTCTAGAAGCTTATCGACTCTTGTAATCTTTTCATTATTTTAAACATTTATAAGAAAATATTATATGTTTAATATATTAAATTGTTTATTTATCTTTGTTTAATGCAGTCACAGAGTTTAGGGCACCAAGCATCCTGAACAGAAGTGTGGTTGGATTTTCATAAAAAAAATATAATGGGAGTTTTGTTAATGATCCTACCAAAGAAGTTTGGGTATGAATTCATTTTTCATTATAATAAATTATTATCAATTGCCACTATGTTAATATATCTTTATTATAATATGACTGATATTTAATTTATAGGTAAAAATTAAATAACTATGGGATGCCAATCTCGCGCATTCCTACTCAGTCTCCCAGGATGACCCAATTGGTAAAGTCCTTGGGAAGGAGCATTCTGGTCAAGTGTGTGGGATGGGTTTGGGACCATTACCATCTGAGTTCTTTGGAAGGAAATCAGGGATTTAAACTGCATCTACTCCTGGTTTTATTCACCCCCTACCCCAATATGCTCAGAGAGAGTTTATTTCTATGAAAAATACAATTTAGGAACATGGGGCTCAGATATCTGCTTTAAAGAAAGCATTGATTGATTTATATCAGAAGATGATAGGATCTGTCCCTGGTGGTATTGCATTGATGACTGGTGGTGAGCAGGTAAATCACGCAATTTCAAAATCATTTAGTTCAAAAACATTTATTGGTTATAAGTTTAAATAAAAATATACAACATTATTTAATTTTTAATATAATTTTCTTACAGGTGATGGTGGTAGGAATTAGAGATGGAGATGGAGAGGGTAACGAGCAGTGTTCATCATCGGACAATGATTAGTGATGTTTTTGATGTTTCAGACAAATATGGAAAGAGATGGTTTGTTTATGTATCATGTGTGGCATAGAGTATTCACCTAACATTTTCATGACCAAACATTTTCATGAATTCCCATGTTTAAAGAGGATAAAAACCTTTAAATGTTGTAGTGATAGTCATCCATTCATAGAAATATATGATTGAATATGATTAAAATAACTATCTTGTAATGGTCTTCATGCTATTTAGTGAAAACCATATTATCTTTTATTTTAACTTCAGAAAAAATCATTTCCCTAATCCAGTATAGTAATACCTAAGTGTTATTTATTTCTTATTGGAATCCCACAAGGTAAAGTTCAATCATTATGGTTATAAATTTTCTCCCCATTTTTAAATTTTCACACATAATTTTTTTACTTCAATCCTATACATTTTCATGTTTCTCGTTCACATTGTTGTTCCTTATAGCCTGTAGGCCCTAAACCCCTTTCATCATTTATGTTCCATCATCACCTTAAGCTGCATCAACTCACTGTTTGACATCAATCACTTTACACCATCATTCATGATGCATATCCTTATCATTATTCCTCACCCAAATAGTATCATATCTGCCTAGAATTATCACATTTGTATTTTCCATGTCCCTATATCACCTATTATGTATTCACTAGCATGCATCCCTATGAGTCTCCCTCATCTGATCCGCATTATTTCCGTGCGGTTTAAAAAACTATGTGGCCTAACCATAATGGGGTATTTTTCTCTTTCTATTCTTTTTAATGGGGGTATTACACCCCGAGCCTCCCCATTAATCCCTATCAACCCAAACACCTCACATGGGTCTCTCCCTTTCTTCTATTCACCTCTTTGGTGGTTTCAAGTTGGTTTCTTAGTGATTCTTCACCAGGTTCAAGAAGTATGAACTTATCTTATCTTTCTATTGGTTATATATCTTCCTTTATAAGTTCCTCTAAACCTAGTGGACTTGTTTGGATTATTTTCTAGGTTATTGTTACAATGATATGGGTATTTTAGTTTCTAGTAGTTGTAAACCCTCCTATGAGTTCTTTTCCAGTAGATTTCTTCGAAACCAACATGGTTCCACCATTTGTGGTAGGTGTTTCTAATTAATTTAATTTTAAATAAGTGTTTGGTAATTCTGGATTTTCTATAGGGTGTTTGGGTTAAAGTGAAGATTTATATGGTAGTTATTTTGGTCTGGGAAAGGTTTTCAATACATGATTGGATTTTTCCCTTGTAAAAGTTGTTAAATGGCATAGATAAATGGAATTTAGTTGTTTTTAAATGGATTTTTATGCATTTTACATGTTTTCTAAAATTACAAGGGTGGTTTTCATTGAGAAAAAATCTTGTTTTTTGGGTTTTAAGCCAAATATGGTTTTAATAGAGGGTTTATCTTTTTGTGTGTTTTCTTTGTTTTAGAGGCATGGTGTGGTTTTATAATGTGAAATATAGTTTCCCTTGACATATCTAATTATTATTAGTTGTTATGTGTGCACACCTTGGGTTATATGTTCTCTACATATGTTTTTTTTTTCAGGGTGCTTGGGCTGTAGAATCTGCAGCTGGCTGTAGTCGGTTTTTATTTGTAAATAAACATATAATGGTGGTTTAAACAGCCGCTAAATATGGTACATTTTTTAGTGGTGATTTAAAATACTGCTATATATTGATATTTTTTATCGGTTGTGGTTAAAACTACCACTAAAAATTTATGCACATTTATTTAGTAGTGGTTTTATTAGTTTTAGCGGTGGTTTCCATGCAAAAAAAGGAAAATATTTAGCGGTGGTTTTAACCGTCACTAAATCCTTACCATATTTTCCCACTTTAAACCACCACTAAAACAAATAAAACTATTTCTAAATATGGTGTCTATGACACTTACTAGAAACTATCACTAAATGAAAGAAATCACCGCGTATTGGATGTTGACACCAGTTTTAGCAGCGGTTTTATGAAATCGTCGCAGAACCATATCGCGGCAGTTTAAACCACCACCCTATTAAAAAAAATCGCCACTATTCTATGATTTTCTTATAGTGTGATAGGTTAATTGTTTATTCATTAAATAATAGAGAGCATACTATTGGATTATGGTTCTACTCATTCTTTCACATCACAAAAGTTTATTAGAACTATTAAAACACTGCCTCAAAACATGGAAGTAGAGCTATCTGTGAAAAAAATAGGAAAATCATCGTATACCAAGTATATAACTTATCCCCTATCCATATTTGTGGGGTGTAATTTCTAGTTCACCTTGTGATACTCTATTTAGTATAATTTGATGCAATTCTAGGCATGGATTAGCTTTCCTTATTAGAGAAAACATAAATTTTCAAGATAAGTAAATCACCCATTGTGTTGAGAATCGCCCTCTGATTCTATAGATGTGCAAAGAGGAGGATGAATCTCTTTTGGTTTCATCATCTCAAGCATGGATTTTATTTCCTTATGAGTAGGCATATCTAGATCAATTGATTGAGACTAAAGAAAATATCATCCTTGATGACATGCCCATTTTAAGGGAATATGTTGATGTGTTTCCTGAAGAATTTCCTAGTATTCCTCCAAGCCATGAGGTTGAGTTATCAATCAAGTTTATACCTGGAGATATTAAAATATCCTAGAATCAATACTGAATGGTCACTATTGAAATTTAAGAGGTGAAGAAGTAACTATAAGAGAATATGGATAAAGGGTTTATACACACAAGTGCTTCACCATAGGGTACGTTGGTCCTCTTTTTCAAGAAGAATGATGGGTCAATGCACCTTTGCGATGATTATCGTGAGCTAAAAAAAGATCATGATAAAGAAAAAATACTTATACCATGGATTGATGACTTGTTCGATTAGTTACATGGATATCAATACTTCTATAAGGTGGATCTTTGATTAGGATATTATCAAGTAAAGATGAAGAAGGAGGATATCCCCAAGACTACTTTTTGTACAAGGTATGGGAACTATGGGTTCATAGTAATGCTATTTGGACTCACTAATTCTCTATAAATATTCATGGATTTAATTAATAGAGTATTTAGTTATTACCTCAATAAATTTGTGGTAGTATTTATAGATAATATTCTTATCTACTCCAAAATTAAGGAGGAACATGAGGAGCATTTGAATGTTGTACTGAAGACCTTGTAAAAGGAAAATTTGTATGTGAAGTATAGTAAATGTGAGTTTTTGATGGAGAAAGTAAAATTCATGGGGTATGTTATCACCAGTGAAGGGATATATATGGATCCTTCAAAAATAGAGGCAATTGAATGATGACCTAGACCAACATTTGTGATGAAAATCTGTAGTTTCCTTGGATTTTCTAGGTATTATCATCCATATGTGAGAAAATTATCACAATTTTCAATCCCACTAACCAATATAACTCAAAAGGGAGTCAATTTTACCTAGACTAATGAATGTGAGGATAGCTTTAAAGAGTTAAAAATAGGCTAATTACAGCACCTATACTCACATTATCCACCAATGGGGAAGGATTTTTTATCTACAATGATGCATCTAAAAAGGGTTTCGGTTGTGTACTCAGGTGAGATGAAAAATTGATAGTTTATGCCTCACTCTAATTAAAGATCTATGAGAATAAATACACAACACGTGATCTGGAATTGGCTGTAGTGATCTTCACATTGAAGATTTAGAGACATTATCTCTATGAGGAAAATGTGACATATATACAAATCATAAAAGCATCAAGTGTATATTCACATAAAAGGAGATCAATATGAAAAAATGAAGGTGGTTATAGATGATCAAGGATTATGATTATTTAATCCATTACCATTATGGGAAGGTGAACAAAGTGGCATATGCTATGAGTAGAAAAGATCCTACAACCTTATCTATGATAAGGATTGAAAGGGACCAAATATTCTTCAACATACAAAGGATGTACATAGGAATAATAAAAGGATATCCATACTTCCTTTTTCAAATAAATACTCAACCATATATTCTTGAGAGGATCAAGGATTCCTAAAAAAGATGGTGTGGATCTATAGAAAAAGGTAGCGAATATTCTATAGTTCAACTTTGCTAAAGATGGAGTCACTACTGGAAAAATGACATATACCCACGGTTTTGGGAACTGTGGGAAACCGAGGTGTCGGTATAGCTCCACGGCCTATAACTACAGTTTTCTAAGCCATGGGTATAGGTTTTCTCCACTATTCCATATCCCCGTACCAATGTTTTTAAAACCATGGGTCTAGGTTTTTGAAAAAAGCTGGTTGCGGGTTTCGATCCCATGACCTCCTCCTCTAACACCCAGCGCCTCACCATTCCATCTACTTAAATTGTGTGTGTGTGTGTCTATATATATATATATATATATATCTAAATATATATATATATATATATATATATATCTAAATATATTATTCTAAACTATGGGTATAGGAGGGAAAACCGTGATAACAGATGTTCCCATGAAAAAAATTTGTGTCCGGTGAATTTTTTTCCCGCCATAATACGAGAACCCTATACCCACAATTTTTGTAAAACCATGGGTATAGGTCTCGAAAATCAACCCTATACCCACGAGTTTTCTTAAAACGTGGGTATAGATCATGATAAACAACCTATACCCACGTTTCTCCTAGAACTGTGGGTATAGGGGGCCCATACCCATGGTTTTCCAAAACCATGGGTATAGGATCCCATACTGTACCTATACCCATAGTTTTGGGTAAACTGTGGGTATAGACCCATTTTCTAGTAGTGAGTTATAAGATTTGGAACCAAAATATGTGTCCCATAAAAACTAGAACTGAAGAGGAAACATCTAGATGACATTCATAGCTCATATTTATTTATTTATATAGGAAGCACTAATATGTATATATATCTGAATTAAAACTTTTAGTAGGATAACATGAAGAGGGATATTGTAGAATTTGTATCTTGATTCTTATTATGACAACAAGTCAAGACTAGATAGCTAAATTTTAAGGGTATGATGCAACCATTTCCCATACCAGTATGGAAATGGGAAAACATAACCATAGATTTCATTGTAGGACTCCCCAAAACATGTAAAGGTAATAACTCCATCTGGGTGGTAGTTGGTTGCCTTACAAAGTTGTCACATTTCATTGCTATAAAGGAAGATTTATCTATTGACTAACTCACCAAGATATACATAAAAGAAGTGGTAAAACTAAAAGTAGTGCCACTCTCCATTGTATCTGATCGAGATCCTAGGTTTACTTTGATGTTATGGAGAATCCTTTAGTAAGAACTAGATGTAGAGCTCAGTTTCATTACTACTTATCACTCTTAAATGGATGGTCAGTATGAGAAAACTATAAAAACTCTAGAGTATATATTGATATCTTAATCAATGGATTTACAAGGATGTTGAGATTAACACCTTCACCTAGAGGAGTTCTCATATAACAACAACTTCTATTCTAGAATTCAAATGGCACCTTATGAGGATTTGTTTGGGAATAGTTGTTAGACTCCAACATGTTGGCATGAAGTTAAATAGAGGAATATTATGGTACCTGATCTTATCTAAGAGATGACATAGAAGGTTAAAACCATTCTAAATCATATAAAATCCATACAAAGTTGATAGAAAATTTATACAAATAATCATCAATGAGACCTAGGGTTTGAGGTCAGAGATAAAGTGTTCTTTTATATATCACCATAGAAGAAATTCATGAGGTTTGGGAAGAAGAGAATGCTTAGTCCAAGATATATCGACCTCTTTAAGATACTTGATTGCATTAGAGTTATGGTCTATCGACAATCACTCCCACCTAACATTTCTCAAGTACATGATGTGTTCCATGTATCCCTCTTGAAGAAGTACATACCAAACCCCTCACATGTACTGAATACAGAGGTGGTACCCTTGGAGAACAATCTTTTATACAAGGAGTAGCCAATGAAAATCTTATATCATAGAGAAAAAGTTATAAAGAACAAGATAACTCACCTGGTCAAAGTGTTGTGGTGGAACCACAAGTTTGAGGAAGCAACATGGGAACTAGAAGAGATAATGAAAAATAAGTACCCTCATATGTTATAGTGTGAAAAATGAAATTTTGAGGGAGAAATTTCTGAAGGGGGAGAATGTAACAACCTGGAATTTTATAAATGAAATCCCATTTTAAATGAATAAATTCCTTATTATTTAATGTAGTTATTGAAAATAAATACACCACTTTGGTTATTTTGGATAGTTATAAGTTATATCCTGTCAAATTTAAATAACTATTAAGAATCATAATCGTTGATAATATAGTTTTTGTATAGTGACCATAATGATTAGTATATATTAAGGGTTATAATAAAATCCATTTGACACAGATGAAGGAAGTGATGACATCGACCAGTAGGATCTTACCCTATGAAGACCATTTATCATAGCTTTTGAGGGAGATGGAACCATTGGGGTTTTCCCTTGACTAATCCCAAGCCAAGATTCAAAAACTAAATCACAAACAAAATAGTTTATGAGATAATTTCATGATTATTGACATCACGGCCCAAACCATGTTCGTCAAACCACCCCAAGAAAGTGTCACTATCGCACACCTTACCCTTAGGGCGCATGCTGGTGTAATAAGAGGTTATGTATCTAGACCCTAATATTATGAATTTTTATATTTTATTTCAAATGAAATAATGATTATATTTATTTCTTTTTATTATTATTTTATAAATGATTGATGAGTGATAAAAATTAGATTTTGATATGAAGAAATCAAAATTGTATTTTTTTTTGGGATATATATATATATTAAATTAAAACACTCTTTTTGATATTTTCAATAATTTTTTAAATAAATTTTATTTTAATAAAATATTTTTTAAAATAATAATTATTTAAATATAAATGATAATATGATATAAGAAATTTCAATGTAATTTTTATAAGGTTCGGAAAGTTTTTAGTACCGTAAAAATTAATATTTTTCAGCAAATAAGTATTTTCATTTAAAAGTGAAAATTATTTTGATAAAATAAGTATTATTTTTGAAATCATCATGTCAAAATTATCCAATGGTAAATTTTTTATAATTTTTTGAGATAGTCGAATTTTTGGGTAAAAAATAAATATGGTATAAATATACAGTCTATATTATGACATTATAATGACCCAAAATTAATTTAATAAATTCCATAAAAGGAATAAATATTCAAATATATATTTATCCTTTAAAATAATGTGTTTTTTAATATTTTTTATTAATTTTATAAACCCTCAATGAATCCTCCAAAACCTATATTATATGTTAAGGTTTTAAAATCAATTCTTTATAAACATAATTCACTTCCACATCACTAAGGGTATTATTTTAATATTTTAGGTTCTTGAACTTATAAAATATTAAAAAAAACTTATATTTGGAAAAAACCATGGGAAGGTTTGTGGTTTTTATTATTTTATCATATATAGTCCAAAACCTAGGTTTAGAAATTAATAAATAAATCCCCACTCTTTTGTTATAATTACCCACCCAATCTCCCACTCCTATTCACTAAAAACTCATTGATAATGAAATTCATCTCCATATCCCTCTCTAAATCCCTCCCATGGTGTTTCCAAGCTCTTAAGAAGCTCCTCTCAAGGTAAGGGATCTATCTCTATCTTCTTTTACATTAAAGCACCTTCTTTGTACTTAGCCTTTTGAATATCAATTTATTATGTTATCACACCTTTATAATTATCCCTTGAATATCCAATTTATGTTCTAAAAATGAGAGATCATTTATACCCTCTTGTTATAACCTTTACCTAAGCTGTTACTATGCCAAATTAAGGGGTCTCTCTCTTTTTTTCCATTCAAGAACCTTCTCTGTATTTAGCCTTTTGAATCTCAATTGATTATGATTTCATGCCATTATAAATATCCCTTTACTTTCCAATTGATTTTATAAGAATGATAGATCATTTATCCTCTCTCGTTATGACCTTTACCCATGTTTTTACTATGCTAAAGTAAGAAATCCTATCCTCTCCCTTTTTAATTTGAGTACTCTCTTTGTACTAAGTCTTTTGATTTCCAATTATTCATGTTGTGAAGTGTTTTTAAGCATACCTTTTACCTTCCTTATAAAACCCATGTAATTATATAACACCTTTCACTCTCATCAACCCATTATATGAACCTTTATGTACAATTTTTATGCTTTTGAAATTTTCCTGTGATTTTCCATGCTAAACTTTTATATTATGAATACTACAATGACCCATAATTTTATCAATGAAATTTACCTTCTTATAATTATGACATGTAGTATAATGCACATACATCACATAGAGAAACCAACAAAATATTATTCTTATAAATTAAGAATAATAATTTATTCAATAAACAAACCAATAAGAATTTCAAATATTATATTGGGGTAATAAATAGAAAATAAGATAATAAGAATAGAAATATTTGGATATGCTCGATCCACTAGAATAACCGCACTCATGAACAAAGCTGTAGAAATAAAACATAATGTCAATAATAAAATATTAATTTAAAATATGAAAATATATATAACCTTAGGAGGAAATAGAAGCAATTTATGAATGGAATAATAGGTATTTATAGGAAGTAATAAACCCTTATGACTATTGGAATAGTAACCTGACCGTTGGAATAGTAATGTGACTGATAGAAACAATAATCTGGTCATTATAATAGTAACCTCACCTATGGAAGTGTAAATAAAATTTAGGTATCTTATAAATGAAAAATATGATTTATTTATATCATGGAATAAGTAAATAAATATTCTAAAATTGATAAAATAATTGTTGGTATTTTTGTGAAATGTAAATGAATATTTACAATTTTATAATTAATATAATGATTTGAAAGAATATTTATTTTCATAAAATATTTTCATAAAATTAATATTTTTTTATTATAATAATAAGATAATTTTATGAGACCTTAATTAATTTTTCAAAGTGCCATAAAATCGGTTATAATATTAAAATCGGTATTTTTTGAATCAATAATGATTTTAATTAAAAATTATTTTTATCATATTTAGAAAATTATTTTCATAAAATGGATTCCATTTTTTAATTCTACATGTCAAAAAAAATTAGGGTGAATTTTTTGTATTTTTCTAAAATAGTTGAATTTTTTGTGAATAGTGAAATACGATAATTTATGATATAAGCTAAATACATGAATTTTTGAGTCATGAATGATGTATGAGTGATGTAAGCACCATTATCTCTAAATCTCCTTCATTATTTAATGTATTTCGTGATAAATATAAACACCTTTGATAATCTTGAGACAAAATAATGAACTAATGAATATAATAAAAAAAAACACCCCTCTCCTCCCCCAATAAATATCACCCCTCACCACCCTTTATATTCACACCTTCTAAGCCTTGTATAATGTCTAAATTCTACCCAATTCCCTTACCTATCATATTTCCCACTTCCAATATCTAATAGTATCAACAAAATACCAAACCCAAGTGCATTAAGGAGGTTCTCAAGGAGACGATATTCAAGAGTAAGATCCTCTTTCTTTTTCTTTTAAATTATTTATTTCTTCTATCTTATCTTCACATCCCCTATCCAAAACAGCATGATAACTCTATTATCATACATATACTATAATTTTATTATGTTAATGGAATATCCATAATCAATTCTCTTCTCTTCCCCTTTTATCTTAAAAATTAAAACATCGTTCGTGATGTGTCGATTCACCGCCTTCATAGATGATGATTTTTCGTTTTCCTTTACCACCTTCAAGGTTGGTCATAAAACCATTATAATGGTTGAAATAGATTTTAAAATTTATATTATAACTTGTTTCATGTTTTTTAGCTAATATATATACATTATATAAAATAATAAAATAGAACGAGTTCATGATAATCGAAAAACCGCCAAAAATAAACTAAAGGTTTATCATTAACTTTTTTATCAAATGAATCATCCTCATATTAGAGAAAAAATGATATATGGAACCATTTAGACTTATTTAATTTAATTATTACCATATAATTCCCCTTCTATAGTTTTTATTCCATCTGACAAGATCTACCATAATTATACTCAAGGGAACCGATCGGAAAACCATGAAACAAATGCTCCCAAAACGATGAAATTAAACACTATAACTCATAAAAATGGCCATAAATAAACTTAATAAAATTATAATAAATAAAATAAATATATAATAGGTTATTAATTAATTAATTAATTAATCTAATTTGATTATCTATAATATTAAGTGCAAGTGTAGAACGCTTTCAGACATAAGGCAGGGGATATCTTTGAACCTCTAAATTTCCTTTAGGTTACAATATCTCTCTCTACCCCAATGTATTTATTCTTTAATCTTATATTATTCTTCTAAATTTTTTGTATATGTTCTAAACATATGTATAAAGTTTAATTCATCCTTCTTTTATGGAGAATTACATGTTTTAAAAGGTTCTCTTCTCAATTCATTTTGATAAGCAAGCCCGATTAAAGGGAACTTCTTCATTCCTTGCCCATTTTCAAGTACACTCCTTAATCTATTCTAAGATATCATTATTTTTCTAAAATTACTCATTTCATCATTAATGAATATCTTTTTTAATTTTTGGTTTTATACAAAAAATTATGCCTTTGTCTTCTTTAAAGTCTCTTTAATATTCTCCCTTAAACCGCACTAAAGTGGCTCATTTATAAAGTTTCTTAAACATTTTTTTACATGTTTTAACTTTATTTGGATATCATTTATCATGATCTATGCCTATTTTCCCTTATGAATATCCATGTCTAATTTAAATCCATTATTTCATGGATATCATTATGATACACCCATTGGTTACATCTTGTGACATGATTACGATACCCATTTCTTTCCATGGGTAACCCATATGTTTATTCCTTATATTTGATTCTTTATATAAAATGCATGTGTATGAACATTTTATGATGGGTGCACCCAGATAGTGCTCTAATTAATTGGGTAATTTTTAGTCTCATTATACATCATGTATGGGATTATAGAGTAAACCTAATCCATTATGGGACTTTGTCCACTATGTGATACAGTCTTAGTAATTAGCCTTAACTTATGTTTATGTCATGTTGTATGTTTATAACACATTCATATGATGAAATGATTACATGATCCCATGTTCTATATATTTATTCATGTTTCATACCTTTTTATGTCATCATGTTATGCCTTCCAATCCATGTATTATACTTTATCTATGTTTATTCTCTTACTAAGCCTTTTAGCTCATCCCTTTGTCTATGTATTCCCCAGGTTACCCTATGGAGATTTAAGAGCTAAAAGGAAGTTAGGATCTCATTATGGAGATTAAATAAAAGATGATTTTATTTTAGTTTCATGTTTTTAATTTTATCTACCTGGTCTTCCAAAGACACTAGACTTTACGATCCTTGGTTTGTATTTGATGGTTAATTATGCTTAAAATCGTATAATAATATGTGTAAAAGGATAGGGTCACTATAAATACTCATACCCATTTTTATTCAAGGATATTCAACTAGATGGACCTATCCTTCACTAATTTGGTACTTCCATGTAAGTAACCTTCACTCCTTAATAATGATATTAAAAGTGATGAAATACATTCTTATGTTGTATGATCTATGTGGAGCACAAATTCATGTACATAATATGAATGTGATGGGTGGGCCTAGAATTATATAGCCCTTAAATGCATTGGGTAATGTTTTTATCTCATGATATACCATTTATGGTGCATAGGAGGTTATCTTAAGAACACTATGTTATGATGTCTTGGCAGTTATACTTGACTTATGCTTATGATGTTATGTTTTATGTTGTTGCCACATTCCTATGTTGTCTTGATGTTATCGCTTTAAATCATACTTTGATATTCATGTTTATGATTCTCACCCCTTTTATGTAACCTTGATATGCCTCTTGACTAACATGTATTAATTTTATCATGTTGTGCTTTGATTATTCTCTTACTAGGCTTTATAGCTCACCTCTTTCTTATGTATGTCCTCAGGTTACTCTGTGCAGTTTTAGAAGATCAATGGATATTAAGGGAATATTTTGGAGTTTTAAATAATGTCAATGTATCCCTATTTCAAGTTATTATGTTGTGTATCTAATTTCCCAAAGACACTAGGTCTCTTGATCTTTCAGGATTGTATTATGTGTGTCCTTATGTAACAAATCACGAATTAAGGTGTATTAAAGATATGTGTTGTCATAATAAACCCTTATAAAAGGATCTCCATGCAAGATAATATGAAATATTTAATAAAACTGAAATGAATAATTGCCATAAATATGGCATACCTTACACAATAGAGCCATTGTATCATTCTTGGTCTCCTTTAGATGAGTTTGAGAGAGGTCACAGAGTGACAAACAAAAGCATATTGCCTCCGTAGTGTATCCATTGGCCGAACTGAATCTCATGTTGCATGAGATGGATCCATCCTTACATTCATGATGTGTTAATATCTCGTATTAAAATAAGGAAGATAAAGAGAGCTACAAGTCTCAGGGATTTTTGGCCAAGCATGCAGATCTCAATCTATCCCACACTCACTGTCATCACATAACAATGGTTTATAAAGTCACAGGAAAAATCCTCAGGCTGTAGCATTTACTCATGCATTCAAACACATGTATAAATGTCATGGTTGGTTCAAGAATCGTATGTATTTACTCCCTACATGTTTCATATAAATATGGAATTATTTCATTTAATGATAGCTTACGTGGGGGAAACACAAAATGATAACGATTTAGCATTACGCTACAATCGCATATTGCATAAAATAATATACCCTTATGTACATGAAAATAATAATTTGAATGAAATATATATATATATATACATGTATATATATATAATTCTTTAGGGTATATCTTCATTAGTTACATTGAAGAAACAACAATGCATCATTATATTTACTATTCGAACAATCCACTTCATACATGTCATTTTATATACATCATAGTCTTGCGGTACCTCTCAGCATCAATACTTCACCCTTCCGTTATACTCACCTGATAGTATCATCATACATTATTATGTGTATGTTGAGTTATTTTTTGGAAAACCCATCTTCAAGGCATGATTTCTCGAATGCGATGTAAACTTATTGTGATCTCTCATGGTGGTTTTGCTCGGTAGTTGCAAGCGTGACATGAACTCATGTGGCGTGACATGAGCACTCCACATGTAAACCCTAGTATGTCGAGGTAGGAGACAACACAATATGGAATCATTCCATTTAAAATCCACGTGATTCTTTAAATTGTGAATAGTATATGTGCTCACTGAATCCCACATTGGTTTTCAACTCGGGTGACCGCTTCTTCATTACCCTAAGCACTCCATAGCCAAGTGTTGAGATCCTATAGTGCCACCCCACGCCACAACCACTAATCCTTTGCTTCTTGACACCGCCCCATGCTAGGTGCTTGCTCCTCTCATGCCCGCCCCGCCCCACGCTGGACCTCTCCTCCTCCTCCATAGCCATTTTTAGCAGCACTACCTTTGAGCTTGGCCATTGTTTCTCTGATGGATGGCTGCTCAGGTGGTGCTAGATTTGAGGGATGACCTATTTTTTATGTTCTCTTAAATTTTATTTTCCTTTCCCAAATTATTCCTTCTATATATATTTTTTGAAACTATAGTATTCAATACTTTGGGATCAATTTTTCATCTTTTGTACTTGACATTATTCGCACTTAAGATCAACTCAGCAATCATGTGATGTAAGGGTTACTTTCTTAGAACCTATCCAACCTGATATTCTAGGATAACAGCATAAATTCCCTTTGTCTACCTATGCATAGTGTAACACCCCATGATTTCATAGTACATTATTTCTTAAAAGTAATTCAATAACTTGCACTACATGCAACACCGAGTTCAAGCGCATCACGACGTACCAAACTAGCCGTTCAAAAGCGGTTATGAATAGCATTAACTGAATTTTGAACTTTATATAATCCTTATAATTTTAGAATCCATATTATGAATTTATTAGACATAATGTAAGAACAAATTCATTTTTTTCAGATAAAAGAAGTATTTTTCAAAAAAAAATGCATTTTTACCGCCTTTTAATGATGAACCTTTTTTAAAGATAATATTTGAAACTTTTATATATTCAATTTGACAAAATAAACTTCTTCTTTAGAATCTGGACATAAAAATTTAGTTTCAATAAATTTTTGGTGTTTTTCTGATAACTTTCATATTTGGGTAAATAGTGAAAAATACTAAATTTTAACTGAAAACAACTTTTTTAATAAAAATAATTTATAGTGTTCAATTATAAATTTGAATGGTTTGGAAGTATAATTAGATTATATTTTACCATTTAATCCAATGTTGTTCATTTTATGTAATTTCACTTTGAAATTGGACATAAACAAGTGTCAATCTTTTGATAGTTATTATCTCTTAAAAATACGCTTTTTGGATTTGACAACGGGAATTAATTTTAAATTAATTAATGAAACTTATAGGTTTTTGAATTTTTAAAATGGACTTCATTTTTGGTTTCAGAATATCAAAATTATCTTAGGGTGAATTTTTGGTACTTTTCTGAAAACTTTCAATTTTTGATGAATAGTGAAAAACATTGCGTTATTGTTTAAAATTGACTTTTTATTTAAATTTATTTTAGGTCAAAATAGATAAATAATACCTATATAATTTCAATGTAATTTATTGGAGTCATTTTATATTAATTTTAGATATATAAAAATTTTATTGAACTTTTTACCGTCTTTTACTCACCTCCTAGGAGCTTTTACAAATTTGCATAAAACATAATTTTACCGCTTCTGTGAATGGAATTTCGAAAATCTGAGAGACATGGTTGATATCAGTAAGTAAAATATGGTTCAATGAGATGAAAATAATTTTTTGTGAATAGTAACTTTTTTACTTTTATTTACCACGGTTAAAAGTAAATAGGGTAATTAAAGGTAAAAATGATATTATTTTTACCCTAACACAAGTCCTAATTCTATTGGATAAGTGTAATTCAACCAAAAACAACATTATGAATAAAATATTATCATTTAGGTCCACTTGTATTAGATTAGGACATTTATTATTATTTAATTTAAAGAAGAGTTAAAAGTGTTAAATTCAAAGTTTATTAACTAAACCATTTTTAATATAGGGTTTTACATAAGCTAAATTCGACTATAAATATTCATTAGAAATATAAAAATATTTCCTACATCATGGTATTTTATTTATAATTTTTAGACATTAAATAATTTGATTTATTTATGACACAATGATGACGCAGTAATTACCTTATTAATGAAAGAATCAAATAAATTATATTATAAATATTAAAATAAATATAATTTCAAAGTTTTTATGACATCCACAACTTTTCTAGGTGAATATGACATGTTAGGATTGATTCAATGTATCATGTTAAAAGTAATGAAGTTTTGATGACTTTCACAAAAACAAAATACCAAATAGTGTCAAAATTGACATAAATTAATATTTAAAACAAATACTATATTATTGGTTGATATAATATTCCTAAAAATGTAAGGTTCAGAAAAATGGATTAAATAATATTATATATGTCGTTAATGAGACACTTTAGGTTCTATTGTAAGTTTAGATTATTTTTATTAACCATATAGAGTAAGAATACAAGAAGACACGGTAAAAGTTAAACTAATTAACTAAGTGTTAAATCTAAAAGATAAGGTTAATATAGTGACCCAAACCTGTCTAAAACCTATTGGTTGAAAGGATTTCGACCCATACCCGCCTTCTCCTAGAAATAAGTCACTTTGGAGCCATTATAAACTGAATATTAATTTATTATAAAATAATATTTTAAGTTTTTCCTAAGGTTCCCCTCACCCCTCTTATAAAAGGGCACTTCCCCTTCTCTCAATTTCACACCTCCAAAGCCATTTGTCTCGGCCAAACCCTGTCCAAATATCCTCCCAACTATCATAAATTAATCCTATAGGCCTTACTTTTGTTAGAAATCCAATCTAAGGATCCCTTTTGATCAAATCAAAAGGAAGAACCCGGAGAAGAGGTAATGATTTCACCACCCTCTTTCAAGTTCTTTTCTTCTTCCACTTCCTCTTTCTTTATTGTTTCTATTCTAAAATAATAACTCTGATATCTTCTATATACTATTATGTTATTATAAATATGGAACAACCATATTCATTATTCTATCCATCATATGAATGATAATGTCACCATGCGTGCATACGTACAACTTACTGTCTCCACGCCGTGGTGTAATTTGTTATTCGACACTATTATTTGGATGGATATAATGATGAGTAATATGTATACAAATAATAAAAATAACATGTTAATGTATCTGTAAAATTAATACACCATAAAATTCCACACCTTTTAATCATTAAGGAAATGATATTGTCATTCGTACGTACGTACGGATTATCGTCTCCACGACGCGATGAGATTCATTTCCACGTTCACCATTCATCGATGATTATAAAAATATATATTATTAATAAGTATGTAATATATGACATAATAATGATACTGGATATATATATATTTATATATATATATGTGTGTGTATTTATGTACTTACATATATCTTATTCACTTACTTCCGTTCAATACGATATGAAAACAGAAACATCGTTTATGCATACGTACGACCTACCGTCTCCATAAACGGTGTTTTCCATTTCATATATCTATCTATTATAAATATTTATATTCAAAATATATATTATATATAAATCAAGGTTTATATTCTGAAAGTATTTAAATCATGATCTAAATGATACGATCAATAATAACAAGTTAAAACACGTACGATAAAGAAAGCGATTATTACCTGAAACGTTAATTTTAACATAAAAATCATTATTAAATGGATAGTA
Source organism: Viscum album (assembly GCA_963277665.1). Classification (NCBI taxonomy): domain Eukaryota; kingdom Viridiplantae; phylum Streptophyta; class Magnoliopsida; order Santalales; family Viscaceae; genus Viscum; species Viscum album. Next base: position 933,259,362 of record OY728141.1, read on the forward strand.
TAAAGTCATAAATGAATCATGTATGATATAATAAATATGAATATGGTTCTGGTATAATTTAATAACATACAATGGTCATTATACAGAAGGTTAAACGTACCCTCGACCAAAGGAAAGTGCAAGGTAAAGGTTATTTCCTCAATCTCATTATTATCCGAGATTGTTTATGTGTAAGTATTTACTGGGAAATACTTATCATTGATACCCATATTTCATAAAAATGTTTTCAAAAGGAATATTTTAAGGTTTTATGGTAGGTTCTATTTAACTATATCATCATTTTAAATGTTTTAAAGATTTATCTTTCTAAACCCTTTTAATTAATGTCCATGTTTTCAAAATGATTTTAAGGATTTATTTATATGGACATGAATGTTTTGAAATAATAATTCTTTCCAAAAGTTTCAAAGTGTTATGGGAGACTTTGATTCAAAAATATATTTTTAAATGAATTCCTTTATAAATTGTGAAACTTTTAAATGATTTCATGAAAAAGGGGCATTTCTCTCAAAGCATTTTACTGATAATTTTCATCTATGTCAACATCCTTTGATGGATTTTAAACTTGTTTGAATTTGATTTATTATGATACAATATTCCATATTGTATTGAATGATTTATGCTATGTTTTACTGTGAATGTGCTATTTGTATACCATTCATGGTTTATGGATAAATTATTGATATTTCGTATGCTAGTTTTAATATGAATGTTTATGTTATGTTTAAACCATTTAATATGAGGAATGCATTGGACTTAGTAAGTGAAGGGTGGAGCCTGTTATAGATCCGCTATGCATCGGTAGGTCTCATGAGACAAACTAGTGTCTTGGCACAAGGCCTTGGTAAAAAAATTATTTGTAGTCTTGGCCCAAGGCCTTGACTATGTGGTTATGAAAGTCTGGCATTATGCATTACTTCATTATGAAATTAGTTATTACATGTGATTATTCGACTAGTAGAATATCCATGTGCATGTTTATATGGTAATGTTTGATTTATTTTTACCATATTATGTTCATGTTTATGTTTAAAAGGATTTTTTTTTATTTCAAATCTTTCCTTAAAAGTTTATAGCTTCCGCTAAATTATTTACCCTTACTGATCATCTGAGCTCACCCCTTTCTTATGTTTTATTTTCCTAGGATTTTCAAGAAGTTTATTATGATTGGTATGCAAGGTTAAGATAAAGGGAACAATTTCATTATCAAAGGAATATTTATGTTGTGTTGTATGTTAGAAAGTGTAATGTAACGTTCATGTATGTAATCTATTTTCCAAGACTGCTAAACTGATCGGTCCTTCAGGACTTGATTCCATGTAATCATACCAATGTATTAAATTAATGCACCGACTCTGGGCTTCTGGGGTCAGGGCGTTAGAGTTGGTATCAGAGTAAGTTTAGTACAAACCTTGGAAACTATATTTAGATAAACTCTGATCAGATCACATTACCCTAAGATAGACTTTGAGGATTAGTATAGAAGAACTTTCTAGAATTTTGGTAATGTAGAGATTTTGTGAGTTTTCCAAGGAATACATCTCTGTCTGGATATGAGCAGGTAGAGGCAGCTCTGGAACAGATGTACCTAGGGGTAAAACCCAAAAACACCGCTTTGAGATAGACTCGAACGGGAACTGGTGCACGACAACGGGCCTTGCTGCTCTCTTGGTTACAACACTCCTGGGGGATATGCTTAGGATAATTCACATTTTCATTACAAGCCATTATGAAGGATTTAGGAGTAAATAATTCCTCAAAGAAAACATTTTATGATTATGGATTATATCCATAAATTGTTCGATTTACATTAGGTATTTTACAAGTTTGAAATTATGAATTTCGAATCATAAACTGACCTAGTGTATGTCATTGTTTAGAAATGGCGCCCAGTAGAAGGAATGAGAACTCCAGAAATACGTATGATCCAAAGAGTAAGAAGAACCATATCATTCATGGTATTAAGACAACATTTAGAAGGGAAATAGTCTCTAATGTATTCTCAACATATGAAGAAATAATATCATGTTTTAATAAGATAAGTAAAGAATTCTCTGAGTCCTATGGCTTTGAAGGGATGCAAGAGAAGAAAATGATGGAAGAGAGAAAGATGGATAAATGGAAGAGGGGAAAGTATGATTTTCCCATATGTGATAACTGTGTAAAGAATCACCTTGGTAAATGCTTGAAGGGAATAAGAGTTTGTTATAAGTGTGGAGAAAAAAAGGACATCAAGTACGTGATTACAAGGGTATGAAAAAGGTTCCAAATGTACAATGCTTCATCTGCACAGACTTGGGACACTACGTGAATCAATTTCCAAATCTTCAGAGTATACCCCAAGTGCTGCTATTGGATAATAATCAAGTTATGATACTACCACAGAAGAAGAGGAATGATTAGTGTTCTTATGTTGTTATTAAATAAATATGTCATTTCAATGTTGTATCGATGATGTACCAATTATATGAATTATGGAAATAAATAAGGATTGTTCTGAAGTACTATTTCATTAAGGATTTGAGATTATATGGTACTATGGAAAGCGACTCAACAACAAGTTAAACTTTTTTTTGGAAAATACATGGTTGGAAGAAAGATAAACCTTAATATGGTCCTGATACTGTGATAGTAATTTTGGAATAAGAGATGGTTGATTTAGATAAATTATATTTGATATTCTTGACTACTTTGAAACTAATTAATTGTTTGTTTATTCTATTTTTGTTGGAGTATACAAATTTTTTGGATATAAGGAGTATATCTAGTATTCTATAAGGAATAAGGGAGCATGAATGTAATCAATAAGGTTTTATGGTAATTCAGGGTATTACCGTGTTTTAAAAGAATACATTATGAAGGTATTTATATGTTATTACGTGGCAAAAAGGATCTTTATTGCGTTTACCTTCCTTATAAATTTTGGACTATGAGTTTGGATAGAAGTATTTTGGATAAGTCTAAAGGTTGGAATCGATTAAGTTTGACATTGGATACTATTGTTAAGGTTAAATCATTTCTTGATATTATTTTTGGATTTTCATAAAAAGGACAACCCGGAGGTCGGGCGACAACCCGTCGCGTTCGACATGGCCGCGAGACTTGAACCCGCAACTGAAGGGCGACAAGGGTAAATCACCTACCACTGGCCTATGTGATGTCCTGGTTTGTGTAATGTAGGTTTTTTTAATAGTATGACAAATGAATTATAAATTCATTATTTTTGAAACCCGATATGATTATGATAAATATAATATTTTTGAATTCTATTATCTTTTGGAGTGAAAGATAAGTTTGTGGTAGAAATTAGTAGAAGGATGAAACTATACTTGTTAAGTATATTTTTTTCTCTTATTCTGTGAAGAAATTAATTCTTAAACGTTAGGGGAGGGATCTTAAAACCAAAAATGTGTTATCCTAATACCTTATATTATGTTGAACTGATGGTATTTAAATCATTATAGATTTATGGATTTGAGGCCCTCAATATTTCACTACTACAAATACGGGCATTAACAGCGCTAAAAACAGGCTTTAACAGTGCTAAAAACGGGATTTAACAGCACTAAAAAAGTGTTGTAAAGTGCGGCGCTGATAAAGGGGGTACCCTTTATCAGCTCTTACTAAGTGCTGATAAAACGCCCCTTTATCAGCGCTGATAAAACAACCCTTTATCAGTGCTAAAAGAGCGCTGATAAATGAATGTTTTATCAGCGCTTTTTTAGCGCTGATAAAGGTGTAGTTTATCAGCACTTTTTAGTGCTGATAAATTCCCTCTCTGTTGCTACAAAAATATCTGCAGCAGCATACCCAAACACCTGAAAAAAAATCGGCATCTCAATAAGCTAATTAAAGCAAGTCTACCCATACAAAATTAACTCATAAATCATAAGCTAATTAGACCAAGTATACCCATACAACAATTATACCCGTACACCATTAACACATAATTCATAAGTTAATTAAGTACATAAAGAATTCAATTCATAATTCAGGGGGTTGGGGGGCTGTTCAAGGGTTTGGGGTGGCTGCCCAAGGGGGGGTAGGGGGTGTCCGGGGGGATTTCCAGGGGGGTGGGATGGTGTCCAAGGTGTTGGGGGGGATTTACAGGTGGTGGGGGGTTTCCAGAGGGGTGGGGGTGTCCAAGGGGTGGATTGGTGTCCAGGGGGTGGGGGAGGTCCAGGGGGTGGATTGGTGTCCAGGGGGATTTCCAGGGGGTGGGCTGGTGTCCAAGGTGTCGGGGGGGCTTTATAGGGGGTGGGGGTGTCCAGAGGGGTGGGGGTGTCTAGGGGTGTATTGGTGTCCAGGGGGGTGGGGGGAAGTCCAGGGGTGGATTGGTGTCCGGGGGGGCTTTCCAAGGGGGTGGGGGCGATCCAGGGGGTGGTCAGTTGTTGTTTTCACTTAAAATCATGTCCATTTTAAACAAAAGAGAGACCCTTTGAGAGGTGCCGGCCACACCGTGCCTCATATTGAGGCGAGGTTGACTCTTACATATCACCAAGGACCCATTTATTGTTCTTATAAAAGATAAATACAATCCGAATGTGTTTGGTTGGATTTTCATAGGTCAGTTGTTGTTTTCAATTAAAATTGTGTCCATTTTAAACAAAAGAGAGACCCTTTGAGTGATAGCAGTCACACCGTGCCTAGTATTGAGGTTTGGATGACTCTTAAACATCACAAAGGACCCGTGGATTGTTCTCCTAAATTATAACCACAATCCGAATGCTTTTGGTCGGATTTCCGTAGGTCAGTTGTTGTTTTCACTTAAAATCGTGTCCATTTTAAACAAAAGAGAGACCATTTGAGTGGTACCGGCCACACCGTGACTCGGATTGAGGAAGGGTTGACTCTTACACGTCACCAAGGACCCGCGGATCGTTATTATAAAATATCAAGGCAATCCGAATGCGTTTGGTCAGATTTTCATAGGTCAGTTGTTGTTTTCAATTAAAATTGTGTCCATTTTAAACAAAAGAGAGACCCTTTGAGTGATAGCAGCCAAACCGTGCCTCGGATTGAGGTGGGGTTGACTCATACATGTCACAAAGGACCGGTGGATCGTTCTACTAAAGGATCAACAAAATCCGAATGTGTTTGGTTGGATTTCCATAGGTCAGTTGTTTTTTCACTTAAAATCGTGTCCATTTTAAACAAAATAGAGACCCTTTGAGTGGTATCGGCCACATCATGCCTCCGATTGAGGCAGGGATGACTCTTACATGTCACCAAGGACCCTTGGATATTTCTTATAAAATATCAAGTCAATCCAAATGCGTTTGGTCGAATTTCCGTAGGTTAGTTGTTGTTTTCACTTAAAATCGTGTCCATTTTAAACAAAAGAGAGACCCTTTGAGTGGTACCGGCCACACTGTGCCTCGGATTGATGTAGGGTTGACTCTTAAACATCACCAAGGACCTGTGGATCGTTCTTATAAAAGATAAAGTCAATCCAAATGCATTTGGTCAAATTTCCGTAGGTCAGTTGTTGTTTTCACTTAAAATTGTGTCCATTTTAAACAAAAGAGAGACCCTTTGAGTGGTACCGGCCACACCGTGCCTCGGATTGAGGTGGGGTTGAATCATACACGTCAAAAAGGACCATTGGATCGTTCTTATAAAATATCAAGGCAATCCAAATGCGTTTGGTCGGAATTTCATAGGTCAGTTGTTGTTTTCAATTAAAATCGTGTCCATTTTAAACAAACGAGAGACCCTTTGAGTGATAGAGGTCACACCATGCCTTGGATTGAGGTGGTTATGACTCTTAAACATCAAAAGGACCCTTGGATCGTTCTCCTAAAGGATCAACACAATCTGAATGCATTTGGTCAGATTTCCGTAGGTCAGTTGTTGTTTTCACTTAAAATCGTGTCCATTTTAAACAAAATAGAGACCCTTTGAGTGGTATCGGCCACACCCTGCCTTAGATTGAGGCGGGTATGACTCATAAACATCAAAAAGGACCCTTGTATAGTTATTATAAAAGATAAAGGCAATATGAATGCATTTGGTTGAATTTTTGTAGGTCGGTTGTTGTTTTCACTTAAAATCGTGTCCATTTTAAACAAAAGAGAGACCCTTTGAGTGGTACTGGCCACATCGTGCCTCTTATTGAGGCGGGGTTGACTCTTACACATCACCAAGGACCCTTGTATCATTATTATAAAAGATCAATGCAATCCTAATGCTTTTGGTTGAATTTCTGTAGGTCAGTTGTTGTTTTCACTTAAAATCGTGTCCATTTTAAACAAAAGAGAGACTCTTTGAGTGGTACCGGCCACACCGTGCCTCGGATTGAAGTGGGGTTGAATCGTAAACATTAAAAAGGACCATTTGATCGTTCTTATAAAATATCAAGGCAATCCGAATCCGTTTGGTCAGAATTTCATAGGTCAGTTGTTGTTTTGAATTAAAATTGTGTCCATTTTAAACAAAAGAGAGACCCTTTGAGTGATAGTGGTCACACCGTGCCTCGAATTGAGGCGAGTATGACTCGTAAACATCACAAAGGACTTGTTTATCATTATCCTAAAGGATCAACACAATCTGAATGCGTTTGGTCAGATTTTCGTAGGTCAGTTGTTGTTTTCACTTAAAATCGTGTCAATTTTAAACAAAATAGAGACCCTTTGAGTGGTATCAGCCACACCGTGCCTCAGATTGAGGCAGAGATGACTCGTACATGTCACAAAGGACCCTTGGATCGTTCTCCTAAAGGATCACCACAATCCGAATGCGTTTGGTTAGATTTCCGTAGGTCAGTTGTTGTTTTCACTTAAAATTGTGTCCATTTTAAACAAAAGAGAGACCCTTTGAGTAGTACTGGCCACACCTTGCCTCTGATTGAGGCAAGGTTGACTTGTACACATCACCAAGGACCATTGGATCATTCTTATAAAATATCAAGGCAATAAGAATGCGTCTGGTTGGAATTTCATAGGTCGGTTTTTGTTTTCAATTAAAATCGTGTCCATTTTAAACAAAAGAGAGACCCTTTGAGTGATAGCGGTCACACCGTGCCTCGGATTGAGGTGGGGATGACTCTTACACATCAAAAAAGACCCGTTTATCGTTCTCCTAAAGGATCAACACAATCTGAATGTGTTTGGTCAGATTTCCGTAGGTCATTTGTTGTTTTCACTTAAAATTGTGTCCATTTTAAACAAAATAGAGACCCTTTGAGTGTAATCGGCCACACCATGCCTTGGATTGAGGTTTGGATGACTCGTACACATCACCAAGGACTCTTGTATAGTTCTTATAAAATATAAAGGCAATCTGAATGCGTTTGCTTGAATTTTCGTAGGTCAGTTGTTGTTTTCACTTAAAATCGTGTCCATTTTAAACAAAAGAGAGAACCTTTGAGTGGTATCGGTCACACCGTGCCTCGGATTGAGGCGGATTTGACTCTTACATGTCAACAAGGAACTTTGGATCGTTCTTATAAAAGATCAAGGCATTCTGAATGCGTTTGGTCAAATTTCCGTAGGTCAATTGTAATTTTCACTTAAAATCGTGTCCATTTTAAACAAAAGAGAGACCCTTTGAGTGGTACCGGCCACACCGTGCCTCGGATTGAGGAGGGGTTGACTCTTACATGTCACAAAGGACCATTGGATCGTTCTGATAAAATATCAAGGCAATTAGAATGTGTTTGGTTGGAATTTCATTGGTCAGTTGTTGTTTTTAATTAAAATCATGTCCATTTTAAACAAAAGAGATACCCTTTGAGTGATAGTGGTCACACCATGCCTCGGATTGAGACGGGGATGACTCTTACATGTCACAAAGGACTCGTGGATTTTTCTCCTAAATTATCAATACAATCTGAATGCGTTTGGTCAGATTTTCGTAGGTCAGTTTTTGTTTTCACTTAAAATCGTGTCCATTTTAAACAAAATAGAGACTCTTTGAGTGGTATCGGCCACACCGTGCCTCAGATTGAGGCGGGGATGACTATTAAATTTCACCAAGGACCCTTGTATCATTCTCCTAAATTATCACCACAATCCGAATGCGTTTGGTCGGATTTCCGTAGGTCAGTTGTTGTTTTCACTTAAAATCGTGTCCATTTTAAACAAAAGAGAGACCATTTGAGTGGTACCGGCCACACCGTTCCTTGGATTGAGGAGGGGTTGACTCTTAAACATCAACAAGGACCATTGGATCGTTCTTAAAAAAGATCAAGGCAATCTGAATGCGTTTGGTCAGAATTTCATAGGTCAGTTGTTGTTTTCAGTTAAAATCGTGTCCATTTTAAACAAAAGAGAGACCCTTTGAGTGATAGAGGTCACACCGTGCCTCTAATTGAGGCAGGGATAACTCTTACACATCACAAAGGACTCGTGGATCGTTCTCCTAAAGGATCAGCATAATCCGAATGCGTTTGGTCGGATTTCCGTAGGTCAGTTGTTGTTTTCACTTAAAATCGTGTCCATTTTAAACAAAATAGAGATCCTTTGAGTGGTATCGGCCACACCGTGCCTCAGATTGAGGCAGGGATGACTTATACATGTCAGCAAGGACCCTTGGATAGTTATTATAAAATATAAAGGCAATCTGAATGCGTTTGGTCGAATTTCCGTAGGTCAGTTGTTGTTTTCACTTAAAATCGTGTCCATTTTAAACAAAAGAGAGACCCTTTGAGTGGTACCGGCCACATCGTGCCTTATATTGAGGCAAGGTTGACTATTACACATCACCAAGGACCCGTGGATCATTCTTATAAAATATCAAGGCAATCTGAATGCTTTTGGTCGAATTTTCGTAGGTCAGTTGTTGTTTTCACTTAAAATTATGTCCATTTTAAACAAAGGAGAGACCCTTTGAGTGGTACCGGCCACATCGTGCCTCGGATTGAGGCGGGGTTGACTCATACATGTCAAAAAGGACCAGTGGATCGTTTTGATAAAATATCAAGGCAATCCTAATGCTTTTGTTCAGAATTTCATAGGTCAATTGTTGTTTTCAATTAAAATTGTGTCCATTTTAAACAAAAGAGAGACCCTTTGAGTGATAGCGGTCACACAGTGCCTCAGATTGAGGATGGGATGACTCGTACATGTCACAAAGGACCCTTGGATTGTTATCCTAAAGGATCAACACAATCAGAATGCGTCTGGTTGGATTTCCGTAGGTCAGTTGTTGTTTTCACTTAAAATCGTGTCTATTTTAAACAAAACAGAGACCCTTTGAGTGGTATCGGCCACACCGTGCCTCGGATTGAGGTAGTTATGACTCGTACACATCACCAAGGACCCTTGGAAAGTTCTCCTAAAGGATCACCACAATCTGAATGCGTTGGTCAGATTTTTGTAGGTCAATTGTTGTTTTCACTTAAAATCGTGTCCATTTTAAACAAAAGAGAGACCCTTTGAGTGGTATCGGCCACACCGTGCCTCAGATTGAGGTGGGGTTGACTCGTACATGTCACCAAGGAATATTGGATCGTTCTTATAAAATATCAAGTCAATCTGAATGCGTTTGGTCAGAATTTCATAGGTCAGTTGTTGTTTTCAATTAAAACTGTGTCCATTTTAAACAAAAGAGAGACCCTTTGAGTGATAGCGGTCACACCGTGCCTCATATTGAGGCGGGGATGACTTGTACACGTAAAAAAGGACCCGTGGATCGTTCTCCTAAAGGATCAACACAATCTTAATGCGTTTGGTTGGATTTCCTTAGGTCAGTTGTTGTTTTCACTTAAAATCGTGTCCATTTTAAACAAAATAGAGACCCTTTGAGTGGTATCGGCCACACCGTGCCTCGGATTGAGGTGTAGATGACTTTTACACATCACCAATGACCCTTTTATAGTTCTTATAAAATATAAAGGCAATCCTAATGCGTTTGGTCAAATTTTCGTAGGTCGATTTTTGTTTTCACTTAAAATCGTGTCCATTTTAAACAAAAGAGAGACCCTTTGAGTGGTACCGGACACACCGTGCCTAGGATTGAGGCGGGGTTGACTCGTACATATCACCAAGGACCCGTGGATCGTTCTTATAAAAGATCAAGGCAATCCTAATGCATTTGGTCAAATTTTCGTTGGTCAGTTGTTGTTTCCACTTAAAATCGTGTCCATTTTAAACAAAAGAGAGATACTTTGAGTGGTACCGACCACACCGTGCCTCGGATTGAGGCGGTTTTGACTCTTACACGTCACCAAGGACCCTTGGATAATTCTTATAAAATATCAAGGCAATCCGAATGCTTTTGGTCTAATTTCCGTAGGTCAGTTGTTGTTTTCACTTAAAATCGTGTCCATTTTAAACAAAAGAGAGACCTTTTGAGTGGTACCGGCCACACCATGCCTCATATTGAGGTGGGGTTGGATCATACACATCACAAAGGACCATTGGATCATTCTGATAAAAGATCAAGGCAATCCTAATTCATTTGGTCGGAATTTCATAGGTCAGTTGTTGTTTTCAATTAAAATCGTGTCCATTTTAAACAAAAGAGAGACCCTTTGAGTGATAGCGGTCACACCGTGCCTTAGATTGAGTCGAGGATGACTCGTACACGTCACAAAGGACCAGTGGATAGTTATCCTAAAGGATCAACAGAATCTGAATGCTTTTGGTTGAATTTCCGTAGGTCAGTTGTTGTTTTCACTTAAAATCGTGTCCATTTTAAACAAAATAGAGACCCTTTGAGTGGTACCGGCAACACCGTGCCTCGGATTGAGGAGGGGTTGACTCTTACACATCACAAAGGACCAGTGGATTGTTCTCCTAAAGGATCAAAACAATCTGAATGCTTTTGGTCGGATTTCTGTAGGTTAGTTGTTTTTTCACTTAAAATCGTGTCCATTTTAAACAAAATAGAGACCCTTTGAGTGGTATCGGCCACACTGTGTCTCGAATTGAGGTGGGGTTGACTTTTACACATCACAAAGGACCCGTGGATCGTTCTACTAAAGGATCAACGCAATCCGAATGCGTTTGGTCGGATTTCCGTAGGTCAGTTGTTGTTTTCAATTAAAATGGTGTCTATTTTAAACAAAAGAGAGACACTTTGAGTGGTTCAGCATTCTTGCATGTTGATGGTGCATATCATCTGTTAAAATGGAAAAATTACTCATTAGAGAAAGGATGTTTTATTTAATAACAATTACAATTTTCCTACGAACATTTACATACAACAATGTTTCATCTTGTGATCCCCTTAACCCCTCTCAAAAATGACCACCAATTGTACATGTCCCCAAGTCAGATCTTAATTGTATTTTTGTACAATCTGCCATCAGGTATGCGGACCACTCATTTCTGAACACATCTATTTCGTCTTGTGAGTATGAGGATTTTCGGCAGTCAGAGTAGTACTGCAAAATATAAAAATAAAGAATTAATAAATAACTTAAACGAACTAGTAGTTGTTTTTGAAAATACCTCTTTAGAGATGCTAGTTTTCTGATGAAAAACAATCTCTTTCATAAATTTACAAACATAATAACCGCAATCATTATCGTTTGTTTGTTTTGGACACTGCAAAAAAATTGATCATTAGGAGAATAAGTAACTTGTATTAAGATGTGTTTGGATAGTGAAATTTTATTATATATACCCTGATATTTGTCCAGACGTAGTACTTGCTCGCCTCCCTATGCTTAGCCCCTGTACTCATTCCTTTTTTTAGATGATAAAGATACATCGCCCTATCATAACAGAATCCTCGGTAAAAGATAATATAAATTATATTACTTGATGTTTAGACCTAAAACGTAAGATGTAGTGTCTTACAAATTCACAAACTCCATCATGTGTGGTCGGTTTGATGGATATCCTTGCTTTGAATCCAGAAAATAAATCTTTGGAGTATCCAAGTTTACCATAATTATCAACCAATGTTGCCTAAAAACACAAAAAGGAATAAGTAATAAAATAAGTGAAAATATAATAATATGCTTTAATCGTAGAGTATTACCCCTGCATGGTTGTTATTAGGAAAAGTTTGTAATCTATAATATTTCTTTCAAATGTTTTCAGCAAGCCTTTCACTATTGCATACCTTTTTGATGGATCTATTTTTGTTAGGTGTGTTTATGTGATATGAGGACTAACGATTCCAAATCTTGGCTCATGGGAAAATTCCTTTAACTGTTTTTCATAAATGCGTCTATCAACAATATAAAATGCATTTATTCATAATTTATACATTAGATCAGCTTTTAGAAAATCAATTCATGGAAACATACCTCATATATACATTTACAACTGTGACGCCTAGCCAACCGTTTTCAAGGATTTCATTTACATTTTCAGCAGCAATGAAATCTTGACTTTCCTCTCCGTATATATTCTCTTTGAAAACCACTATATGACTATTACCATCTTTTAGCTTCATGTCCACATGAGTCTTCAATGCTAGTAAATGTGGATAGAGAACAGGTGGTGTTATTTTGCTTTCAGTATCTCCTTGGGATCGGTTGGTCGATCCTTTGGATGGTTTTGAGCCGAAGTTTGTCACCCCCTTCCCTTTCTCTGTCTATAACAAAAATCATTGGTTCAGACGCTTTTTTCATTAATTGTTAAGGGTTTAGCTTGAAAAAGGAAGGAAATAAATACCTCTTTTTTCGCATGTACTCTTACAAGTTGTGAAGGCCTTGTAATGAATGTCCTAATAGCCTTTCCGACCGTATGAATATCATCGTCATCAAGTGGAATAGGTAGCTCTGCATTTGGCTCATGAGCTACAGTAATTGTCACTTTCGGATGATCTTTCGGAAGTGGTCTATTATGCAGTGTGGCATCTGGGATATTGAACATTGTAGCCCTCACTACAAGGTGATAGGTGGGTGTTGATAGATATAAATCACAATCATTATCACCCTGTAGAAGATCAGTACAGAAAACATACTAGTGTTTGTCTGATTCACATTTCATGGGAATAATTATTAGAATATTGATTACCACATATAAGATAGTTCTTTGAGGTGAATGGATCACCTCAAAGCTGGTGGGGGGTGGGGCGGGATGTTCACGCGCTGGTTGTTCCTGAGTTGTGTCTTCCCTTTGCTTCCCACCCATAAAAGTTGCTAGCAACTCTCCCTGCCATTACAATTGTTCTTCAAGGGTTGCTATTTTTTTGCTCATTTGTTCCAATTTTTCATCCGTATCATCCATTTTTTTCTTCTTCTCAAAATATACTCAGGGTGTCACCCCAAACCCTACACCTCTGACACAATCGTATTTTTCTGGATGCTTCAAATCTGTCTATAATAGGTCTGTATCAGCTATAGGAGTAGCTGATTCCTGTGACTGTCGGATATAGGAAAATAACTAATTATTTTTAAGTACTAGCAATTTTAAACAAATCTTTTTATCTTTGTGTCATACTTACACATATTTCCCACACTTTCTGTGTGTTCTCATCTACTAACTTCCCTTATTTGTTCACATGTGCCTCCTTCCATAGCACATGATGTGGGATGAAAGTGCATTTGGTTTTAGACTCATCAATCTACATATAAACATAGAAAGATAATTATGATGTTGTTTATTGGCACCTAACAATATTACTGTAAATTTAAAATACGTACCATTTTCTTTTCTAATGAAGCGTACCCCATCCTTGCTTTACGATAGGGGTATGTTGGTTTTGATGCACGTTCCTTATTTTCAGTACAGAGTTTCTGTTTCATAAATGAAATATTGACAATCAAAGTGATGAATACAAGTATCCTCAAACAACGTATTATCACCCACAATTTACCTGAAACTTCTCATCCCCATGAAGGCCAATAAATGCATCCCATGCTTCTTGGGATATCAGGTGAGCGTAGACAATGGGTGGGTGCGGGTTTATTTTACCATTAGAATCTTTCGGGTGACATCTTGTTAAAATAGTGTGAAAACCTCGATGAATCTTTCCTGCAATCCTTAGTACATAGTCCTTATGTGAATCTTCTACTATAAATGTACTCTGTAAAAGATTGAGAAGAGTAAGACATTGTTTCATTATTTTATTTGCTAGTAAATTGAAGAAATAAATTCATAATGTTACCGTAATTTCTTCCCAGATCACAGCCTTCAGCCTAGACACAACATGGTGCCATGAATCTATGTCAATCGGCAAGCGTTGCCGAGTGACAACTCCAATGTAGCTGCTAAACATAGCCTTGTTGGGATTCATATGTTGGTCTCGTGCATTCCATCCGACTTCAAATTTGATGCATTTGCTTTTTACCTTAAGAATTTTGGCTAACACCATCAAACTACAACGCACCTGTGTTTTCTACGACGTCGGCTCTTCATTCCCGACCATTTCATCGATATCAACATCATCTATATGTTCATCTGTAATGGTATCAACGACATGTGTTGATGGTTGTTGAACCCCAACACTAAAAGCAACAAGAGCCGCAGTAGCAGAAGCCACAGCAGGAGCAGCAAGAGCAGCAGGAGCCGCGACAGGAGGAGCAGCAGGAGCAATAGGAGCCACAGTAGGAGCAGCAAGAGCAGTAGGAGGAGCAGCAGGAGAAACAGGAGCCGCAGTAGGAGCAGTAGCAGTAGCAGCATGAGCTGTAGGAGCAGCAGGAGCAGCAGCAGCCGCAGCAGCAGCAGCTTGAGAGACTTGTTCAGCCTCAAGGTTAGGAGCACCGGAATGTGCAGAAGTCATTATCTGCAAAAGTGGTTGAACAGTTAATTCAGATTACATAAATTCAGTAATGATAAGATAATAACATGAGATAACAAGATCTATATTACAAACAAAATATAACATGTTTACTGAACTCTCTTTCTTTTTTTCAAAGGTTGAAGGGATTTGACACCTCTATCGACTATCCAAATCCCTTCATTGTGGTCTCCTATAACATACAAAACATCATCTACATTGGGACCACTCCGAATTTATTGCAACGTACCACTAAAAGGATCGTCCTCAACTGAATTTTCATCGGAACCTTCAGTAGTTTTGGACGATAACAGAACAATCGACCACTTTCGGTTTGCGGGATCTAGAACATAAAAAACTTGTATCGCTTGTGATGCCATTATAAACTGTTCGTCTTTGTACCCTTCTTTACTAAAATCAACTTTCACAAATCCCCATTCATCTATTTTAACACCACTATTGTTATCAATCCATTTGCATTGAAAAAGTAGCAATTGGAATGTCGTATAATCCAAATCCCATATTAGTTTGATAATGCCAAAGTATGACATATTTGCATAAATTGGATTTATGTCCTTACTACCAGAAACATGCATCGCTTCAGCCACTAGTGTAACTCCACTATTTTGCATGGTACTATCTTCATCATGTTCATCTATATAGAATGTATAACCATTAATTACATAACCATTATAAGATAATACATACACACTTGGTCCAGCAGCTAGCCATCGAAGTCGTTCTAAAATTGAATTCGGATTTTCATCCAACTGCTTAAAAATATGATCCCGAAACCATCCTATAAACTGGTGATTATGTGTATCTAATAACCATTTTTCATCCCTCAATGGATTCAATTACCTAAGAATTTCTTTGTGAGTTTCAATATATGGAGAAACCTCCCAACTTTTATGAAAAACAAAAAGATGAGCCTGCTCCTGATCTGTAATACTGATTGTCACAACTTCTCTTCCAGAAATTCCCTCACCCTCAATGCGTCCAGTGTGACGAGATTTTGGGAGACCAATGCTTTCCACATCAGATAGGTATTCAGTACAAAATTCAATGGCTTCCTCAACAATATATCGCTCCACTATACCACCCTCTGGCCGACTTCGATTTTTTACATACCCTTTCAAAATATTCATATACCGTTCAATAGGATACATCCATCTATAGTGCACAGGACCACAAAGTCGAATCTCTCCCACCAAGTCAATCATCAAATGAACCATCATATCAAAGAATGTTTACGGGAAGAACATTTCTAATTCACATAATATGATGATAATTTCTTTTTCCATAGCTGGCAATTTCCCCAGGTCTAAAACTTTGCTACATATAGCTTTGAAAAAGAAACAAAGTTTGGTTAACATATGACGAACATTCTTGGGAAAAATGCAACGTAAAGCTATAGGAATTAGATCTTGCATCAAAACATGGCAATCATGTGATTTCAAACCTTTTAACTTCAAATCATTCATTGACACAATGTTCTTGATATTTGATGAGTACCCCTCTGGAACCTTTACGTCATTGAAGAAGTTGCAAAACTGATATCTCTCCGCCCTAGAAAGAGTATAAGCGGCTAGAGGAAGAAACATTCGATTTTCACCCTTCACGGGAGCCAACTCTTCTCGTATTCCCATTTCAATCATGTCCAACCTTGCCTTAATTCCATCTTTTGTTTTTCCAGGGGCATTTAGCAACGTTCTAATAACACTATCACGCACATTTTTTTCCACAAGCATCACATCAAGAAAATGTCTGACGTACAAACAATTTGAGTATGGTAATTCAAAAAAACTGATCTCTTTTTCCAACCGAATTTCGTAAGGTTTTTTGAAAATGGTTTACCAAAAACAGTGTTCAGATCTTTTACGTTCTCAAACAGCTGATCACCTGTTAGTGGAGATGGTGTTTCATGTTTTTATGAACTTCCATTGAATGATGTCGTCCAAGATCGATACTTATGCCGACGAGGTAGAAATCTACGATGTTCTAGAAACACAAATTTCGATGAATGTTTCAACCTAATTGATTCTGTATCTTCTTCGCACATGGGACACCCTTGAGTTCCTTTAATGCTATAGCCTGACAAATTTCTATAAACAGGGAAATCATTTATTGTCCCATACAAAATCGCTCTCAACGTGAAGTATTAACTTTTATAAGCATCATACAACATTACACCTGAGTCCCACAATAACTTCAAATCCTCGATCAAAGGAGCCAGATAAACATCAATATCGTTACCTGGTTGTTTTGGTCCTGATATAATCATAGATAACATGATGAATTTACGCTTCATGCATAACCAGGGTGGAAAGTTATAATTTACCAACATAACAGGCCATGTACAATGAGTGCTGGTTTGAAAACCAAAAGGATTCACTCCATCTGTAGATAACGCAAGATGAAGGTTTCTCGGCTCTTTTCCAAATTCAGGATACTCATGATCAATTTTCTTCCATTGAGGAGAGTCGGCCGGATGACGTAATAACCCATCTTTATTTCTTTTATCTGCATGCCATGTCAATTGTCTTGCAGTTTATTCACTTCCATATAGACGCCTAAACCTTGGAATGATTGGAAAGTACCATACAAATTTCGTAGGATTGGATTTATCTTTCTTGTATAGAGAAGCACCACACTTTGGGCATTCTGTAAGTGATTTTTTCTCCTTGCGAAACAATATACAGTCTTTCAGGCAAGCATGTATTCTTTCAGAAATCATTCCCATCGAGCGTAACATTCGTCTAGATTCATATGTCCGGCTTGGGAGCTTATTATCTTCCGGGAGCATGTCATTCAAGAGAGTAAGTAGTTCCGTAAAACTGACATCACTCCATCTGTTGCTTTCTTTCAATTTATACAACTTCAATACACCTGACAATGTTGTATACTTAGTACAAGTAGCATACAATGGTGTCTTTGCACAAATCTTTAACTTCTCAAACAATTTTGGGAAATCACGGAGTTCATCTTGAATTGTCTTTGTCATTTCATCAATATGATCTTCATCATCATTGAAATCTGTAATCACATCCTCCATACGGTCTTCTTCATTATCCATATTTGTATTCATATCTGACGATCCATAAAACGCAATTTTATCCCAGCCAGTAGCTACATTCGCTTTTTCTCCGTGTTTGTTCCAACATTTATAACTCCGATCTATTTTGTGACATATCAAATGTTCTTCCAACTCCTCTGGAGTAAGTAGTCTAGAATAACAACAACGTAAACACAGACAAAGGATTTGAGAAGGATCCTTTGCGTGATCCTTTGCAAACTTGATGAACTCTTTCACTCTGTTCTTGTACTCTATTGTTAAACGATTAGCATCCATCCAATCTTTATTCATATTCATCCTATTTGAATCTCAAATATTAGTATTTATGGTTCAAGTACACAAAACAAGACTTCCAAATACAGTATAAGAGAACCACTTCCTTATAAGGTGATCAAGTAGTCTAACCTATAATCAAGATTCATAAAAAAGAATATTAGATTCACTAAAAATATGATGATCTATCACTCTATAAGGAGGATATAAGAGGAGATAGAGGATTTCCAATCGATGAGATATCCCCTTATCAGAGAGAAACAAAACGCATCCACTGGAGATTCTATCTGAGAAGAAGAGAGTTTGGAGGAGTTAAAATGACTCTTGTAAGACTTAAAGAATCAAGATTTCAAATGAGAGTTGTGTAGAAGAAAAAAGAATATAAAATGGGGCTCATGGAATTTAAGACTATAAAAAAAGATACCACGTTGCAACCTCCCATGGACACGGTACAAAAAGGATTTAAACAACCATATTATGGTGTAGACTTCTTGTCATGAACTAGGCCAGGTTTCCATCCCACTTGACACCTGACCCAACTCATGGGAAGGTCCAAAGGGAATTACCAATCCCCATGGGTTGTAACTAGTGCCTAGGAATTGAGTAACACCTTTGGGAATGATTTTTTCATGTAAAAAACCATAAATATTACATAATAATCAAACATCATATCATAACCAAATTTCACAGTATAATAGACCAAAAGATAACACTGCAATAGGGGATAAGCATTTAACAATTTCAACCAAAACCAAAATAACAAAAAAAGGTAAGGGAACCAACAATACAACCAAGACTCCATGAAACATGAGGGTCAACATCCCCATTCCACAAACAATAACAGTCACCAAAAGGGGAACTACTAGCACATATATCCACCATCACCACCAAGGGAACCTTGCCTTTAACTGGGTAAAAAATAATAAGGTCTACATAAACCTGAGGGTGTATATAAGGTGTGAGCCAACATACCTAGTAGGACACAACAAAAATAGATTCCATGTAATGACATTATGATAAACATTGACATGATATTTTTTAAGAAAAAGCAAGATACAATTTAAATAAAACATTCTTTGAAATAAAAGAGATAGTAAATGTGACAAGATAATGGTAAGAATAGTATGAGCACTATAGAAAATCTCTAAGGTATTAGGGTTACTATGGTCCTAGGATCCTCGTACTCTTGGTGATCACATATCTTAGACATGAAGGTCCTATTTGAGCCTCCAATCCCTAGCACATGAATGTTTAGTTAGTGTTGTTATGTATATCCTTATTAAGGAGACCAATCATCGGCCTAACTAATTCACCTAATATACTAGACCTAGTCTACCCACCTAGATAACTAGGATTCCATTTTGATCAATTCCAACCCCTATATAAAATTATATCTATTTTATACAATCACACTTCCAATAATAGAAACACACATGAAAAACAACCATTTACAATAGTCAAATCATTATCAAACCCTTACGCACAACAAAAAAATTGGAAAACATGTTTCCCACAACCCAGACAATTTATAAAACCATTTTAGAACCAAATAAATCATATTAAACACCTAAAATAATGTCAAATAATGGAACAACCTACCTATTTCTTGATATCTTCACAAAACCAGAATGAAACCACTAACTGAACTAAGGAAAGGCCCTAGGGATGCAATTAAACACCATAACAATCAATATCATCAATGATTCAACCAACAACAAGAACAATATTAAAAAAATATTTGGAAAACATGCCTTAAAGGGAGGTCCGGCAAACCGAAGAGGGCGTTGCGGGTGGGGGATGTCCGGAAAACCGAAGAGGGCGTTGCGGGCAGCGGAGGTCCGGCAACGAGAAGTTGGGCGTTGCGGGGGCGGAGGTCCGGCAAAACAAAGAGGAAGTTGCGGGCGGCGGAGGTCCGACAACGATAAGCGAGGGCGGCGGAGGTCCAGAAACGAGAAGCGAGGGCGGCGGAGGTCCGGCAAAGAGAAGCGAGGGAGGAGGAGGTCCGACAACGAGAACTCAACGAGCGGCAGAGGGGGGTCACAGGGTTCCAGTACCGTGAGAGCTTTAGGTCGCGATAAAACGAGGGAACTGTGCGACCGAATTTATAAAAAAATGGACTAAGGTTTTATCAACGTTTTTTTAGCGCTAATAAATCATTCTTGTATCAGCGCTCAAATTTTAGCGCTGATACATAGAGTCTTTATCAGCGCTTTTCTAGCGCTGATAAAGGGGCGTTTTATCAGCGCTTCTTTAGCGCTGATAAAGGTTACCCTGTATCAGTGCTAAAATTTTAGTGATGATATAGGGTAACCTTTATCAGTGGTTTCGCTTAGCGCTGATATAAGGGGGGCGCTTCCCTTGCCCGTTTTTGTAGTAGTGTTTCATTTGTTGTTCACTTGTTTATGATTGATGACCTCAATCACTCTCTATAAATATTTACATTTTCCCTCCAATTATGTGTCTCTAATTTCCACCAATGTTCTCTTAATCGAGATCATAATTTGGTGGTGACCTTTTCATTTCTCTTTCCCTCTTATTAAGACTAAATTTTATTAACCCAATTTCTAATGTGGGTTCTCCACAAAGGTATTTTTCTATATTTAACCTTTTATTTTTGAAGAACAATTTCAAATTGTGAGGATGTGATTTATTGAAGGAGGGGAGAATGTAACACCCCATGATTTCATATTACGTTATTTCTTCAAAGTAATTCAATAACTTGCACTACACGCAACACCGAGTTCAAGCGCACCACGACGTACCAAACTAGCCATTCAAAAGCGGTTATGAATAGTATTAACTGAATTTTGAACTTTATATAATCATTATAATTTTAGAATCCATATTATGAGTTTCTTAGACATAATGTAAGAACAAATTCATTTTTTTCAGATAAAATAAGTATTTTTCAAAAAAAAATGCAATTTTACCGCCTTTTAATTACAAACCTTTTTAAATCTAATATTTGAAACTTTTATATATTAAAATTGACAAAATAAACTTATTCTTTAGAATTATGACATAAAAATTTAGTTTCGATAATTTTTTGGTGTTTTTATGATAACTTTCATATTTGGGTAAATAGTGAAAAATACTAAATTTTGACTGAAAACAACTTTTTTAATCAAAATAATTTATAGTGTTCAATTATAAATTTGAATGGTTTGGAAGTATAATTAGATTATATTTTTACCATTTAATCCAATGTTGTTCATTGGATGTAATTTAACTTTGAATTTGGACATAAACAAGTGTCAATCTTTTGATAGTTATTATTTCTTAAAAATACGCTTTTTGGTTTTGACAACAGGAATTAATTTTAAATTAATTAATGCAACTTATAGGTTTTGGAATTGGCAAAATGGACTTAATTTTTGGTTTTTTAATATCAAAATTATCTTAGGGTGAATTTTTGGTACTTTTCTGAAAACTTTCAATTTTTGATGAATAGTGAAAAATACTGCGTTATTGTTTAAAACTAACTTTTTATTTAAATAATTAATTATTTTATTTAAATTTATTTTAGGTAAAAATAGATATATAATACCTATATAAGTTCAATGTAATTTATTAGAGTTATTTTATATTAATTTTAGATAAATAAAAATTTTATTGAACTTTTTACCGTCTTTTACCCACCTCCTAGGAGCTTTTACAAATTTGCATAAAACATAATTTTACCGCTTCTATGAATGGAATTTAGAAAATCTGAGAGAAAAAGTTGATATCATTAAGTAAAATGTGGTTCAATGAGATGAAAATAATTTTTGGTGAATAGTAACTTTTTACTTTTATTTACCGCGGTTAAAAGTAAATAGGGTAATTAAAGGTAAAAATGATATTATTTTTACCCTAAAACAAGTCCTAATTCTTTTGGATAAGTGTAATTCGACCAAAAACAACATTAGGAATAAAATATTATAATTTAGGTCTACTTGGATTAGATTAGGACATTTATTATTATTTAATTTAAAGAAGAGTTAAAAGTGTTAAATTCAAAGTTTATTAACTAAACCATTTTTAATATAGGGTTTTACATAAGTTAAATTATACTATAAATATTAATTAGAAAGATAAAAAGATTTCCTACATCATGGTATTTTATTTATAATTTTTAGACATTAAATAATTTTATTTATTTATGACACAATGATGATGCATTAATTGCCTTATCAATGAAAGAATCAAATAAATTGTATTATAAATATTAAAATAAATATAATTTCAAAGTTTTTATGACATCCAAGAATTTTCTAGGTGAATATGACATGTTAAGATTGATTCAATGTATCATTTTCTAAGTAATCAAGTTATGATGACTTTCACAAAAACAAAATACCAAATAGTGTCAAAATTGACATAAATTAATATTTAAAACAAATACTATACTATTGGTTGATATAATATTCCTAAAAATGTAAGGTTCAACCAAAGAGATTAAATAATATTATATATGTCATTAATGAGCCACTTGAGGTTATCTTGGAAGTTTAGAGTATGTTTATTAACCATATAGAGTAAGAATACAAGAAGACACGGTAAAAGTTAAACTAATTAACTAAGAGTTAAATCTAAAAGATAAGGTTATTATAGTGACCCAAACCTGTCTAAAACCGATTGGTTGAAAGGATTTAGACTCATACCCACCTTATCCTCGAAATAAGTCACTTTGGATCCATTATAAACTGAATATGAATTTATTATAAAATAATATTTTAAGTTTTTTCTAAGGTGCCCCTCACCCCTCTTATAAAAGGGCATTTCCCCTTCTCTCAATTTCACACCTCCAAAGCCATTTGGCTCGTCCAACCCCTGCCCAAATGTCCTCCCAACTATCCTACATTCATCCTAGAGGCCTTAATTTTTTTAGAAAGCCAACATAAGGAGACCTTTTGATCAAATCAAAAGGAATAACCCGGAGAAGAGGTAATGATTTCACCACCCTCTTTCAAGTTCTTTTCTTCTTCCACTTCCTCTTTCTTTATTGTTTCTATTATACAATAATAACTCCAGTATCTTCTATATAAAGTGATGTTATTATAAATATGGAACAACCATATTCATTATTCTATCCATCCTACGAATGATAATGTCACCATGCGTGCGTACGTACGGCTTACCGTCTCCACGCCGTGGTGTAATTTGTTATTCGACACTATATTATTTGGATGGATATAATGATGAGTAATATGTATATAAATAATAAAAATAACATGTTAATTTCTCTGTAAAATTAATATACCATCTAATTCCACACCTTTTAATCATTAAGGAAATGATATTGTCATTCGTACGTACGTACGGATTACCGTCTCTACGACGCGATGAGATTCATTTCCATGTTCATCATTCATCGATGATTATAAAAATATATATTATTAATAAGTATGTAATATATGACCTAATAATGATACTGGATATATATATATATATATTTATTTATTTATTTATGTACTTACATGTATCTTATTCACTTACTTCCGTTCAATATGATATGAAAACAGAAACATCGTTTATGCGTATGTACGACCTACCATCTCCATAAACGGTGTTTTCCATTTCATATGTATATCTATTATAAATATTTATATTCAAAATATATATGATATATAAATCAAGGTTTATATTCTGGAAGTATTTAAATCATGATCTAAATGATACGATCAAGAATAACAAGTTAAAACACGTACGATAAAGAAAGCAATTATTACCCGAAACGTTAATTTTAACATAAAAATCATTATTAAATGGATAGTATAAAGTCATAAATGAGTCATGTATGACATAATAAATATGAATATGGTTCTTTTATAATGTAATAACATACAATGGTCATTATACAGGAGGTTAAACGTACCCTCGACCAAATGAAAGTGCAAGGTAAGGGTTATTTCCTCAATCTCATTATTATTCGAGATTGTTTATTTGTAAGTATTTACTGGGAAATACTTATCATTGATACCCATATTTCATAAAAAAAAATTCAAAATGAATCTTTTAAGGTTTTATGGAAAGTTCTATTTAACTAGATCATCATTTTAAATGTTTTAAAGATTTATCTTTCTAAACCCTTTTAATTAATGTCCATGTTTTCAAAATGATTTTAAGGATTTATTTATATGGACATGAATGTTTTGAAATGATAATTCTTTCCAAAAGTTTTAAATTGGTATGGGTCACATAGATTCAAAAATCTCTTCTAAATGAATTCCTTTATAAATTGTGAAATTTTGAAACAATTTCATAAAAAAAGGGTATTTCTCTCAAAACATTTTACTAATAATTTTCATCTATATCAACATCCTTTGATGGATTTTAGACTTGTTTGAAGTTGATTTATTATGATACAATCTTCCACATTTTATTGAATGAGTTATGCTATGTTTGACTGTGAATGTGCTATTTTTATACCATTCATGGTTTATAGATAAAGTATTGACATTTCATATGCTAGTTTTAATACGAATGGTTATGTTATGTTTAAACCATCTCATATGAGGAATGCATTGGACTTAGTAAGTGACGGGTGGAGCCCGCTATAGATCCTCGATGTATCGGTAGGTCTCATGAGACAAACTAGTGTCTTGACACAAGCCCTTGGTAAAAAAATTATTGTAGTCTTGGCCCGAGGCCTTTACTATGTGGTTATAAAAGTTTGGCAATATGCATTCATTCATTATGAAATTAGTTATTACGTGTGATTATTCGACCAGTAGAATATCTATGTGCATGTTTATATGGTAATGTTTGATTTATTTTTATCATATTATGTTCATGTTTATGTTTAAAAGGTTTTTTTTATTGCGCATCTTGCCTTAAAAGTTTACAGCTTCCACTAAATTAGTTACCCTTACTGAGCATCTGAGCTCACCCCTTTCTTATGTTTTATTTTCTCAGGATTTCTAAAAAGTGTATTATGATTGGTATGCAGGGTTAAGCTAAAGGGAACAATGGCGTTCTCAAAGGAATATTTATGTTGTGTTGTATGTTAGAAAGTGTAATGTAACGTTCATGTATGTAATCTATTTTCCAAGACTGCTAAACTGATCGGTCCGTCAGGACTTGATTCCATGTAATCATACCAATGTATTAAATTAATGCACCGACTTCAGGCTTCTGGGGTCGGAGTGTTACACACAGGCATCAACTTCCTTTGCTTATTTATGTATGAGCAACACCTCATCATTCCTCCAACATTTATTGGGTTCTTCCACACTTAATCTTCCATCATACATTGACTTTATTTCTCATATATATATTGGCAACAAATACAACATGCTTCTTCAACAATCTTCAACATCCACTTAGGCTCTTCATAAGGTCATATGAGGATTTGTGTTGCACAAGTCGCTTTATGAATTTGTTCCTTTAAGTGTCCTTCGTGAAGGTCTGAAGTTTCATACCTATGTAAAGTGGCCTTTAACACAAGTCCGACGAAATGACTTATGCGGGGATCTTATTTGCAAGTGTGTTTTTCTTCTTTCGATTAGGGGATTCACATGAAAGAGTTCATTTTTCCTCAAGGAAGCACAAAGCTCTTGCTCACACAAGTAGACATCTCTTAAAATTCCTTCAAGTGTCTATCTTGAATTCCATGTCAATTGGTCTGTTTATTGGCAAAGTCTAGTGGTGCCTGATCGAAAGCACCTACACACCACCATCAAAAAAATGATTGCAATGGGATTGCGAGCGTTGTAAAGGTTTGGGGTTTACATGCATTGTGAAAGTTGATACCTCTGTGCACTAATTCCTTTGCATCTAAACTTATTCAAACTTCTTGGTCTTTTATGTCGACGTGTTAGACACCTTTTTGGCATATACAAATATGATATCCCATGGGTGTAGTATACAACATAGTGAATTACATTGGTTCGACTTCTTCGCATAGGCACTCACATATAGTATGATTTCTCTTTGTTGTATAATACAATAACAATTCATGCTCCGTCTATATCACATGCTATGATTTTATTCTCCATACCCATGATATCACTTTTAGTAGCACCATAACATTTTCATCCACCGTCAACGGTTCTCAAATACATTAAAGATCATCCATGATCATATCTCCAACCATTCTCTGCATCCAATATCCCTTGGGCTTTGAGATAATATAAACAATTGTTAAAAGTCCTCTCAAATTCACTCCCATCACATATATATCCAGTGGTAGCTTCATATCTTCTACACATCCAATGCACATCAACATCATTGATTGATAACAAATTCAACACACTATTATCCAATGGGTCTAACAAATCACCACCAAATAGATATATCCATTCAATCCACACACAATGATTAGGACCCTTTAACGACGCCTCAATTATGGGTCTAACCATCAACTTTTTGATGTTGCATAAGCCTTGCCCTAACAAGTTGCATGAAGCATAGAATGCGTCATTTAAGCATCACACGCTAACGTTTGTATGCAGTTCATCACATTGTCCCACACGAAGGCATCCCCTCTCCCTGAATAAAAAATGAACGAGACACCAAAACTCAAACACCCCTTCGAACTTTGCACATTTTTACATTATAATAACATTTCCATTCCATTCAACACTTCATTTTCTTAAACATTAAAAAATTCAATAAAAAAGACTCACTCACATTGAAGTTTGGATGATAATAGGTATTAACGACACGCCTTATTGTTTTTACCAACACTCATTTTAATTTATAAATCCATCAATAGTAAAATTAAGGAAAAATGACATTTAAGCACCAAAACATTAATTTAATTATAACGAAGTACCCTACAATTGTTTTCCTGAATTTGTTTATAATTGATACTGCCATGCATTGGAATTAAATTCATGCTTTGATTATTTGTTATTAATTTTCCAAAAATTAGTTTCATCATATGAATTAAGATAAAATTTAATTACAAGGATTTATATTATTTTCAAAACTCTAAACCGTGAAAAGATAATGTCTAGGTGCCCGCGCACCTCAGGTCCCTCATCGTCATGGCTCTGAAAATGTCCCCCACTTTCCTCTCTCCCTTCCCTCACTTCCCCTTCTCTCATCTCCCCACACTGTTTCAGTCTCCATCCACCGCTGCTGCCCTGTCCTTTCTCCTTTACAGAATCAATCCCCATGCGTATGTTTCCAAAAGCCCCGGCTTCTTCTATAATCCCTTCGATTCTTCCAGATTCAGGTACTTCAATGCGAAAGCTCCGGCGGGGGGCAGAGGAGATGGCATCACTGAAAATCCGTCTAGTTCTGGGATTCTCAGTGGGGATTTACTGAACTTGGTCTCCGCAGCTAAGGACGCGAATGAGGCCTTGGAGGTGATCGGCGAAGTGTCGAACAGAAATGGAGGTGTTGTGAGCACTTCTGATTGTTCTTCAATCATAGCTGCAGCAATAGAACGCGACAATTCGGATTTGGCGTTATCCATCTTTGATGCCATGCGTTCAAGCTTCGATCCAGGTCTGATTTTTCTCGATACAGATACCGTGAAAGGTGTGTTTGTTTTCATCTTTGATCGATATGTGAATGCGCATGGTTGACTTTTGGGTTTCCATGAATCCTGTGCGTGTCAATGGCACCGTTGCTTCACTTTCTGGAAGCATTTTGTTGCCCTTCTAAGTCTTAATTATATAGACTTTAAAATAAAAGGGAGGATTGAGCCTATGAAAATTTTCAAACTCACTGAGCTTTGTTTGTTTATTTATTTTTGATTTTTTTAGTTTTGTTTGCTTAAAACACCTGTTTTCTTAAAGATTTGTTTAGCTGAGTCTTCATTGCTATGAATGTATGAAGTTTACCGAATGCATTCTTTTAATTTTGAGAGCTTTATCTCGCTTAGTTTTCACATTTTTTTAAGTTCTCCATTTTTAAAATAATTTTCTTCAGATAGTTAAAATATGTAACTTAGATTCAATAAAAATGAATTTAATCTTTGAAAATTGAAAATTGAAAATAATTTACATGATTAAAAATGCTCTCAATATATCTGTGTTTCAATCGTATATTATTGTTTTGATGCCACTGAATGCAGTTAGTCTAATTTGATAAAAAAACACCCCCTTACACGATATGAGAAAAAAAGTGGAGCGTTTTCATATTGCAAAATATATTAAAAAACTGTGCATTTAATTATATTTTTCTACAAATGAACTTCAGAAATCATGAAATAGAATGTGGTGTAAATGTTGAATCCAAGGTATTTTTTAGAGTACATTATAATTTACGATAAATTCAACATGCCCAACCATGTTTAACCAATTTCCTAAATTCTTGTGAAATGATCATTTTTTTACTTATATTTCGGATCACAGGTAGTAATGATATTAGTGCATCTCCTAGTGGCAATGGTCTATTTATAGAAATGGAAGTGGCCTAGGCTAGCTGCGAATTATTAGGGATTAGTGGCATCATTGAGTTTTTCAAATTCTCATAGGATCATTGTTAATGCCTGTCATTCTTAATCTATAAGCATACCCTTGACATATTTTCATCTTGAGTCTAACATTATCGTGGTGCTAAAATAATAATATGTGTAGGTGTTGAAGGTGATGGGATTTCAGGCAGATGGAAGTGGCCCAGGCCAGATGTGCACATTTACATATTGTTGGTTCAAAGATTAGCTGCATCATTGAGAGTTTTGGAGGCTCTTAGGGTGCTTACGGATTCTTGTCGCATGGGGGTTTCTTCAAGTAAAGAGGTATGGAAGTTGTATTGGTTTTGTTCCATGATGCATGGATACAATATGCATATTGTATACACCATCATTTTTAAAAAATATACATAAGATACAACACCTGTCGTGCCTGTCTTTATCTTTCTAGGTAAATATTTATATTTATAAAAAACCATAAAGCATACGAAAAATTTAATTGCAATACAAGAGATGCATTTCTAGAGTTTTCATGATAAAAAAATATATTTCTAAAACTTTGTGTGATAACAAAAATACTTCAAAAAACACACAAGTTTTTTTATTGATTGATAAATATGTTTTTTTTTAATTTTCTAAAAAAAAGGTTTGAAATATGGATTAGAAGTGTTGTCTTATATCTATCTCTATTATAAAAACATTAGATGTGCATCGCTAATAAATTTTTTAAATGGAAAAAATTCAAATACTTCTTAGATACACATCAAAAGAGCATTAGTGTGTATTGTCCGTATAAGATACATATCCAATATTGATATTTAAAACAATTTATTGTATTGGTGCTCCATAGGTTTTCTTCTCACCTAATAGCCTATAATGCATTAATAAGACATGGAAGTATGAAAAATATTTAAAAAACTGATGGTTCCACACAAGGAAGATAGCCCGAGAGGGTGAATTAGGGTATGGCAATTTCAAACATCTCTTCCCAATGATCTTGTTTTGCGGTTAGTCGGAATTCTCTTATCTTCCTCGCACCAAACATGAAAGCGATAAAACATGAAAGGGAGACACAAATGATTTTACTTGGTTCACCAACATTGGACTACATCCAAAGAGCATACACTTGGCGATGTGTCAGTGGAACAAAATCCATTATAAACTCACTGTTTGTTCGTACAATTTCAGAGCGGACTAACTGTCCCTCTAGGTTTACAACCTTCACAAAGATTTGAGAACTCACTGCTTTCCTCACTCTAGAAGAACTCATTGCTCCTCTAAGTGAACACCTTGATCTTTCACGAACCAAGAATGATCTCTTGGAATGCTCCTTGATTTCTCTCTTTCTCCAACACTCTGTTTTGGAATCTCTTTTTTTCTTCTCTTGTTGGAATTTTGGTTCTTCTCTTTTATATGAGAAGTTTTCTCTGACTTCTTAAGCAAATCTCAAAGTTACCCTAGATTAAAATTTTCAAGTTGCCTCAGACATGTTGGGCAAATTCGTCCATCCAAGTCCTTCAAATTCGAGTCAATATCTCATTTAAATCTTCAACTTTCCCTCTTAAGATAGGAAATTTAAAAATGAAAATTTGCCCGACTAAACTGAATCACGGTGTGACCAAGATCGTCACGGCACAATCCATTGCTCAGAAAATAATGACATTGGTCTATTTGTGCTCTACATTTCACAACGTGATGTCTTTCCAAAATATATCTTCATTCTATACGTCACGATGCAACCACAACTCCCTGATGCAATGACCTCTTTTCAGAGAAACACAAAAACTTCACGACTTCCTTTGCTCTAAGGCACAATGCTTCACCTTGCGACAGAACCTATGTTATTGCTGCGTGATCTCTTGCCCGTGAACCACACTTTTTCAAGAACTTAATCTTACGCTTCCATCACGACGTAATCGCCTTTTCTTCACGCCGTAACCAACCAACCAACCTCAAACTGAGCTGCACTGGAAAATCACGGCGTGATACACTATGCATCGCGGCTTGATTTTTGTCCATTAGGCCAAAACTTCTCCACCTTCCTCCAAACTTCTTCAAACTCCATTACATCGATTCCTGATGGTTCCACAAGTCTTTTAGAGAATATTTAACTAGCTTTGTCAACAAAAATGACCAAAAAATGCATGAGAGGTTTTTTGGTAACAATCTCTTCATTCGGGTTGGTTGACAACTCACTCTAATTAAAAACTCTTTCTTTAACCACTATCCTTTTGCTACCATCAACATACTCTAGATGGTGTAATCAATGAATCACTTAACATTCACTGTAATCTCATGTCAGTTATGCTCGACGTGAAAAACAAGAGTTAAATAAAAAGTTCATCAATGAAATGCTCTACTATCCTCATGGTTTGCTCTTGACACCACTTGCCACTTACAAATGAAACACTTGTTGCTCTAGACACCACTTGTCATTATAAATTGTGTAGATTTGTACAAGTCCCTACCTCAATGAGAGGTGAAGACATTCTTTTATAGATAAAGAAGACAAATTGCAAGTCAGAAGAATCCGATGTGGGACTCAGAAAAACACTTCCCGGAAATACAATTAATCGGGTTTAATACTCCCCCTCAAGCCAGAACAGGTATAACTTGGAAGAAGAGTCCCACAAAAAAGAAAGAGCACACAAAAGAAATACAAGACTCTGCACACTCCCCCTCAAGTTGGGTCGCTGATGCTGTGGATGTCTAGTTTGGTGCAGAGAGAGTCCAGTCGAGCTTTTGGGAGACCTTTGGTGAGGATGTCAGCAAGCTGATTTGCTGTAGGAATGCAGCTGAAACTGACATGGTGTTGCTCGAGGTGATGACGATGAAAGTGACAGTCCACCTTGATATGCTTCGTGCGTTCATGGAAGACTGTATTGGAAACAATCTTTGTGGCTGCCTGATTATCACACCAAACATGAGCAGACGTCTGTGGCGGGAAACCAATCTCCTGGAGTAGATGACGAAGCCAAAAAATCTCAGTAGTGACGGTGACCATTGCACGGTATTCAGATTCAGTACTGGATCTGAAGACGACTGTTTCTTGCTTCGCCTTGAGATAATGTTACCTGCCAGGAACACGATAAACCCAGAAGTAGACTTCTGGATAGCTAAGCAACCAGCATAGTCAACATCCCAGAAGACCTCAATATTTAGATGATCGTGATGTGAATATTGAAGACCACAAACATGGTTTTTCTTGATGTACTTGACAATTCAAAGGATAGCATCCCATCTAGATTTTGTCGGATGTTCCATGAATTGGCTAACTTTTCTGATAGTGCATGCAATATCCGGACGAGTCATGGTAAGATAATTGAGTTTGCCCACAAGACGACGATACCTCTCTGGGTGAGAATATGGGTCCGTGCTATCATATAGAGACCGTTCTCCGGGTTCAAGAGTGTTAACGACAGTTGCCTGAGACAAACTAGCATACTGCAAGATATCCAAAGCATATTTCCGTTGGGAAAGAAAGATGGTGTTCGGAGAAGAGGAGACTTCAATGCCAAGGAAGTATGTCAGATGCCCAAAATCTTTGGTTTGAAATTGTTGTTGAAGATACACCTTTAGATGGACAATGTCATGTGAGTCGCTCCCAGTGATAATGATATCATCAACATAGACAACCAACAGGATGCAGCTGAAGGACGTCGTGCGGTAGAAAACAATGTGATCCTTCATACTTTGAGATTGGCCAAATGTAGCGATGACTGTGCAAAATATTCAAAACCAAGCACGGAGAGACTGCTTGAGTTCAGAAAAAGAGCGACGAAGCAGGTAAACCTGAGAATCGACTCATGAGGCAAAGAAGCCAGGAGGTTGTTGCAGATATACCTCTTCTTCAAGAAAACCATATAGATTGGCATTCTTGGCATCAAGTTGATGAAGAGGCCAATGATGAGCATCGACAAGAGAGATGGATAATCGGACAGATGCCATCTTCGCAACCGAAGAGAATGTATCAAAATAATCGACACCATATGTATGGGCAAAGCCTTTTGTCACAGGTCTGGCTTTAAAGCGATGAAGAGTACCATCTGCATTTAGATGTACCGTATAAATCCATTTGCTGCCGACCACTTGTTTACCTGCTAGAAGGGGGATCAGATCTCAGGTATGATTGTCGTCCAAAGCCTGCAATTCACCCCGCATTGCTTAAAGCCACCCAAGGTGAGATTTAACTTCACCAACCGCGTGAGGAATAAATATCGTCTCCAGAGCAGAAAGACCTTTGTATGAATTTGTGTAAAAAGAGTATTCTGGCAAGAACGAGTACACCTTTCCACAATGCAATGGGCAAGTCGTTTGTTGCCATAGCAGGAGGAGTGTCTGATGAAGCTGGGGAGATGGTGTCTTGGCCTGGACGAGGGACACATTCGATGGTCGACGAGAGTAGACGGTGCCAAAATAGTGATAGTGGGACACCTGAGGCAGAGGTGGGTGGATGGTTAGAGGAAAACCGTCATCGCTAGTGGTATCTGAGTGAGAAGAGGGAGGAGAGAATGAAGAACTATCAACAAAAGAGACATCAATAGAGATGATATAACGTTGCAAGTCTAGAGAGAAACATCGATATCCGCGCTGAGTGCGGGAATATCCGAGGAAGATGCAACATAGGGATTTTGGAGAAAATTATGAGGTTGGGACGAGTGTCATGTACGTAACAAAGACACCAAAACACATGGAGTGGAAACAAGTGAGGAGGGAGAGAGGAGAACAGAGCCCGAAAAAGGAGTCCTCCTGAAGGACAGAAGAAGGAAGACGATTAATAAAGTAGGTAGCAATAAGGATAACATCCCCCAAAAATGAAGAGGCACCTGCATGTGGAATAAGAGGGCACGAGCAGTCTTCAGAAGATGTCGATGTTTATGCTCAACCACTCTATTCTGCTGAGGTGTATCGGGGCAGAGTGTGTGATGAATGATGCTGTGATCCTTGAGAAACTGCTCTAAGGGAAGTGAATAAATATTCTCGATCATTGTCCGAGCGGAGACATTTAATAGGCTTCGAAAATTGAGTGTGAATTTCATGGTAAAAAGTTTTGAAAGTATTACACACTTGAAAGAGATATATCCACGTCATCTGAGAGAAGTCATCAATAAAGGATACATAATAACGGTACCCTGACTGACTAGATACCTGCAAGGATCCCATACATCGGAATGAACTAGGTCTAAAGGATTTACTGCACACGTTTCCAAGTGAGGAACATACGTTACCCGATGATGTTTAGCAAACTTATATGATTCACAATGGAAGGAATGGTGTGGACTGAACTAGGGGGCAAAGCTTATGTAAGACGGAAGCCGATGGATGACCATGGCGAAAATGTAGGTTGAGGGCATGAGCAAAGGTGGATTGGCAAGTAAAGGATGGTGGGGTATCGAACATGTACACCCCATAACTAAGACGATCTCTACCAAGTTTCTGATTTGTTGACCGCTCCTGAAAAACAACATTAGAAGACGTAAAAATAGCAACACAATTTAGGTCCTTTGTGAGTTTACTGATGGAGAGAAGATTAAAATGATAGCGAGGAACATGAACCACTGAAGCCAGGCGAATAGTTGGAGTTAAGGAGCATGTGCCAAGTTCCGCAATAGGGACTGTAGATCCATCAGGAACAATAATTGCAGCGACACCGGCATATGGATGATAGGTAGTAAGCAAACTCGAATCACCTGTGAGATGATCAGAAGCACCAGAATCAAACATCCAAGCTGTCTGTCGACGAGAGACACAAACAGTACGCCCACCTGTCTGAGCAATGAAGACTAAAGAAGAAACAGGTGGCAAAGTAGTCCGATGAGATTGTACAAGTGTAATCTCCTTTATTGAGAGTGTCAGTTTGTGATGGATGCTAGATGATGCCATGTCTGGAGCGGGCACTCGGAGTGCGCTGTTGAGGCGGCTGTGCGGGGCTGGAACGTGCGCTTGGGGTGCGCCGTTGCACAAGAGTCGTTGACCACGGAGGGGCCGACCAGGGAGGGGCCGACCAGGGAGGTGCCGATCTCGTGAGGTGGGGCATTCGCAGGAGGGGCTGGTGACAGGAGGACGAGGGTCGAGGGCCCAGGTGAGTAGCTTCTCGCCGCAGAAGTCGCCAGGCCCGGTCTTCGATGCATCGGGAAAGCCGGAGAGGCGGGGCCGGACGATGGTGTGCTGGGAAATCCGTGGAGGAGCCGGCGATGGCTGGTCGGGTGGCGGGGCGCCGTGGAGGAGCCGTAGGAGGAGGCGGGACTGCTGCAGAGGGACGTTGCGAGGGAGTGCGACAGAAGGGCTGGGATACCCGGCAAGGGAGTGACGGATTACCGCGGAAGAGGCGGGCGCACAGGCGGGTCGGCGGGAGGCGGAGCTTCTGCAGGAGGCCGACGACTGGAGGCGGAGCGTTCACAGGAGAGGCCGATGACTGGAGGGCGAGGGGGCTGCCTCGCGTGGGGAGAGGCCGACGCACAGAGGGCCGTCGCGCAGGAGGTGGAGGGAGTGGGCCGTCGCGTGCAGGAAGAGGGGGCCGTTGGGGGGCGTTGTGCTCACAGGGAGGGTTCTGCCGGGGACCGTCGTGCGCAAGGAGGCTCGCGGATGGGGGATGGCCGACGGCTGCAGCGGAGGATGGGGGGCCGCTCGGCGTCGACGCAGGGGAGACGAGGTGCGGCGACGACTTAGGCATCACTGGTGGGAGGGGCGGTGCGCACAGAGGGCGTCACACTCAAGAAGAGCCGTCGGGGGCCGTCGAGCAGTGGATGGGAGAGGCCGGCGTGGAGGCGGGGTGTCACGACTCCCTTCCCACAAAGTGTACCCTTCCTGGGCTGGCAATGGGAGGAGAGAGATAATGACCCCCGAGTCCTACCTCCAGTAGGCCCCGGGTTGACGACTAGCACCGAGGGTATAGCAAACACACAGATGAGAGACATTACCCTCTAAGAGAACACACGCGAAAGAGAGAGATAAGATAAACACCAACCAACTCCTGCTCAGACTACAAAGTAAAAGAAACCCAAGTACACATATGTGATGTCATGCAAGAACTACTACAATTGAAAGAGAAAGCTGCAAGTACCAAAAGAAAGTAAAACAGTTGCGACCATGAAGCCCAAACATCTTCTGCAAAACCCCAAGCTAGTAATAACCAGTCTGATCTCCAACCTGCTCCAACTGACTTGAAAAACAGTTTATATAGGGTGAGTATAATGATATACTCAGTAGGATTCTTCTCGGAGCCTCTCGTGCAAAAATAAAGGAAGTATGCTAAAGCACAATGAACAACAAGTGGAACTAACTTGTCACCTAAACAGGTATACTAAGTTCTCGACCTCATAATGGTTACTCTCACCAAGTATCGCATACAAGTGTATATAATATAATAAAGAATATCAAGGGTACCCCGCTATCACTTCCCCACTGGTTTGCCGCTTTGCCCCAACGTCGCACGTCCTGAGCATCTTTCTCCAAAAAGGTTAGCCTGAAGATACCTGTGCGAAGCACCACAACATGCACTTCGTGCAACACAACCACCACGTCCACATAACGTGTATAGGTTGTGATGGCTTGAGGATCCTTACTCGGTGTATGAGTTGTAATGGCTTGAGGTATAATACCCGATGTATGATGCACGCTATGCGATTGGGGAAAACAGCCCCCCAGGGCTCAGAATCATCGAGGTGTCAGTTGCCCTAACTGACAGGGTGGAGTAACGTATAGAAACACAAAAAGTACAGGATATAATATAGCTCACAACCACACTATGGGAATAACTTAGTCTCAGACTCAACTGCAGCTAACGTATCTCGGACTCCTGGCTGCCACTGCTAAGACTAGATATCCTATAAACACACAACCATTTAAAGAGCTATAATAAGTGACTTTATCCCTTTTTTTATCAGTTGCACGTTACATTAATTAATTCTTTAACCATTAATTAACCATCATCAGCTTCCACACTTCATTTCATTAGCATCTCAACAAGATCCATGCCCTCCAGACATAAGCAAACCGTGTCCACGGTTTCTCCGAAACATAATCTCAGCATTGCATCCCAGCAAACTTCAATCCCATGGGTTAAACATTCATTCATTTATTAACAACATTATCACTTTCCATATTTTCAGGTATTCTAAGAAAACATTCTAAGCTACCAAACACAAGGGGCTCAACACGGTGGGTAGACGAGCTACCCGTCGAGTCTTTGCCACCTATAGCAGGAACGTAGACCCATCCATCCTCGAGAAGCTAAACACAGAAATCACCTGACATATCCCGCGCGTCTTCACCTCTTTTGGAAGGAGAGTAAGCAAAACCATCTGCCTTAAGCAGTGGGGAAAGTAAACTAGGTAAACAAACAACAAATTCAACAAGCATCCAACTTC
This sequence comes from Viscum album, assembly GCA_963277665.1. Taxonomy (NCBI): domain Eukaryota; kingdom Viridiplantae; phylum Streptophyta; class Magnoliopsida; order Santalales; family Viscaceae; genus Viscum; species Viscum album. The sequence continues at coordinate 933,296,050 of OY728141.1, forward strand.
CACATCAATGAGTAAGCCTAGCTACAACCCGTTCCATCATCTCCGGTGTCCTCCCCGACACCCATATGCATAGACCGATGCATCTCGCCACTCTAGGCGTCAACTGCTGCCACAACCACCGGGCCTCCCTGCCCCACGTACCACAACAGCCCTTCTGGCTCAGCCATCTCAGACTCACGTCACATCTGGGCCTCCCCGCCCCCACAACCACCAAGTCTCGTATCCAGAGCACACTAAAACCAGCAGAAACAAACACAGTAACGGGCTCTCGGCCCCAAAGCAAGACATTCAACTTTCACACACAACGAGCTCTCACGACTCCAAAACATAAGGCACTTGGCCTTCACAAGCAGACGGGTAACTCAGACCCTATAAGGCATTAACTTTTTATCACACAACCGATTCTTATTCCACCTTGAATTAACCGATTCATTATTCATAGGTTCCAACTACGGACAACCTAATCAATAAGTTATCACAACAACCACAAATTAATTAAACAATTAATTTAACATGCCTTTAATCATTTATCAACAAGCGTCAACATGCTTCAGGTTCATTAACCAATTCCATTATACATGCATATTTGTATCAATTTGATCAACATCGAATTACAACAACCGGATTCATTAACATGCCTCTTTAATCCTTTAGCTAATCGATTTACAATTAATCCCGATTTTACGTTCTTTATCAATTTCCATCAAGAACGACATACTAAACAAACAAAGTATAGATACCATACTATGTAGCAAATCAAGAGGCAAACCGTTATCACGCTATAAAGCAACAACATCGATCGATTCCAATTCTTTAATCCGGTTCAAATATTTATTATGTCAATTTCATTGTGATCCAGGGGCTAAATCATGCTAGCTCTACGATTACACGTAAGTAAATAAAGAAGCAACGAATCCCCTACTTCAAAAGGTTTTCGACATTCTTTGCACGAGAACTAGCCAACACAATGGATCACGATCACCTCTCCCGCAACGACTGCATCCACACGAGGACGCCGCGACACAACCGCATCAACCAACACTCAAGAAAGCCCCATTAGAAACATGGAGATCACATGCCATTACATGGCAAAGAGAAACGAGAGGAAACAAATCGAGGAACTCAGAAGAACGGAGGTAGAACATACCTTATATAGAAAACGGATCAACATTTTTAGGTTGCACCAAAATAGGGGGTGCGCATGTAGCAGGAGATAGGGGGTGCGCTTGTAGCAGGAAAGCTCCAAGGGGAACACGATCCAAGGCTATAGCACAACGCACGACTCCTCGGGAAAGAAAGGTTCTGGGCGCCTGGTACCAAGAGAGGGGAATGAATGAATGAAGGGGAGACTCCCGACTTAGAAGGATTAGATCCGAGACTCACGGAATATGAAACAGTTTTGAATTGCCATTAAAGTCGGATCTCAACAAAACCACACGGTTTGACCAAGTAAAGGCACCCGTACCCTTAGGAAAATTTAGATAGGAGTTATGGGCTTTGAATCGGCCTTAAATCCCTTAAAATACGGCTTTGAATGCGTTTTATGTCAAAGAAAACGTCAAAGGGGCAAAAATGCAACAAACTGAAAAACTGGAGCAAATTGAAATTTTGACAAACTGTTGGAAATGACTCACCGTTGGGTGAGTTACTGTTGGACGAGCCACCGCTGGACGACTCACCGTCGCGAGTCACTGGTGGGCGAGTCATCGGTGCGAGCTACCGGTGGATGAGTCACCGTCGAGTGAGACTCACTATCGGACGAGCCACTGTCGGACGAGTCATCGTTGGATGACTCACTGCTGGCGACCTACCGTCGCGACTCACCGTTGCAATTCACCGTTGCGATTCACCGTTGCGATTCACCGTAGCGACTCACCGTAGCGACTCACCGTCGCGACGCACCATCGACGAGCTACCGGTGCGAGTCACCGTTCTGACTCACCGCTGCGACTCACCGTTGCGACTCACCATCAGGACTCACCGTCAGCGACTTACCGTTCTTGACTCACCGTTGAGAAAACTGGATTTTTGGCAAATTACAAGTCAGAAGAATCCGATGTGGGACTCGAAAAGACACTTAACTCGAAAATACAATTAACTGGGTTTAACAAATTGCAACACATAACCTATGACACCTCTTGATACTTGTGAATACCGACCCAACATTAGTAAACTCCCCCTCATTTTGCATTCATGTGCTCTCCCCTAATCCTTCTCAAAGAAATTATCCCCCCTTGTTAACAAACTCAACATACTTCGAGAAACGCCCCCTTTTCAACTCAAGAGAAACACTTTATCATCCTTCCTTGAGCATATATCTCCTTCAAAATATCTCCCCCTTTGAGGTAATTTGAGCCTATATCTCCCCCATGAACCACTTGTTGAGGAAACCACTTGTCGAGTCTTTCACATTAAACATCAACGTGGAACGACAATAACCTTAGGGGAGTTCTTTGAACCATTCATTTGGCGACGGTTGAACTCTAAGCGCCAATGCTTCTTAAAACACTTTCTTGGATAGTGCTTTCGTCACGTTGTTTGGAAGTAACTCATACTTTAATCTCACCAAACCTTGCTCAACTTTCTCCTTTATAAAGCGATACTTGATCTCGATATGCTTTGTCATTGAATGATGGATAAGATTTTTTTTAAGATTAATAACACTCAAGCTATCACACTTGATTGCAATGTGAGAATTCACTTCAACTCCAATATCTTTAAGCTCTTGCTTTGTCCATAAGAGTTGTGTGCAAGCTTGAATAGTCGCTATGTATTCAGCTCCTGCAGTGCAATGATACAATCTTGATTCCTGCTAAGCCAAAAAATACACAAATCTCCAAGATGAAATGCACCACCCGATGGCGATTTCCTATCTTCTACTGAACCGACCCAATCCATATCCGTAAATCCCAATATCTCCCGTTGTGATGTTGCACTGTAGAACAATTTGAAATCCATCACGCCTTTTACTAAAGTATTCTTTTCATTGCTAGCAAATGAGTTTCTTTGGGACAACTTTGATATCTCGTAGCTTGACAAGTAGCAAAACCAATATCGGGTTTGTCGCTGTTATGCACAATAAGCTCTCGATGATTTGCCTATACTCGTTCTCATCAACCTCTTTGTCATTGTTATCTCTTGACAACTTCATCCGGGTAGCAATCGGTATTGTCAGTGCCTTGCAATCCTCTATTCCAATCCTTTTCAGTGCCTCCTTGTCATATTTGGATCGAGGAATAAAAGTTCCATGCCTTCCTTTTATCACTTGCAAACCAAGGAAAAACGTCAACTCACCAATCATGGACATTTCAAACTCGCTTATCATAAATTTAGCATACTCCTTACATTGAGCCTCGTTCGATCCTCCAAACATTACGTCACCTATATATATAAACACCATCATTCTTTGATCATTCTCTTTCTTAGAGATGATGATCAATTTCTCCATGCCGAAAACCAAACTTTCTCAAGTATTGATCAAGCCTAGAATACCATGATTTTGGTGCTTGCTTCATCCTATAAAGAGCCTTCTTTAGTTGGCACACTTTGTTCCCAGCCTCATTAATAAGAAATCCATCCGATTGTTCAACATATACCTCTTCTTCAAAAACTCCATTAAGGAATGCAAATTTGACGTCCATTTGGAATATTTTGAATTTCCTTTGCACCGCTATGATCAAGAACAATCGTATCGTCTCCAACCTAGCCACAAGAGCAAACGTCTCATCCACACCAATCCCTTCAATTTGGGAGCATCCTTTGCACACAAGACGTGCCTTGTTCTGAATCACTCTGCCTTCTTCATTGAGCTTGTTATAGAAAACTCGTTTGATTTCAATAACATTCTTGTCCTCTAGCCTCAAAACAATCTCCCAAGTTTGATTTTTCTTAGTTTGGTTAAACTCTTCATTCATAGCCTTGATCCAATTCTCTTTCTTAGCGGCCTCATCAAAACTTTTAGGCCCTACTTGTGATAAAAGTGAAGTTTGTTGTAGAAACTTCATCCTTCTTGTTGTTTGCACTGGAGTCGTTTAGTCACTAACAATGTTTTTCTCAACAATTTCAGCCCTGCTTCTCGACTTTCTTGTCGTTGAAGAACTTTTTTCATCCTCCTCATTGTCAGTGTTTTTATCTGAATCAATATCGGCCCCTTGTATTTCCCCTAAGCTGCTCAACCCGTCCACTCTTTCCTCTGGAATTTACTCATGGTTTTGTTGAAAAATCTACCCCACTACAGTGACATTGACTTTCAGTAATTTTTCCAAGTCGTTAATTAAAACATTTGTATACCTTGCTCTTTGAAGTTTAGCCAAGAAAAATTTCTTTGTCTCCACGTGATTTAAACTTCCTGCATTTTTTCTCCTTTTTGAGAATAAAACATTTACTTTCTAGGATTGAAAAATACTTAAATGTTGGTTTCTTCCCATACCACCTCTCATACAAAGTCTTTTCTTCATCCGGACATAACAAAGCTCTATTTGTAATATAAACCAATGTCAAGACCGTTTCCTTCCAAAACCTCTCTGGTAGGTCTTTTTCATTAAGCGTTTGAGCTATGTTGTTGATAATCCACTTCCTCCTCTCAATTACACAATTTTGTCGAGGAGTACTCATCGCTGAAACTTGACGTCTTATCCTGTGCTTTTCGAGATAGTCCTCCACTTGGCTTTTAGTGAACTCCATGCCATTGTCGGTTCGGAATTTCAAAATTTCATGTCCAAGCATCTTCTTAGCCAATCTCTGATAGCGTGTTATGTAATTAAATCCTTCGAATTTGTGAGTGATCACTATCAATTGTGCCATCTTGCTGTAGTCATCAAAGAATGGTACGTAGTATCTCTTTCCATCAATGGCTCTTGGTGATATTGGCCCACAAACATTAATGTGGACCAATTCCAGCAATCACATCGACTTCTATCCTTCGACTAATTAGTCTTCCAAATGATCTTTTCCTTTTGACAAATGTCGCGCGTATGAGTATACATGTAACCTTATGGATATCACGTGTTCCATGTTTCACCAACTCTTCTAAGGACTTTTGGCAGTGACCAAGCTGTTTATGCCCCAACCTGTTTTCATTTTCCTTGGATAGAAAACACACATCTTCTTCTCCACTAATAAGGTAGAGATTCTCCTTTGTGCGCTTTCCCTGCATCACAACTACACTATTGTCTTTTCCCTTGACGGTACAAATCTTCATGGTGAAATTTATTGCATGCCTCGAGTTGCACCGAGTAAATTACGACCATGACCTTCAATTACTAAGACATCCGTGTCTCATGTCTTTTCCTCCAATTTTGGCCTTACTTGAGCCAATGATTTTCAAGCGCTTGTCATCGCCGAACCGTACAACACCTTGTCGTATTTGATACTCGTGACAAGATCCTCGTTTTTCGTCATATGGGAAGTATAATCGCTATCAAGAATCCATACACCAGCTCAGTCTGTTGCTTTGAAATCAATCTCTACTAAAACTGCTTTCTTGGCCCTTTTCTTCTTGACCCAAGCTTTTTTGCTTCACAGTTGCTGGTTGATATGATGGGTCCTGATCACACAAAACCACAAACCTATTTTGGGTTTTCAGCTTGCTCGATGAATACTTGAGATATTGTCCTCTCTCACCTTGAGTTTCATTTGTCGCAAATCTTCTCATATATTTTTTTTCAATTCATGGCTTTGTGTTCATATCCTTTTTGTCGCAAATCTTCCCATCTTTTTTTTCTTCAATTCATGGCTTTGTGTTCATATCCTTCAGTCCAAAAATAGTACCATTGAAAACTTACTTAGAATATTGATTTCCGCTCGTCCTTCTCTGTTCCTCTTGTGCCTTGAAGTATCTCTTTGCTATGGCTCTCCAAACATCTACCTCTTCAAATGCGGCTTCCAACTCCACTTTGAGGTCTACAACACCCTCAACTTCAACATCATTGCTATCGTTTAGCTCCTCAGTTTGTGGTTTGTTGACAACCACAAGAACTTCCTCCTTGAGGTCTTGGCAATCCTCACTCTCCTCCACTTATGTTTGCTTGGAGCCGTTGTCTTCTTGTGAAAGCATGTTTTCTTCTTAAAGAAATTCTGGTTGGTACTTCTCTCGCCTTTCACTTACATAGAAGATTTCTTTGTGGGTGCACCATCTTCTTCATCATCCCGGAATTTCTTGGTACACTTAGTAGTATGGTGCTCAACCTTTCCACATTGAAAGCATGCGAGTGGAAGCTTCCCTTTGAACTTTCCTTTCCCCCTTTTCAGATTTGAGGAAAAAAATGTCTTGACATTGTCAATCTCCTTTTCTTTGGGATCATCATTCATTGGATGTTTCTTCATTGCTTTCAATGCCATTTCCTGAGATGTCTCCTTTATCAATGAATTATCATCATTAGTCCTCATCTCATATGTAACTAGAGTACCATGAAGACTGTTAAATCTAAACTTCTTTTGGATCCTTGTTCTCCAACACCGAAACCTTCAGATTGATTTGAGGTGACAATCTTGCTTCACAATTTTGATGTCATCGAGGGTTTTTCGAAGCCCGCACATGTTCTCTACAATCATATTCACCCGATCAAAGAATGTGTTAATGGATTCATTTGGGTGGTTTAGACCACGACGTGGTTTATCCTTATATGCACCACCATGTCGTTCAAGACACTATGCTGTGGTGGATCATGCACCATTCATGTACGTTATGCGATAACGTGCTAGATTCTTTCTTCTCTTGTTCCAAATGCTATTATGCTCAGTTATTCATCACATGCTCAGTTATTCATCACATGACAATGAATTTGAGGAGCTTGAATGTTTTACATAATTGTTTAAGCGTTACATGATAATTAATGAGATTGAGATGAACGTTTCAAGAGTTGAAACATTTGGAGTATCTGTATGAAACACTCAATCAATGTATGGTCGAACGTTTGAGTTCTTGAGGCCTATATATAGATGGTTCAATCCTCATATTGGTATGTGAGGCTCGTTGGATATGATCCTGCGTTAGAACTCCTCAAATTGAAGCTCATTTTAGCTCTCGTTCTCTCCTGATTTTGAACAAGGTTCTAGCAAACTGTGGCAATGAGGGAGATCGTTCCAGCATTGGGAGATTTGTGCAACTCGTGGATACCCTCTGTGAAAGGAACTTGTTGGTTGCTTCTCAGTGATCTACACCGAACACTTGTTTGAAGCTCGAATCAACCGGTGAAAGATACACCGTTCTTTCTTTGTTTTTTATTCATTCCAAACGTATAGATAAATTCTGATTGTTATTTGGGTTTTGGGGTTTATCTTTTGCATTTTGGATGATAATCATCCCTCTGAACGCCTTTAGTGGTATCAGAACAAATCTATCAACGTTTGGATTGATTTTCAAATGAACGAAGAAAATTGGAAAACGAGTTTTCTAGAAACCACGATGCGACCCAACTCAAAAACGGGTGTTCTTGATTTTTTGCCAAACCATGAAATAACAGTTATGTAAAACGACCGACATGTTTTTTTGTGGACAACATAGTATCGTTTTTGATATTGCCACACCGTGTATCTAAACTCGACGTTGTGATCTGCCTAAAACGAGATGTTTCTTCAAAACGTTCATAGAAAACGCTCGTGGTATAGACCGTGATGTGTTTCGATGGATTGTCACGGTTGGCTTGATCCGCGAAAACGACTTGTTGTATAGAAAACTGGTCATATTTTCAAGACAACGCCGTGTTTTGGATGAAAAGCACTTGTAGTTGATCTGCCAAAACGACATGGCTTGAGAAAACAACTCGTGTTCTTCCCGTGGCAAGGGTTGTCACCAAGGAAGACCGCACGTGGTTTTATCTCATAACGCCCTTGGTTAGTTGACCAAAATGGCTTGGGCTCATGGATAACAAGCGCAGTGTTTCACATTACAAGAATTGTACCCAAAGAACACCACGCAGTGGTAACAAGTCGTGGTTAGTAGAATTTTAAAGAAAATTTAATTTTTGTTAAAATTCTAAAAAAACTTCTCTCCAGGCCCGCATTGAATCCAGAGAAACTTTAAATTGTAAGAAAACATTTTGGTTAAAGCGCATTTGCATGGTTAAAATAAAGTGAAATATAAGTGTTTATATTGATTTATGATTAGATTGTTAATGTAAATATAAAATGTTTATATTAATAACCTTATTTGAAAAAATGTGTCATTTATGTAAAGAGTTGCATGATTTATGAAATGTTTATTATTTTGATGATAAAAGTATTCATAAATGCCACACATTTCTAAAATATGAAGGAATTCATATTAAAACCATGTAAATGGTAAAATATGAAATGTTCATGTTGGGTAAAAGTGAATTGTTCATGTTTATTCATACCTAAATTATAGTGTTTATAATTTATTTATTGATTATTCATAATTTTTTATCTCATGTCTAGATTTATGAATTATTCATTTATTCAATATTATTTCCTTGTTTATTATGAAGGTTTTGGGTATAACGGAACCGCCTGTTGGGTAGTTGTCAACTTAGCTTTTTGTCGTAATCAACGAATGATTCGAGATGTACATGATGAAGAACGTCACGACCAACGAAATTAAATCGAAGATTAATTGATTGTTATGCCGAAATCGAGAAGATAAGATCATCACATATAATTTATAATTAATTTATTTGCATAAAGAAATACCTTTCATTGAATTTCTTTCTTCGTTGATGAATCCGTAGACCATTTCTTGTCATTCTCTCGTTGCAGCGAGATGATCTACACGTGCACCGCAAACCTTCGATGGCGATGTAGAAATCCCCGGGTGCTAGCGTGGAAGATTCTGACACTTGCGTCGTTTGTTGATGATCGTCACAAGAATCGCTTCGGGTGGATGGACTCTTCTTGATCTCTCCAGTCTTGAGAGGTTGGTGGAGGAGGATCACTCTCCATTCTTGAGAGCATTCTAGGAGAAAAGATCTTTAGGGTTTGAGAGAATTCTCTCTAGACTTTCGTTGTGCACAACGACAATTAGGTTTAGAAATGATATAATCGGGTTTAAATAGAGTTAGAGTTAATGATATGCACATGAGCCCTTGTTATTTTTCTTAATCTCTAGCAAACCCCATATCTAAATAATAATAATAATATTATTTACTTGACATGTACTAAACACGTGGTTAAAATAAATATTATTTCCATGAATAAATAAATTAATATTTATTCAAATAATATTTAATGGCATTTCTCGCCGGACTATTAAACTCGATCCGCCAATACTCACTATCTATCGGACCTTGAATAATGACTATTTATTTAATAAATAAATATCACTATATTATCTGTCAATGAATAAATAAATATTATATTCACAAAATCAACGAATAAAAATATTCGCGCAACCAAATAATTAAATATTTGTTACCTTGCTGTTGATCCAGAATAAATAAATATTATGTATTCACATAATTAATAATTACCTTGTGGAATGGATATTTATTTAATCTTTAACTCACATAATATTCTATCAAATAACTGGTGACTGAATATATGCGATCAACTAAACATGAATAAAAATTAAACCACGTATGAAAATGATATTTATTTAACATGTTAAATTCAAATAGAATTTAACTGAGGTTCTGAATATACTTAGTGTGTGACCCTCTAAACCCCCTTCTCAGTGACATTAGGTTGTTTCACCTAAAGTCTAAGGTTAACGTCTAACAACATGCCAATACATCCATAGAGAAAGAGGCTAAATGTCGCAATGATAATAACCACATACGAACGTACACTGTGTAATATAATCTCTTTATCACAATATCTCTAATCAAGCAGGTTGCATGCTGGTGTCATCAACCTATGTGCTCGATTTACCTTTCTTCGACTTTTCGGAAATGAACTTGCCGACAGAACGTCATTACTATAGATTTAATCAAGCAGTTCCATTTTAATGAAATGACCTGAGATATCAACTTTCGTTAAAGAAGAGAAGGGGGAAGATCATTTCTTGTATTATTCATTAATGCATATAACTCGTGACGCACTCCATGTACCCTACTTCCCGCAAACATATATCGTCATTGTAAGATCCCATCCTTTATCCAGGTGCTTCTCTCTTTTAGTTTTGTTGAACCTCCTTTTAATTTTGGTAACCGAGCATCGTTCTTGGTTTAAAAGGTGCCTCAGAGGTGCTTGGAGGGGCGAAATTGCTGAAGGCTAGCAGTGGAGGTGCTGCAGTGCCAACGACTAGCTGTTGGATGAGGCAGTAGCCTAGTAAGGCTACAAGAATGCACTCGCTGGCCGATACTTCAACACCGGCGAGCCGTTGGCCCACCGACTAGCCGTTGGGGGTTTGTCGGGATTTTAACTGTGGGCAATCCCGTAATTTCACCTCTTGACCTATTTTAACAACTTTAATTCCTTTCGATCCTAACTCGGGATTAGCGAACTCGAAGGGTTCTTCTGGGCTTCCTCGACTTCTCCAATGACTTCATTTGGTCCCTTGATAAGTTCGATTCGGAGATCCAATTTTGTAAGTGTTTCTCGAAATTGATGAATTTCTCTCGTTTTCTTTCTGGTCCTTCCAGCCCTAACGGGATGAGTTTATCACCGTCCATAGGGAATTGTGGTGTTTCGCGTTGATCCAGATGCTTGATTCTTGGAATTCTCTTGATTCTTGGAATTCTTTTCTTTGCTCTTCAGGTAGGTGGTCTAAAGCATCTCCACATGGTCTACTTTTTGTTTCTAGTATATGTAACGTGCTATTGCACTGACACACTGGGCATGCAACCACTTTCAATTGGTAATCACTTGTATGCCATGAGTCCCTTCACCTAGGCCTTCCACGGATCCGGTCGGATTCATCGGTGATTGAAACCTTGGATCTTCGGCCACCAGCAAGGTGTGCCAACCTTGACTCTTGGTTGGAACTTGTTTATTTGTGAACTTAGTGCCTATGAAACTGTATTGTGAGACTATAAGGATTGGAAATTGAGTTATGATAATGGCTTAACTTGTAAACTGACATGTAATCTGGATATCTGGCTTGTAATTGAATAGTTGCCATGTATTAGACATGTTAATTGGTAATTGGCATAGTGGCATGTTAATTGGTAATCGGTAATTGGCATACTGACATGTTAATCGGTAATTGGCATATTGGCATGTTGGTATTGAATTAAAACTTTGAATATGTAATTGTCCCGGGCATGAGAATTCGCCTTGGGGCTATTGTGAATTGAATATGTAATTGCCCTGACATGGGAATTCGCCTTGGGTTCGTTGTGAACTGAATTTGTAATTTGTTATAGTATTTGATATTTTTAGATATTTTTAATATTCGTGTCCCACGTCGGTATGAGTTATCTTTTGTACTCGTCTCATCTATAAATAAAGCATCCTACCTTGTTGTGAGATACAGTTTCCATTTCAACATGTTATCAGAGGGAGTTTTGCGTGTGCTCCTCCCTTCCCGACGTCCCTCCCTACACGACGAAACCCTTCCGCCCTGAGCCCCTGTGCGATGACCCCCTTTCGCCCCGAGCTCCTGCGCGACGCCCCCTTTTCCCCGCGCGACGACCCCTTCTCCCTGCACGACAATCCCTTCCGCTCTGTACGCGTCTGCACCTCCCGTGCGACGACCCTCCCTGCGTGACGGCTCCCTGCGTGACGCCTCCTGCGCAACGTCCCTATGTGCCCCTATGTGCGACGACCTCCTACGCATCACCCCTCCCTATGTAACAACACCCTCCCCGCCCCCCTCCCCGTGCGACACAACCCCCAGTCCGTCGCCTCTCCAACTACGATCGCCCCTTCATATGCACCAACCCCCCAACCGTCACTCCCTGTGCGCCAACTCCACCATCTCATCGCTTCTCCCTTCTCCCTATGCGACGCCCCAAATTGCACAACCTCGCCTCACCGCCATCCATGCTACTCCTATGACCTAATTGATACTCGAATGCTCTGTCTGTGCACTTTCAACACGTACTTTCTACCCGCTGCGCACTTTTAGCGCCCCGTCTTTGCGCAATGTGCATCTTTAACACTATCGCCCTATTGTGATCTTCAGGCCCATCTATGGCAACATCATCACCCTTGCCAGATACTATCACCACTTCCACACGTCTTGTGGATGAACGTCTCGATTCCTCCAATTTCATCATGTGGAAGAAGACTGTTATTGTCACTTTGAAGGACATGAGCTACTATTCTCATCTTGTTGCATCCCCTCCTGATCCAAAAGATGTCACGTTCGGACAATGGGAACAACAGAACAACAAGATCTTTTCTATGCTGCCTAACTCAATGGATCGCTCAGTTAAACATGTTGCCAAGACTGCTAATACTTGCAAGGACTTATGAGATTATTTATTATGTTTTCTGAGACAAATAATCTCGCTTGCATCTCTGATCTTTTTCAGCACCTCTTTGCTCTTCAACAGGGCACTCGCTTGATTCCCCTTTATTACAACGAGTGAAAGTTAATTGTCAATGAGATCAATGACTTGTGGATCATTCCATGGACTCTTGATGATGTCCGCACTCAACGCGATCAGTTATTGTTCTCCCTCCTGCATGGACTCAATGCCGAGTTCTTTGCCACTGTTACCGACATGTTGGCCAACCCCATCACATTGCATCCCTCGGTTTATAATTGCCTTGTTCGCGTGAGTCGTCCTCCGCCGACACTCAGTACTGACCACTTTGATCGTGCTGCCATGGTCTTTTGCAGTCCCAACAGATGTGGTGGCCGTTCCGAAGGCCGTGGTCGCCCTACTTCCCGCAAACTTTGCATGCATTACAACAAAGACTATCACACGATTGATACGTGTTGACATCTGCATGGTCGTCCGGATGGTTCTCCAGTTCCCGAACGCTCTCGATCTGCACAGGTCGCCATACCTGCCCCAATGCCTCCACATGACACTCGCCATACTGTTGATCTCTCTGAAGATGAGTATCGGTATCTCCAATCTCAACATGCTGGTACTTCATCGAGTGTTACTATTGCTCATGACGATGCTGTTGCGGAATCGTCGGGAGTCACAAAGACAGAAACAAGAAAACAAAAGAAAGCAAGCAACAAGAACACGGCGATTTACGTGGTTCGGGAAATAATCTCTACGTCCACAGGAGAGGCAGAATTTCACTATTCGGGAGCACAAAATTACAGAGGATTTTTCAGTGGTAACCCTAGCCAGAACAAATGGGCTATAAAACAATGGAGAAGACGATCACTGTTCGAAAAGTGAGTCCGCGTCGCTACAGTGAACGACGACCAGCTTTGTCAAAAGCGATATAGTGGCTGCCGGTTGGAAGTCAAAAGTGCTACAGTCCAGTTGACCCCGAAGTCCGCACTGCTACAGTGCTTGTCGGTGTCGGTTGGTCAGCTCCGCCACAGTGGTCAGATGCGCCTGCTGCTTATTTATCTCAGCGACCCATCTCCTGGGTTCTTGACTCTGGCGCCTCAGAGCATATCACTGGGAATGCATGTATTCTTCGGTCCTATAACTCGATTTCAATTGGAGGTAATATTACTATGGCTGATGGTAAGACAGTACGAATTGCTGGTTATGGGAGTTGCTCGATTACATTTAGCTTGACGCTCTCCGCAGTTGCTTTTGTTCCGCACTGTCCTTTTAATTTACTATATATTAGTAAACTTACAGCTGACTTACGATACCGAACCATCTTCTCACCTACTTCGGTTGTCTTTCAGGAGCCTTCGATGACTCGGGTGCTTGGCAACGGACGACTTCGGGGTGGTGTTTACATGCTTGACTTGGCCTCAGCTCTTGCTTGTCTTGCCACTTCTGATCGTATCTTGCAGCTTCATTATCGTCTTGGCCATCCACTTGCACCCGTTCTTCAGTCATTTTGTCCCGATTTGGGTCATGTTTCTCCTTCTGGTTGTGAATTCTGTCATTATGCCAAGCATCACCGAGTCACCTATGCCCCTCGGGTGTTTCCTCACGCGTCTAGTCCTTTTTATTTAGTTCATTTTGACATATGGGGACCCAGTCCTAGTACTTGTAAATTGGGTTATCGTTATTTTGTCACCCTCATCGGCGCTTTTTCAAGAATGACATGAGTCTATTTGTTGAAAACTCGTTCTGAAATTTTTACAGTATTTTGCTCCCCTATTATCATGAAGTCCAAACTCAATTTTCTTCTAAAATTCGATGTTTGAGCTCTGACAATGGCCGTGAGTATTTTTCTGGCCCGTTCCAGTCCTTTCTGGATGATCATGGCATTCTACATCAAACTTCTTGTCCTAATACACCTTAACAAAACAGTGTTGTAGAACGTAAGAATCACCATCTGGTAGAGGTTGCTCGTGTTCTTTTATTCCAAATGAAAGTTCCAACCATTTTTTGGGGTGATGCCATTCTCACCGCTACATATCTCATTAACAGTCTTCCCTTGTCAGTTTTTTAGGGGGACACTCCCTTCCATTTTTTATTACTAACCTCATCACCACATTCACTGCCCCTCCGCATCTTTGGCTGTGTCTGCTATATACGAGATACTCGTCCCTCCCTTTCCAAGTTTGATGCACGCGCTCTCAAATGCATCTTTCTTGGTTATTCACGAATTTAGCGCGACTATCACTGCTTTTCTCCGGACTTGCGTCGTTATGTCACATCTGCTGATGTTTCCTTTGTCGAATCCTCTATCTTTTCTATTCCCGATTCAGACATAACTTTACCTTATTCTCTTCATCCACCACCATCATCTCTTTCTCATGATGTCGTTGGATCCCGTTTTAGCCAAGTTTACTCTCGTCGCCCTTGCATACCTGCCACCCCAGAGCCTGATGCTGCCACCGCACCCGATGACTCACCGACTCCTGGTCATCCATCACCGGAGTTACCCATTGCCCTTCGCAAAGGTAAACGCTCATGTCAGCAAAATCTCAGTTCATTAGCTTCTTATAAGGGATTATCTGTAGCTATCTCTCACACTATTGCGACACTAGTTGTTCGCTCAACACCGCACATTGTTACTGAGGCAAAATCCCATCTCGGCTAGTTAAAGGCCATGCAGGATGAACTTCAGGTCTTGGAAACCAACCATACTTGAGATCTTGTCCATCTCCCTACGGATAAACAAGTTGTTGGTTGCAAGTGGATTTATACCGTGTGCGTCAACGCCGATGACTCTCTTAATCGTCTCAAAGCTTGACTTGTTGTCAAAGGTTATGCGTAGACGTATGACATTGATTACTTTGACACATTCTCTCCCGTGGCCAAGATGACATCGGTCCGTTTATTTATCTCTCTTGCCGCTATCACTGACCTCTCTATCAGCTGGATGTAAAGAATGCTTTTATTCATAGATTTCTTGATGAAGAAGTTTATATGGAGCAATCACCGGGGTTTGTTGCACACTTCCAAGGTTTGTCGCCTTCGTCGATCATCAAGCAATCACCTCATGCCTAGTTCGGGAGCTTTTGCACTGTTGTGCTTAGCTTTGACATGTGTCAAAACATAAAGGATTCTTCTGTTTTTTATCATCATTCTCCAGTAGGCAACATTCTCTTGATTGTTTATGTGGATGACATTGTCATTACTAGCAGTGACGATGTCGACATTGATCGACTCAAATCCTTCATCAAAATTTTCGCACGAAGGATTTGGGTCCATTATGATATTTCTTGGGGATTGAGGTCTCTAGATATACCAAAATATTTTTTCTATCTTAGAGAAAGTATGTTCATGATCTTTTGTAGGAGACTGAAATGATTCAAGTCGACTCAGTTGACTCACCCCTCGAACCTGGAGAAAAATCACTTTATACTGACAGTGAGATGTTTTCTTTACCTGACGGATATAGATGACTTGTTGGGAAGCTTAACCACTTGACGATGACTCGACCCGATATTGATTGTGCGGTTAGCAAAGAGAGTCAATTTATGGAACAGTGAGTGGTTGTTCTTCGCATTACTAGATATGTGAAAAAGGAATCAGATTTAGGTCTTCTATATTCTGATCACGAGCATACAAATATTGGGGCATTATGTAATGCAAATTATGCCGAATGTCTCTCTTTTCGGAGATCTACGTCTGATTTTGCAGTATTTGTTGGAGGAAATTTGATCTCATAAGAAGCAAACAGTTATCTCACGATCAAGTGCAGAGTCGGAGTATCGTGCCTGTGACTATAGAGATTATTTGGGCACAACAAATTCTACAAGAGATTGATTATACTGTCATGAAACCGGCACATATCTGGTGTGACAATCAAGCCGCTATCAAGATTGCCCCAAATTTAGCCTTTCATGAGTGGACAAAGCATATTGAAGTTGACTGTCAACACACGTTTTGACGATGCTCCCTTTTCGAAGGCCGCTTCCCTCTCACCTTGACCTAGGCGACGATGGTGGAGGGACCTCAATCGACCTTCGTGGGGGTTCGACCCCGCTCTTTCTCCCCCCTTTCTATTCACGATTCCCTTCCCCCTTTTCCGCATATCCCTCTTAGCCCTAAAGTTATAGACTTGTTTGATGGCTTTTCGCTACTCTCGATACCGACTTCAGAATTCACCGACGCCTCGTCCCTTTTAAGCCTGGCGCTAGAAGCATGACTCAAACAACGACGACCGTCAGTGGGCTCGTTCAACATGTTTGTTTTTGGTTATTGGGGTTTACAGGAACGAGCAACAGTAGGTCTTCTCGACAATAGACACATAATGATTCGCTTCGCATCATAGAACAATTTGATCTTGGCCTGGTCCAGTGCCCCTCGTGTTTGCAATGGATCCAATTTCTTGTTCAGGTGGTCATATGGTTTCCACATGAAGCATGACTCCTCGACCACGACGCTTTGGGTTAGCTTTCCCGAACTCCCTCTCCCTCAGAATCCCTCAATTATCCGTATGTTAGGGAATTTAGTTGGTCGATTTCTCCGTTCCGATAGTAGAACTAGGGCTGTTTGCCATCCTATTTCACCGCGAATTTGCGTGGAAGTTGATGTCTCAAGAGGGTCAGCCGAGTTTGTTTGGATTGCAGTTGGGGAAGAATTCCGATACAAGCAACTAGTTGTCTTTGAGACATGGGTTGATTTCTGTTCATCGTGCAAGCGGCTGGGTCACCGGTTGGCAGTGTGTCGGCTTGGGGTTGTGAATATCTATCAAAAGACGTGCCAGGTCCTGGTGGCAATGGTTTGGCGCCCGTGAATGATGCTGGTCAGAAGGAACAATTGGGTTGTGATAGAAATGCTGTTTCCACCCAGAAAGAGCCATGTTCTTTGATGCCTGATCTGAAGGTGGTGGATGTTTATGGTCGGCTGAAACGAGATTTGGCGGAGCACAAGCCGGTTGTGCAGGTCCGGGCTGGCTCAGAAGGGATTGAGGGGGTGTGCACAACAAGGCAGTTGGATCCATGCAATGTTGCATTCATGGCCGTAATCCACGAGGAGGCTGTGCCAATTGGCAATGGAGGTAACCTTGAAGGAATACAGGCAATTTAGGCGGTGGGAACAGGCCTTAGTGACAAGGGTATGTCTTCAATTCCTGGTGCAGGCTCGAAGGATCAGGTTCAATCTGGCGACTTTTTTGCAGAACCAGGGGGATGAGGAGGTGCGTGCAGTGGGTTCTTCAGACCTAAATACTGATATCCAATAGCCCTCATCTTATCTGGAGGTCGTGTGTATTGGAGTTGATTCTAAACAGGAGGCGATGATGAAGGCGGTAAGCCCTTCTGCCCACACGCCTCATGAAAACTCAATACAGGACTCCCCTGCTGCAAATGAGGGCTGGTTGAAGGCACCAAGCAGGCCGAGTCCCAGCTGGAAATCTCCCACTCTAAATCTGGGCAATCGTTTTGAAGGTCTGGAAGTCCAAGAACTGGTTCATGATCAAGAGGGGGACAATAAGATGTTGATAACTTATTTTGTGGGTAATATGTATTCGGGGCCGTGGAGCCATTTCCTTGTATTTTAACCCCCCTATATAAACATGAGGAAACTCTAATTTGAGGGACTATTCATCCACTTGAATTTGAGGGCTCAGCTCTCATCTCCCCCACATTCTAGAGAGAGAACCTTCCCGTTCCAAGAACTAATCCAAGCCCACCTTTGCAGATTGAAGAAACGATGTTGTGGTGATCGTCAGGATGTCGAAGGCATCGTCAATTCTCATGTTAGCACCGAATATCGACGATCGGTGTACCTTTAGATTTTCGAAGCGCATGTGGATGATCTAGAGGGTTCCGACGTCGATTCATTTGAGTAGCGGTCGCTGACGGCGAGTGAATTTCACCAGCGTCTTCAAATCGAATTGAGGTATTGTTCAATTTAATTTTTGTGCTTAAATTCTTTCACACGGGATCCTTGGGTTACTTACCGGCCTGTGCATCACCGGTGACGTTGTTGCCACGTTAGTTTGGTGATAAAATTTTTAAAATTCAGGTCCATCTGCTTTCGCTGCGCACTCGATACCAACATAATCAACTGATGAAAGGTACATCGTTTTTTTCTCGTTTTTTATTCATTCCAAATGTATAGATAGCTCATAATTGTTATTTGGGTTTTGAAGTTGTTATTTCGCCGTGTTTTGGATGATAGTCATCCCTCTAACACCCTTCACATACTTGTTTCATAGGACCTGTAATTTTGATTCACGTACCTTTGAGTAGCTTTCATAGATGTTTAAAAACTTTTCCCATGTAGCGTTTAAGGATTTACACGTTATCACTTTTGTGTAGAATGCGTTGGACAAAGCTCCTCCCCCTAACGTGTTGATTCCTTTGGTGTTGGCATCCAGTTCCTTACGATCTGATAAGGCTTTGCTTTCCATGTATGACACCCATGTATACATCTATACCTAATGATCAAAAGTAGTGTTGCATCCAATTCTTCTAAAACTAAAAATTGTAATCGTCGAAGATCGTAATTCCTTTGTGATTCACTGTTGGTGTCATGGCTTCCAAAGAGAAAATTCCTTAAAATTGAACCTTTCGCTATGATATCACTTGTTGGTCTCACACAAGAAAAATACCTTGAGAGGGGGGATATAGCAGTTTGGCCATAAGCTTGGGAGTTGGCCATTGTGGCTTGCGCGGGAGTGTAAGGCGCCTCCTGATTTCATCCTCCTCCATCCTCTTCCTTCTTCGTTAATATAATACGAAGTGGTTTGTTCTTGTGTCATTGCTGGTGTTGGTTCCAACACTTTGTCTAACCTGTCGGAGTAAAAGTGTCATTATAGCAGGGGGAGTTTGTTTCAGGAGTCTATTGTGGGGGGACCATTCGTTTCCACGTGCAGGCAAAGAGGAGGGTATGCTCTTAGTTTGTCAGGGGGGATTTGTTATAAAATGGGGGGGGTATCTTTTGTGAGGGGGGTATAGCAGTTCGACCGTAGGCTTGAGAGTCGGTCATTGTGGCTTGTGTCATTGCCGGTGCCAGTTCTAACACTTTGTCCAACTTGTCGTCCGCTCCACCCATGACGTCGTGCACTGTCGGAGTGGCAACCTGCAATCCCGTCAATTACTCTGCAGTCCGCCTAGCGGAAACGTGTGCTCCTTGCATGCACCGGTCAATGCGTACTTTGTCGCTTCACGTTTTGACAAGCAGCGCACTGACAAAACTTCAACTGGAGGAGGCGTGCTCGACACAACCCTCGGTAATCCTCTCCCTCCCCGGACGCGCGCCCTGCCGTTCACCAACTATTCGAAAGAGGCGCGCACGATAGTTCTTCGCGCAAAGGTGGCGTGCCACGTTGGAACACTTTCAAAGGAGGTGCACCCCATCAGATTTCGTCAGTGAAGGAGGCACGCACTGTCGAATGCCCGGTTGCCTTCCGACATGACGTGCCCTGTCGCACCCCGCTGGTGCGCACCCCGCTGCAGAGGAGCGGAAAGAAAAAAATAAACTGTCACTATAGATCATCAGTTGAGTCGGACGCGACAACCTATTTTTCTTGTGTGTGACGTATCACATGCACGAGCTTTGGGCTTCACTGGCCCGGGTGACCAGACGTCAGGAACAGTACTATAAGCAAGAGCTGTTGTCGGAATTTTCTGGAATAAATCCCGCGACTTTGATCTCGCAAGCTGAGACTTATTTCTCGATCAGTCAAATGTCGGAAAAGATGAAGGTGCCAATGACCCGACTATGCATGTCAGGGATGTTTGAACTTTATCTTATATTGGCCGAAGGGCCTACGACTGAGTTCACTTGGAAGCAACTCAAAGAAGTGCTGCTTGAGGATTTTGGAAACGTCGCCAAGGAAGATCCTGTGTCTTCGACGCAAGCGTAAGAAGAGGTGAAAATGGTGAGCGGGAAGGATGCTGTAGAGCGCTTGAGTGACTTCCGGCTTGGTCAGGACGAGGACAACACAAAGGAGCAGAATTGCAGCGCAATCGAAAATCCAAGTGTTGCCGCTACTAGTTGCGAGCAGGCGAAGGGTGCTGAGCCAACCGAAGGAGTCGGTCTTGCTGAATCAACTGTTGTTGGTAGCTTCTCTACCACTGCTGGTCATGCTGCTGGTTTGTTTGGGAAATATTTTTCCTCTTCACCGATTTCGGGTTTATAGTGGCCATTAGAGAGCTTCTTTCAAAACCTGAATGAGTTGGGTCAATTTCGTGCACGACTAGAAGTTGTTCTAGCTCAAAGGGAACACTGGTTGTGTGGAATGACTTATCACCCGATACATGAGGGTGATGACCCAAAGACGAAGGTGTCTCCATGGGGTACGAATGCGGCAAAAATATAGTAAGGGGCTGATTGCATCAGTGGAATTCTGATAGAGACCTGCTGCCAATTAGTTTGGGGGTATTATTGTCTTTGTAAGGGGGTGAGTTTGTTAGAATTTGTTATGGGGGAATATTCTTAGTTAGTGGGGTGAGTTTGTTAGAGTTTGTTATGGGGGAATATTCTTAGTTTGTTAGGAAGGGAGATTATAAATAAGGGTGGAGGGTTGAGGTGAGGGTATCCTGGAGTTTATGGTTTAGTGGGCTGCTTTGAGCAGATCGGTCTTTTGGCTTGGGCAGGAGCCTCTCCCTATCTCCTTCTTCCTCATTTATGCTGTAATTTCCTCCTATTTGCGGTATTTCTGCTCCCTTTTTTATATAACTACAAAGTAGCTGGAGCTTGGTTCTTATCAATTGGTCCGACCTGCCGCTTTCCTCCATACTCGCACGGCTGGATCATCTTTCACACAGGAGCATACAGTCAGCTACGACGTCACTGTTGCTGTTTCTTAACGTTTCTCTGCCGCTACACCTCTTTGCTTAACAGAGGCGCACTGCCGGATTCCCTCGGATGGGCGACCTGCTGCTCTCTGTTTTTCCGTCCGTTTCCATTCCTCTCCAGCGAAGGAGTCTGCTCTCTTTTCTTCATATCCAGCGACAGCGCGCACCCCAGTGTTGGAATTTTTTACGGAGGCGTTGCTCCTAGGCAGCACGCCTGCGCGCACCTGTTCTCATTCACGCGGGCAGCATCGTCTGGTGGTGCGCTCCGAGGAGTCGCGCGCTGCCCGCTTTTGACCAGCGGAGACGTGTGCTCTTCGTTCGGCCTTCATTCCGATCTGTCGGCGCGCACAGTCAGCCACTGTTCAACAAAGGTGTGTGCACCGAACGACGCTCCGTTCAAGCGACTGCGGCTGTTCTTCTTCTCGCAGGAGGCGTCGCCCTGTCGAACGACGACTACAATTTCGGCGCGCTACTGTGCGTTAGCTGTACCCGAACGCTCTGCCGAGGAGCCGCTGCGATCTTCATCCGCGAGGGAGGTAGACCACCCGTGCGCTGTCGGAAACGCCTCGCGCGACCCTTGCGGTTCCATTCCGTCGGGACAGTCGCGCAGGAGGCGAGTACGAGTGGAGGCGACGCACGAGTGGAGGCGACGCATGACGGGGCGATCCCGTTTTCATCGCCTGACACAGTGCAGCCCTCCTACGCAAGGCGCAGACGGACGATTTATAAAAGAAAAAGAAAAAGAAAAAGAAACCCAGCTAGGGGCGGCCCGATTTTTTTCTGCTTCTGGTGGGAAACGCAGGACCAACCAAAAAGGAGGGGGGGTCCGACTATCTAAAAAAAACAAAAAAAAGAGGGGCAGAAAATTATCTACATAGGGACTGCCAACAGGGAAACAGCCTTCCTCCCTACGGGAGGATACTCGCATACTTGGGAACACCCCGCTGTTTGGGCGTCGCAGGCTATGGCGACTCAAATGCCGGAACTCTGGACTTCATTGGCTCGGGTGACCAGAAACCAGGAAAAATATTTGAAGGAAGAGATTATGCCAGATTTTTTTGCCGCACATCCAGAGACGTGGATCTCGAGAGCTGAGGACTATTTCTCGCGCAATCAAACGCCGGATCAAATGAAGGTACCCATGGCACGCCTATGCATGTCAGGCTTGAATGAAGTTTGGTTTTTACTGGCCAAAGGAACTGCACCTACATTCACGTGGGCGCAACTCAAAAAAGCATTAATTGAGGATTTTGGCGACTCCCCTGGAGAAGCTTCTGCTACTACATCCGAGTTCCCGCCAACGGTAACACCGATGTCCGCATCACCCTCTGGGGGTCTATCGAACATGGGACACACAGCTGGAGCAAGGGGTTGCCTGACCATCCTGACGATACACCCATTCCAGTTCCGCCGGATGGGTTGCCAAATGAGGGTACCGTTTAGTCCACACTGATCATGGGGACAACACTTTGTGCTGCGGCAACTCTGCCTGACACCACTGATGACACTCCCACTAGCCAGTTTGTGAGAGACTTCCCGCATATTGAGGAGCCAGACACTTCGAAGTTTGTAATGCTGTCGCCCGAGCCGCAGCAGATTGAGCCGACTCATACATGGGCTCTTGTTATTTTACTACCAGTTGTACAGGTCTCACCCGTGGTGTCGGAATGAGGTCTCCAGGTTCATGAAGGAGGTTCTTCCATTTTTTTCACCCCCGCAGCCAGGTGGTACCAACTGTACTTGCGGCTCAACTCACAACATGACCTTCCCACTGGATGGAGGTTAGACATTATAGTGAGCGACACTCTCACCTTTGTCTCTTCATCCCCGATCCATGCTGGCGGTCGACATGTTTGGGAGATTGCGTGGCGAACACCTGCGGCACAGACACATTATATAGGACTGCAGTGGAGGATATGGAAGATTGCCTGGCACCACTACCTGTCTGGCACCCCTTGTCCTTCGTTCCCTGCAACACGGATGATATGGCAGATCGCCTGGCATGCTTACGCGATCCACCACCTTGAGGACAAGGTGTTTTTTCGGGACGATGGCAGTGATAAAGACCTGCTGCCAATTAGTTTGGGGGTATTATTGTCTTTGTAAGGGGGTGAATTTGTTGGAGTTTGTTATGGGGGAATATTCTTAGTTAGTGGGGTGAGTTTGTTAGAGTTTGTTATGAGGGAATATTCTTAGTTTGTTAGGGAGGGAGATTATAAATAAGGGTGGAGGGTTGAGGTGAGGGTATCCTGGAGTTTATGGTTTGGTGGGCTGCTTTGAGCAGATCGGCCTTTTGGCTTGGGCGGGAGCCTCTCCCGATCTCCTTCCTCATTTCTGCTGTAATTTCCTCCTATTTGCGGTATTTCTGCTCCCTTTTTTATATAAATACAAAGTAGCTGGAGCTTGGTTCTTATCAAATTCCTATTTTAATTTTTCTGGATGACGATATAACCCACGTCTTTCGATTTCCAAGGTTGGTCCATACAACCGTGAAGAGCGGTTGCGGAAACGTCGGGAGCAACGAAGCGAAAAACGATTCACATAAGAGTAAAAGAGAAAAAAAAAAGATCTTGGACACAAAGATTTACGTGGTTCGGTAAATGATCCCTACATCTATGGAGAGACAGAAATTTCACTATAGTCGGGAGCATAAAATTACAGAGTTCCAGGGTTCTCAATCACACACAAAACCCTAGCCCGAAATGGGTTAATAAGAAGGACAAAACACTATTCCACCAATCGCATAGAAAGCCCGTTGCGCTACAGTGCTGCGACCACCCAAGTCCAAGATGCTATAGTGGTTGGCGGCTGGAAGTCCGCGGAGCTACAGTAGTCGAGCCAAAGGTCTACACAGCTACAATGCGTTGTCGGTGTTGGCCGGTTAGCTCTGCTATAGTCGGTCAGAGTTGGTACAGTGCCCCCAAATTTTGGGCGGGACCTTCGACCCCCAGACCCCCGGAGCAAGGGCACGTTGCCCCCCGCAACCCTCAAAGAGCTCACCACGGAGCTCGACCTGCGGAGTTGCGGCCTGGTGCGCAGTATGGGACAGAAGCATTCGACCCAATCATCATCCATAACGGATTGGCTACACCAATCCAACAAGAGCATCTGGGAGATAGCTGGACATGCCTTGGTAGAAAAAGGGATTTGTTAACGAACCACAATAGCTCGGTCCTATGTTAGTGCTGTTGTTTGGTTCTGCGCGACACATAAAAGTACGAAGGAGAATTCGGGAGGTCGCTTGGCTCGCCTACGTAAAACATGACACATTTTTTTTCAGTCCTGAGGCCAAGACTGAATTTCAAGGTGGTGCGAGTGATAGAGACCTAGCTACAGGGAGCAGAGGTAAAAGTGTCATTATACCGGGGGGGATATAGTAGTTTGGCCGTAGGCTTGGGAGTAAGCCATTGTGGCTTGGGCGAGGGTGCAAGGCGCCTCCTGATTTTATCCTTCTCCTTTGTTAATATAATACCAAGTGTTCTATTCTTGTGTCATTGTCGGTGTTGGTTCTAACAAACAATTTCAAATGTCTCTTTTCAGAGATCTTGTTTCACACTTAGTTGAAGCTCTCCTCTCCCTCACAACAAATATGGGGGCGATAAAGCATAAAAGAGAGACAAAAACGATTTTATTTGGTTCATCCGCACTGAGCTACGTCTAAGAAGCATATGCTCGGTGATGTGCCGATGTTCCAAAATCCACTATAAGCGTTGTTCATATAATTTTAGTGCGAACTCACTATCTGATGGAGCCATTTCCCGAGAATGGAGAATAAGAGCAGATAGATGGGGAATATGAGGTTTCCCTTACTATAATCAAGGGAAACCCCGCTCCACTGGCCTAGGCTCGAAGCCTCCAACAAACTGATTAATAATCGAATGCCCGTACTCGAGCCCCCTCTTTCCTACATTTATACTAATACCCCGACTAAAGATGTACCATTACTGCCCTACCCCTCCAACAGTATTATTCCCTTTACCCCTCCTTTGGTAAGTATGTACAATAGGTGGCTTACTCCCATTAATGCCCCCTTTGTTGAACCACCTTGTCCTCAAGGTGAAAGTCTGGAAATTGGAAACGGAGGAGCTGAGCATCCTCCCAGGTAGCCCCATCAACATCTGTGGCGCCACTTAACCAGCCATTGAAGTGCCTTGTCGTGGTATCGGGTAGCCAAGACTAACTTGGGATGTTCTTCAGCAAGTAAATCTGCATGGAGTGAAGTCGCCACTGACTGAAGGCCAACCGCTGCTTGCAGCTGAGAAACATGGAAAACTGGGTGCACCCGACTGTTCGTTGGAAGCTGAAGCTTGTAGACGACAAATAACATTTTCAAGGATGAGAAATGGTCCATAATACCAAGAAGCCAATTTTTGGTTAATTTTTGAAACAACACCTGGGCAATTTGGCTGAAGTTTCACCCAAAGGTCATCTCCCGCAGTAAAAGCAATGTCCTGTCGTTGCCTTTTGGCATGCTTGACCATGATCTGTTGAGCCCGATGGAGATTGTCGCGTGATTGTCTCAAAGCTTCATCCCAATCAACCAAAGCATTGACAACGGCTTTGACAGCAGCCCCCCCAAATTGACGGCCAAACCGAGGTCGTAGTAAAACAATGCAAGGAAACCTCCAAACAGCGATGAATGACCTCAGTTTGGCCATCAATTTGGGGGTGATATGATGAACTCATTTTCAAAGTTGTCCCTTGCAACTTGAAAAGATCTTGCCACAACAAACTAGTGAAAAGTGGATCTCTGTCACTCACTATAGTGCTGGGAAGACCATGAAGCTGCACCACCTCTTTCATGAATACTTTAGCAGCTGTTTTAGCTGTATAAAGATGTTTAAGAGGAATAAAGTGGACATACTTACTCAACCGATTCACAACGACAAATATCACTTTGTACCCTCGAGATTTTGGTAAGCCGGAAACAAAATTCATGGAAACCTCTTCCCAAACCAAGGCTGGAAATGACAACGGCTGTAGCACACCAACCGGACTTAAAGCTTCGTATTTGTTTTTCTAGCAAACTTCACAAGCTGTGGACAAACTACTATACACTCCATGTCATACCAGTCCATTTCATTCCATTTGCTTGCCGTTTGTATGTCTTGAGGTATCCCAAGTGCCCTCCTACAGGTGACAAATGATAATATTGCAACATCTTTGGAATTAGTGTGGACTGCCGAGGCAAAACTAGCTTGTGACGGAAAAATAATAATCCAGTGCGGAAGGAATACCCTGGTTGTTCCAGCCCGTTATGCTGTAGAGCATAAATAATAGCTGCCAAACGTTCATCCTGTAAAAGTTCCTTCTTGACAACCTCTAGCTCTTCCCAATGTGGCTGAGAAACTGCCATGGTCAACAGCTGTCCACCTTCAGACATTCTTGACAAGGCTTCAGCAGCGCGATTAAGCTTCCCAGGACGGTAAATAACCTCAAAACCGTACTCCAGAAGTTTTGTCTGCCAATACCGATGATCCATAGAGACTACCCATTGTGCGAGCATGTGGTTCAAACTCCGATGATCTGTGGACAGGACAAACTTCTGTCCCAGCAAGTATTGCCGCCAGTGTTGTACTGGTACTAATGCTTTAAGCTCTTTTTCATACACTGATTTGGCTATATTAGTACCTGATAAAGCTTTAGTGAAATAGGCAAGTGGTCGCCCCTCCTGGACAAGTACTGCCCCAATACCAAAACTCGAGGCGTCACACTCTATAGCAAATTTCTTAGAAAAATCTGGCAGGCCTACCACAGGTGCAGATGTCATTTTTTCTTCAATTGCTCAAAGGCATGTTGCACTTCAGGTGACCAACTAAACCCTTCCATTTTGGTCAACTCAGCTAATGGTTGGACCATCTTTCCATAATCTTGTATAAATTTCCTATAGTATTTGGTTAGTCCCTGGAATCCTCGTATCTCCTTGGCATTTTGAGGCTCTTTCCATTGATGTACAACAACCAAGTTATTAGGATCCATAGAAATACCTTCAGCCGAGATAACATGCCCTAAATATTCTACTGCCCCCTTCGTGAAAGTACATTTTTCCCTATTGGCATACAAGGAATGAGTTTCCATAACCTGGAAAACTTGTTGCAACAATTTAAGATGCTTGAACCACTTCTTGCTATAGACCAGTATATCATCAAAGAAAACAAGTATACCTTTTCTCAATAGTTGTCGGAACGCAGCATTCATCATTGCTTGGAAAGTGGTCGGGGCATTCATTAAGAAAAAAGGCATCACTAAATATTCATAATGCTGTTCATGTGTCTTGAAGGCCATCTTTCCTACGTCTTCTTCTTGCATCCGTACTTAATGGAAACCGGGCGTCAGAAACAGCTTAGTAAAATAAGCTGCCTCATAGTAAAATAAGCTGCCTCATGTAATTCATCCATCAATTCCTTAATGACATGAATTGGAAACATGTCGGGCACTGTAAACTTGTTTAAAGCCGGATAGTCCACACACATTCTTTAGCCACCATTTTTTTTCTTAACCATTATTGTAGGACTAGAATATGGGTTGTTTTTTGTGTCTGATAAAATCGAGTGCCAACAACTCTGTGACTTGCTTCTCCACTTCATTTTTCATATGTTATGCAAACTTGTATAGTCGAACATTGACCGCTTCCACTCCCTTCAGTTTGATAGCACAATTAGTTCGTCTCACCGGTGGTAACCCACGCAGAACCTCAAATATTGAGACATACTGCAACAACGACTTTTGTAACTGATCACTTTGGTACGACTCAAGCCCTGTACTCCCAAAAGTGATACTTCCAATTGTCCACTGGAGTCCATGTATATGTATCTGCCCCTTTCCTAGATACTCCTGTAAAGCTTCTGGAGCTCCCTGTGTCTGTATTACCCCCTACAGGATCACTACCCGTCTTTCCCGGACAAACTCCGTCGTCTTATTTCGCCAATGAGTCGTCACATATCCTAGTGTTTCAAGCCAAGTTATACTCAACACAAGATCTAGTCCAGTGGTATCAAATATATATGCATCAATCACAAACTCCTCTGAACCCAAACCCACCTTCAACATTCTAAAAAGACCACTAGAAATTACCCATTGCCCGTCCCCTAACTTGTTGTAAAATGGCTTCGTTTCCACGACATCGACCATGAGAGACTTTGATAGATACCATGCTGGCCACTTGGTGCAGTCAGAAGAGAGAGGAATATGCTGGGAGAATATATGGAATATGCCTTTGGGGCCCACAAAATATCCTGGGAATATTATTAGTTGTTTGGGGAGGGGTTTAGTATAAATAAAGGGATGAGGTTAAGGGGAGGGGTATCCAGAAAGAGGAAATGTAATAGGTTGTTTTGAGCAAATCGACCATTGAGCTTGGGCGGGAGTCTCTCCCGATTTTATTCTTCCTCCTATTATGCTTGTATTTCTGTTGATTATCTAGTATTAAACAAGTAGCTGGTGTTTGGTTCTTAACAATTGGTTCGGCCTGCCGGATAATTCCCCGCCGCTCTGCAGCACAACATTTCCACTTTGTTCTTCCACAATAGCAGCTCTCTCATCCGGCTCCCAGCGCTGCCTACTTGTATTTTATCTGCTCTGCTGGGACTTCGTTCGACGGAGACACGTTTTGTTGGTCTTCTTCTCACCACAGCCACGACAAACGCGCTGCACAACATTTCTACAGGCAGCGTTGCGCATAGAGGAGTCGTGCTACCTGCTGCTGTCTGTGGAAACGACCGACGCAACAATGCTCAACGAGCCACACGTCTAGTTTGTCTCACACACGCGAATCTGCACTCATCTCCAGTACCGGTTTCTTCGCATCCATTGGCAGTGCACATCGCCGTGCTGGAATATTACACGGAGGAGCTGCTCCTAGTCCGCATGCCTGTGCGCGCATCTGCTCTCATTTCGCGTGGGCAGCAACGTCTGGTGGTGCGCACTCTAGGCGTCGTCCCGATCTTCATCGCCGTTCCATTCCAAAGAAGTCCCGCTCCCGATGCGCTTTTGCACAGGTTTCCTCTCAAACGGCCGAGGCGGGCCGATACCAGCAGCAACGGCTTGGCACGTCGTGTGACTCTCTTTCCCGGCTGTGCGCATGAGGTGAGCGTGCCTGGAGATCCGCTCGCACAAAAGGGGAACGCGCTGGGATCTTTCAACTCGCGCCTGGTATTTCATCTCGCTTCGACTTTCAGCGCGTGATTGCTTTTTCGATTGCCCAGAAGGCGGACTCAATTTTTATTGCCCAGATAAAATAGAGTTGCCCAAAAAAAAAAGACAGAGGCGACCTGCGCCCAGTTTTGAAGCAGGGGGGCGCAACGCATGAAGTTTCCATGGGAGGGGAACACCACTGAATTTTCTTATGAAGGAGGGCAAACACTTCAGATGGAGGTGCGTCTGAACATCACTGAACAACGTATGGGACAGGTGGAAGCTGCGTTAGCAAACTTGACTTCATTGGTTGGGGCGATAGCCACGACGGTTGAATCCTTAAAGCAGCGTCAACAATGCTAGGAGCAAGAAGCGCTTAAGCAGGTGGCATTTCGTAATCATTTCACTGCAACAATCTGTCGCTCGGGGAAGCAACCTCTTTTGGATGACGAGCAACTGTCCTTGGTCCCGGAGAAGCTACTGGTGTTCGATGGGACGGATCCTAGGGGCTGGATCACACGAGCAGAATGGTATTTCTCTATCCACTGGACTCCGGAGGAATCAAAGATTCTCCTTGCTCAGGTATCTATGGCAGGAGTCGTGACATATTGGTGTAACATGGTGTTGGAAGTCTACTCAGATGTGTCATGGTCCATGTTCAAAGACGAATTATTGGAGAGATTCTATGAAATGGAGTTTCAGAATCCTTTCGCGGAGCCGGCGATTCCCACTAGTGACATGCTGCCACCTGAAATCATCATGGAATCAACTTGGGTGCCAATCAGAGTCAAACAAACACGAAACCAAAATTAGACACCGCTAAGTTTGGCGGCAAATTCATCAACTTTGGGATTTGCAAAAGAAGAGGAGCATGAACAACAGCTTGCTTAAGCATTCGCGTTTCTTATGGAACATTCCACGTCGCATGACGCAATTGCAGCACAAGGGTGCGTCGTGGGGGCTCCATTTGGGCTCACGGTGATGGTAGATTCTTCTCTCGCCTGCGGCATGGAACATGTGGCGGTTGGGGAACTGTCATCGGGAGGCGAGGACACTCCAGGGGGACGAGCTGGTCGTACACGCCTCTCCATTAGATATTGCGAGCAAGGGGACCTCCAAAGCAATGGCGCCAACGGTGGCATCTAGTGTTGTGCAGGTGAAGGGATGCGCCATGAGGGTGGCAGCACATTCACTCGACCACACTGATAGTTTGGTGATTTTGGTGGGGAACATTGAGCTATAGGAATAACATGGCGACTCACGAACCATCTCACCGGAAGGAGCAACATCGCAAACCGTTTACAGACCTTCTGCAGGCTGATCATCATTGGGGAAGGACTATATGGGAAATTGCCTGGAAAGTAGCTATGCTCGGGCGGCAACACACACGAAGGGTCCACAGTGCCAGAAGGTCCATCTGGGAGATTGTCTGGGGAATACGTGGAGTCAAGTTACATGGAGCACTACTGATATGGGAGATTGCTTGGCATCCGGCAGGATTCACCACCTTGAGGATATGGTGGTTTTTGGGGATGGTGGCAGTGATAGATACCATGCTGGCCACTTGGTGCAATTAGAAGAGAGAGAAATATGCTGGCAGAATATATGAAATATGCCTTTGGGGCCCACAGAATATCCTAGTAATATTATTAGTTGTTAGGGGAGGGGTTTAGTATAAATAAAGGGATGAGGTTGAGGGGAGGGGTATCCAGAATGAGGAAATGTAATGGGCTGCCTTGAGCAGATCGACCATTGAGTTTGGGCGGGAGTCTCCCGATTTTATTCTTCATCCTCCTATTATGCTTGTATTTCTGTTGATTCTCTGGTATTAAACAAGTAGCCGGTGTTTGGTTCTTAACAGACTTCATCAACTGTTTAGAGATGAAGTTATGGCTTGCGCCACTGTCCACCAGAATTAACAGGGGTACACCTTCACGCTCCCTTCTATCAACGACTGTTTACAACTCGATTTTCCTCGTCCTTGCTGACAAGTAGATGTTCCCATCATGTGCATTTCACACAATTCCCTTGATAATTGTCTTTTCTTCACGGTCTTCAACATCCTCCTCCTTGATGGAAGGTTCAATGCATTCTCAAACCATAAGTTTGTAACTTTTATTTGGGCACTTATGGCCAGGCATATACTTTCCCACAAGTATAACATAGGCCCTTTGCCCTTCAGTCTTCGTATTCCTCTCTTGACAAATTTCGAGCTCCCGTTCCCTGTGGGTGACCATCCCTTTCCGCTCCCGGTCTCCGCCATCGCTTGCCAACTATATTTGTACAGAATTCCACCCTCACCCCCTTCTTTCAAAGAAACCAGTGCGCTGTCGGGACACAGGCTGTCTGATTATCCCCTGAATGAGCAAATCCCTTTCCACATGACGAGACAATGTCATCAGTCTTGCTTTGTTCGGTGGCTCATGCGTCATAACTGCACTACCTATTTCCGGCTTCATTCCGCCAATAAACAAACTCATATACCACTTCTTTGAAAATTCTGGAATCCGTAATGCGAAACACTCAAATTCATCAATATACGCGTCTACTGATTCTGTCTGTCGGAGTTCCTTCAAGTACATCACATGATCCTCGGCCACACTGCCATAACGTCCCAACAACTCCTCCTTCAGCTATTTTCACCTGAGCCCTTCACGGACCGACTTTAGCGAAATTATCCAGTACTGAACCATTCTCTCCACGCACAACTGAGCAAGCGACACCTTCAATTCCTATCAAGTCCGATGGATCACAAAATAAGTCTCTCCTCGCGTGATCCAGGAAAAAGGATCTTCTCCGAGAAAATCGACATTTCCAATTGTCTAGTTGTAGGTCGCAATTCCTCATATTCTGCATGGCGCTTCTCCCTGCTCCAACGTTCTCGAATGTAAACTTCCTTCTGTGTTCGGCTTCGGACTGCTTTCCTCTTCCACAACAATCGCTGTTAGGTCCACTAGGCTGAATACCCTGAGAGGGGGGGGGGTGAATCAGGGTATGACTAATTAAAAATTAAAGCCCGTTCTGATCTTGTTTCGCTGTTAAGCAAAACACTCTTCTCTCTCTTTCCTGCTGCACAATATAAACAGAAAGTAAAGCAAGCACAGGACACAACAATTTTACTTGGTTCACCGCTAAGGGCTACGTCCAAGGAGCATACGCCGACAGGTTGCCGGTCGTACCAAGTCCACTAAACTTCACTAGCTGTGGATTACAATGTTCGGGCTAGATCACTTCTATGCCCAGGCTCACTGCCTATACAAGGTTTAGGGTCAGCTCACTGCTTTCCCAAGGGTCACTCCCTGTTTCTCTCTCTCTGGCTCACTGCCGGTGGAGAGGATCACCTTCTTCCTCTTCCTAAGCTCACTGCTCTTGGAAGAGATTAACTCACAGTTTATAGACCTGTAGGTCTCTTCATTTTCATTAAGGAATGCATCTTTCTCTGTATGTAGATGCTCTGTTGATGTTCAACTTTCACCCGTAGATGAATACCTCTTTGCCTCTAAACACTGGGCAAACAACCTTTGGAAAGACCTTCGCAAAGCACCCTACAATGCGAGGCTCCCAATTTCGCGAAGCTCAAACTAGCCTTCGCGAAGCTCCTGCCTTTTCGCGAAGCTCACTCGCGAAGCTCCTTCGCGAAGCACTCTCGCGATGCTCAAGCCGTCGCAAAGCAACGACCCTCGCGAAGCTAAGTAAGCCAACGCGGAGCTCGCAGGTTTCGCGGAGCTATAATAGCCGCCGCGAAGCACCTCTTTCGCGAAGCACACTG
Source organism: Viscum album (assembly GCA_963277665.1). NCBI lineage: Eukaryota > Viridiplantae > Streptophyta > Magnoliopsida > Santalales > Viscaceae > Viscum > Viscum album. The sequence goes on from OY728141.1 coordinate 933,329,094, forward strand.
GCTCCGCGAACCACCTTCGCAAATCGAGAACAAAGTGTTTTCTCTGAAAATTCTCTCTACTTCACCCGAAGGGGTCGGCCTCTATTTATAGGCGATTCCACCGACCCTCGAACATTCCGCGCGAAGTCAACGCCACGTCATCTCACATCGCGAAGCTCCAAAGTTTCTGTCGGAATTCTGTCCAAATCGCGAAGCTCCACGGCAATCTTCTGTTCGCGGAGCTTGACGTAGTCGCGATGAATCACCGTCAACTTACCTTCGCGGCTCGCGCCTTCACCGCGAAGTTCTCTCGCAAAGCCCTTCTCCGCCGCGATGTGCTTCAGCATCTGCCGTTCGCGAAGCTTGACGTAATCGCGAAGCATCACCGCCTCCATTCTTCTGGTCTTCGCGATTTCCAAACCATGCATCCTATCTTCGCGAAATTCATGCCTTTGCCATATTAAATTATGCTCTTCATGGAAATCCTCTTTTCGCGATGCTCACCAAACTTCAAATTTTGGACCCCAAAAATTTGGCAAACACTGGAAAACGGCGCCACCTTGTACTGCTCTTTTTGTACCGCCTCCAGATCGCCCTTTCCTTTGTCATCGTTCTTTGTCAACATGGAATGTCAACAACTTCTCAGGAACTCGACAATTCTCCATGGAAACCTGCTTTGTCAACAAACACAATCAACCCAAAAATGCTGCAATGTTACCTTGAGGGATTTTTGCCCAACAATCGCCGACCTTCCTTTGTTGTCATCCTGATCCGTAGTCTCAGCTTGCGCTTTATACAGTTGCGCCATCATTGTACTCAACTCTTGCATCACCATCACCTGATGTTGAGCGCTGTTCGTCGGTTCCATCACTGCATTCTCGTGTCACTAAAATCCAGAAAACATTTCTATAACCACTGTTTCTAGTTGTGCAACTCGGTTTTCCATTCGCGTGGACATACAACCTCAATCAAACTCCTAAGTTTCACTCGCCTCTACCAACTCTATCTGAATCGTCCACCATTGAGATATTCTCTCAATGAAAGCACCAAATGATAGAGTTGTTTCCTGAGAATGGAGAATAAACGCAGAGAGAAGAAGAATACGAGGTTTCTATTACTATAATCCAGGGAAACCATGCTCCACTGACCTAGGCTTGAAGCCTCCAACAAACTGATCAATAACCGAATACCCGTACGCAAGCCCCCCCTCTCTTACCTTTATACTAATACCTCGACTAAAGATGTACAATTACTGCCCTACCCCTCCAACAATATTATTCCCTTTACCCCTCCTTTGGTAAGTGTAGAATGGGAAACCGCCTTACCTCAAGGTGAGGCGGAGACATTTTATAAACTGAGAAAGAGGAATACATACAGGAGTATTCCGATGTGGGACTCGGAAATACTCAAAATAATAAAAGAGGGTTTAACACTCCCCCTCAAGCTGGACATGCCCAGCTTGGACCACGAGTCCCACAAAAAAAAAGATGACACCAAACAAGACCAGACACACTCCCCCTCAAGCTGAGTCGCAGATACTGTGGATGCCCACCTTGGAATTGAGCGAGGTCAGGCGAGCCCCTGGGAGACCTTTGGTGAAGATGTCAGCAAGCTGGTCCGCCGTCGGGATGTGGCTAAAGCTGACATGATTGTGCTCTAGGTGGTGTCGAAGAAAGTGGCAGTCCACCTCAATATGTTTCGTGCGTTCATGGAAGACGGAATTCGAAGCAATCTTGGTGGCTGCCTGATTGTCACACCAGATGTGAGCAGATGTATGCTGAGGAAAGCCAAGCTCCTGGAGGAGTTGTCGAAGCCAAAGGATCTCCGTAGTGACGGTGGCCATGACACGGTACTCAGACTCCGCACTGGATCAGGAGACGACAATCTGTTTCTTGCTGCGCCAAGAGATGAGGTTGTCTGCTAAGAACACGACAAACCCAGAAGTAGATTTCCGGGTAGCAAGACACCCAGCATAATCAGCATCACAGAAGACCTCAATATTCTGATGAGCGTGGTGAGAGTAGCGAAGACCACGGGCAGAGTCTCGTTTGATGTATTTGGCGATGCGGAGTACAACATTCCATGGAGAGGTGGTCAGATGCTCCATGAATTGGCTCACTTTGCCAACAACGCAGGCGATGTCGGGACGAGTCATGGTGAAATAGTTGAGTTTGCCCACCAGTCGAAGATATCGCTCTGGGTGTGAATACGGTTCTGAGGAGTCATAGAGAGATCGTTCCCCAGGTTCAAGAGGAGTGTCAATGGCGTTGACCTATGTCATCCCGACATCCTGTAGAATATCCAAAGTATATTTCCGTTGGTAAAGGAAGATTGTGTCCGGAGAACAGGAGACCTCGATGCCAAAAAAGTATGTGAGAGGGCCGAGATCTTTGGTGTGAAAGTGCTAGTGAAGATGTCCCTTGAGGTGAGCGATACCAGCAGAGTCACTCCCGGTGATGATGATATCATCTACATACATGACCAACAGGATGCAGCCGGTGGATGTCGTCCTGTAGAACATGGTGTGATCCTTTATACTGCGGGAGAGCCCAAAGTCGGTGACGACGGTGCTGAATCGGTCAAACCAAGCACGAGGAGACTGTTTGAGACCGTATAGAGAGCGACGTAGTCGACAGATTTGGGACCCGTAGCCGGAGGTGCAAAATCCGGGGGGCTGCTGCAGATAAACCTCTTCCTCAAGAACTCCATGGAGGAAGGCATTCTTGACGTCTAGTTGATGAAGCGACCAATGCTGATGAGCGGCCAAAGAGATGGATAATCGAACGGATGTCATCTTGGCAACTGGAGAGAAGGTGTCAAAATAATCGACACCATATGTCTGAGCAAAGCCCTTGACCACAAGTCGGGCTTTGAGTCGATGGAGATTGCCATCGGCGTTCAGACGGATCGTGTAAATCCATTTGCTGCCGATCGCCTGTTTACCGGCAAGGAGGGGAACCAGACCCCAAGTATGAATTGTCCTCCAGAGCCTGCAATTCATCTCTCATCGCTTGCAACCACCCTGGATGAGATTTGGCCTCGCCAACTGTGTGGGGAATAGATATCGTCTCCTAAGCTGACAGACCTCTATATGAAGATGTAAATAGAGGATTGTTCTAGCAAGAATGAGTACCTTTCCGTAGTGCAATGGGCAGGTCATCCGGTGGTGGTGCAGGAGCATCAGACGAAGCTGGGACAATGGTCTCCTCGGCCTGGATGGGGGGCACAATCGATGGGCGACATGAGTAGACTGTACCAAACCGGTGAGCAGCAGGAGGCAACACCGGAGGAGGATGGAAGATGAGTGGAAGACAATCATCGATGTCAGTATCTGGATGGGGAGAGGGAAGTGAGAATGGAGAACTCTCAACAAAGGAGACGTCAGCGGAGGTGATATAACGCCGCAGGTCTGGAGAGAAGCACCGATATCCGCACTGAGTGCGTGAATATCCGAGGAATATGTAGCGGAGGGATTTGGGAGAGTTTGGAGAGGCCGGGACGAGTGTCACAGACATAACAGAGACATCCAAATACACGAAGTGGAAGTGAGTGGGGAGGGAGAGAGGAGAATAAAGTCCGAAAAGGAGTCTCCCCCTGAAGGATAAAAGAAGAGAGTCGGTTTAGGAGGTAGGTTGCAGTTAGGATGACATCGGTCCAAAAGCGGAGTGACACCTGCATGTGGAGTAGGAGAGCACGGGCAGTCTCCAGAATATGACGATGTTTCCGTTCCGCCACTCCATTCTGCTGAGGGGTATCAGGACAGGATGTCTGATGAATGATGACGTGATCCTTGAGAAACTGCTGAAAGGAAGAAGATAAATATTTCCGTCCATTGTCGGAGCGGAGACCTTTGATGGAGGTGGAGAATTGAGTATGAATTTCATTGTAAAAGGTCTGAAAGGTAGGAAATACTTCAGATTGATCACGAAGCATGTAAAGCCATGTCATGCGGGAGAAGTCATCAATAAAGGTGATATAATGTTGTACCCGGACTGGCTCGGAACCCTGCAAGGACCCCATACATCGGTATGAACAAGATCGAAAGGATTCATTACACGTGCTTCCTGTCGAGGAGAATGTCACCCGATGATGTTTTGGAAACTTGTAGGATTCACAATAGAAGGATAGGTGAGAACTGAATTGGGGGCACATTTTATGTAGGATGGAAGCTGGTGGATAAACAAGACGGAAATGTAGGTCAAGAGCACGGGCCGAGGTGAATGAGCAAGCGTGATAAGGTGGGGTATCGAACATATACACCCCATTCCGAAGATGACCTCGACCAAGCATCCGATTCGTCGTCTGCTCCTGAAAAACAACACCAGATGAAGTAAAAGTAGCAACACAATTTAAATCTTTGGTGAGTTTGCTGATGGAGATAAGATTAAATGGACTTTGAGGAATATGAGCAACTGAATCCAGGTGAATAGACGGGGTCAAGTGGCATGTGCCAAATCCGACGATAGGGATTGTTTATCCATTTGCAATAGTAATTGTAGAGGTACTGATGTACAGCTGATAGATAGTGAACATACCAAAGTCCCCTGTGAGATGTTCTGATGCACCAGAGTCTAGCATCCATGCTGTTGGTTGTTGAGATAAACAGGCGGTAGAGCCGTCAGTCTGAGCAATGGGGGTTGGAGAAGAGGACGGTGGCACAATCGCCCGATAAGATTGTATCCAGTCTATTTCTTCTGTCGAGAGTGTCGTTCTGAAACTGGGGCTGGATGAAGGGGAACTGCTGTGCTGCCGAGCCGATGACAGAGCAGGGGATGACATATCAGGTGGTCGTACAGATGCACGGATGAAGCGTGGTGTTGTTGGTTGGAAAGGCTGAAACAACGAAGAGTGGTTGGGTCGGGAAAACGTCGAGTAGGGCGGGGGTCGGGACGTCGTCGTAAGAGGCGAGTTGGGAAACTGCGAAGCGGGAGCTGGGAATTGCGAGAGCCGGCAGGTGCGGGAGCCGGGAAGGGCGGCACGTAGGGTGGGAGCCGCTGTAGGCGAGCCGGGAGTCGCGACTGGACGGAAGGCCGCTGGGGGCTGACGGGCTTATAGGGTTGCGCCAAAGGGTGTTGTCGCGTGCTTTCGCGGCTGATCTGAGAGAGGGGAGTCACGTCGGAGCGGAAGGTGGTGAGCGCGAACGAGATCCGACCGTGTGGAGGGCCGTCGCACGGGAGGCGCGACGGAAAGAGGAATGGCCCCGTCGGGAGAAGCAATTCCGCCTGGGCTGAGGGAGGCGGGGCCGAGCGACGCTGGGAGTTTCTGGCTGGGAGTCCGATGCGGGGAGGGATGCCGCTGGAGGGCCGTGGGAGCCGGAATCCGCGTCGGGAAGTGGGGTTGTCGGGAGCCAATGTAGGAATTGAGAGGCGCCAGCGTGGATCACCGGGGAAGGCCGTAGGGGGCGCGTGAGGAGCCCGACGTGGATGGATGCCGCCGGGATGGAGAGAAGGAGGGCGTCGGGATGAGCAGGCGCGGTTTGGGCTGGGTGTCGCGGGGCGAGAGCGCTGCTGGGAGAGGGGGCGATTGCCTGGAGACACGGGAGTTCCATCGGAACAGTGGCGTCGGGAGCGAGAGGGAGGGGCCGGACAGAACTGGGAGATCGCGCTGGGAGGCGCGACAGGAGGCGGAGCCGGGAAGTGCCAAGGGATGGCGGGGAAGTCGTCGACGTCGGCGCCAGGAGGAGGACTGCCGGGAGGGATCTGTCGGGAGGGAGCCGCAGCGGCTGGAGGCGCGCGTAGGGAGCAGCGCGAAGAGGCGGGCCGATCGCGCCTGGACGAGGGCGCCGGGAATATGCAGGAGGGAGCCGTCGGGAAGGGCGACAGGGTGCAGGGAGGGAGACACCGGATAGAACCGGGAGGATGAGGGCAGAGGCGGGGCCGGATAGAATCGGGAATCCGCAGGGGATTTTCTCGCAACCCTAGACAGGAGAGAGAAAGAAAAAAAAGGGAGGGAGGATTCGGGTTAGAGAGTACCCTTTGATACCAGGTAGAATGGGAAACCGCCTTACCTCAAGGTGAGGCAGAGACCTTCTTTTATAGATTGAGAAAAAGGAATACATACAGGAGTATTCCGATGTGAAATTTGGAAATACCCAAAATAATAAAAGAGGGTTTAACAGTAAATATGTACAATAGGTGGCCTACTCCTATCACTATCCCTCTAGGTTTACAGCCCTCACAAAGATTTGAGAATTCATTGCTCTCCTCACTCTAGAAGAACTCACCGCTCCTCCCGGTGAACACCTTGATCTTCCACGAACCAAGAACAAAAGGGTTTACACCAAGGTATGTGTAACAATCTGCACCATCTTCATCAATATGATGAACTCCACAAATCTCGAGGAATGATCTCCTAGAATTCTCCTTGATTTCTCTCTTTTTCCAGCACTTTCTATTCTGGAATCTCTTTTTTTCTTCTTCTCTCACTGGAATTCCCCTTCTCTTTTGTGTGAGAAGATTTCTCTCTAACTTCTTGAGCAAATCTCCAAGTTACCCTTGATTAATTTCTTCAAGTTGCCTCAAACATGTTGGGAAAATTCGTCCATCTGAGTCCTTTAAATATGAGTCAATATCACCACATTTAAATCTCTAACTTTCCTTCTTAAGATACGAAATTCAAAACCGGAAATTTGTCCGACTTGACTGAATCACGGCGTGACCAAGACCTTCACGGCGCAGTCCATTGCTTCTCTGAAAATCACGGCGTCTGCTGATTCGTACTCCACATTTCATGGCGTGATGACTTTCCAAAATATATCTTCTAACACTCCACGGTGCAACCACAACTCCATGGCACAACTTTTCAGAGAAAAACAAAAACTTCATGACTTCCTTTGCTACGGTGCAATGCTTCACCTCACGGCACAACCTATGTTGTTGCGGCGTGAACTCCTGCCTGAGAACCACACTTCTTCAGGAACTTAATCTTACGCATCCATCACGACGTAACAACCTTTCCTTCATGGCGCAAGCAACCAACCAGCCTAAAAAAATGTTGGCGTGATCCACTATGCATTGCGGCGTGATTTTTGTCCTTCAGGCCAGAACTTCTTTAACTTCCTCCGAACATCTCCAAACCCCATAACACCAATTCCTGATGATTCCTTGAGTCTTTTAAAGAACATTTCACTAGGTTTGTCGACTAACACAACCCAAAAAATGCATGTGGGGATTTTTGCTGACAGAAACAATACTTGTTTTGGATACCATGAAAAAACAATAAAGCGTGTGATTTACAGTTCATTGCCTTTTCATATTCCTAAAAGCATGGAAATAAGTCTGTTCTTTTCCTTCAAAAAATCTCTCATTTTTATTTTCTAAAAAATATTTCACGTTTACATAATTTCATACATTTTCTAATTCGTTTTTTGAAAATAAAAGTAGAAAAAATTTCCTCGACCAAATGCATTTTCATATCCATGGAATACAGCGATATGTACGGACCACTCTTTGGCTGCTCATACATTTGCAGGATTTGGTAAAGCTTTGATACCTAATCGATGTTCCATCTCAAAACAATTTGGAAATATGAAGGGTAGCCTAATAAAAAATCTTATGAACTATAATAATCTAATTTGGAATTCTCAAGAATCGATAGTGAATTGTCAGCTAGTATGAACAGTTTTTAAAAAAAAAAAAAAATAAATTAAATCGTTAATAATTTTCAATGTTGAAAGAGAAACTTTGATATATTGCGAGCTCATATACATACATACATATATATATATATGGTATATTTGTCACTGGTTTCAGATATATTACTAAAAAAATTACGTTTTTTATTACTCATTTGGGCATCATTTGGCATTTTAAAATGCCATTCTGCAGTGGTTATTTCTGACTGGGCTTTAGGATATCCTTACAGGTCCCTTTTGGTAAAGTTGTGAGATGTCCCAGTTGTATGATAGCTATTACTGTTGCCCAACCGCAGCATGGTATTCAGGTTTGTATATTAAATATAATTGATGCTGACAATTCATGGATCAGACAAGATGGCCTTGGCTTGCAATTGTTGATTGCACCACATTTTGGCCTTTTGTGAAGAATGTTGCTGCATTGTACTTCCTACAAATAGATCTGTATGCGGGTCCGACTTATCTGGTTGGGGTTATGATTTTGCCTTTGGAATATTTATAAACCCGTGGTATAAAGCTTGCCCCAACTTATTTGTTTATTTTTTTAGCCCAAAGTTTGGCCTATTTAATATAATCCAATCTGAAGTTCAGCCCATTTGTCCGCAAACACTGAAAAAAAAAACATAGGTTGTGCTTATTAGATTTGACCCAGAATCCCAGCCCAAAAGCCCAGCCTGTGCCTGATCTGAAATGATAAAAAAAAAAACAAAGATTATAGACAGAAATAGACAATAAAATAAAATACAATTAATGTGTATATAAAAAAATAAAAAAATAAAAAAATAATTCTATAAAAAAGCTTAAAAATATTAAATAAATAATATTATGTTACAAAATAATATTATATTTTTTTATTATCAGACAGCCCGGGTCACCAATTGTAGCTCGAGCTTAATAATACAAATTTTGTGGGTTTCGCTAGTCCTTAGGCCCATTTACAGGTCTACTTACAAATAGAGTTACACTTGTTTGATTTGTTGCATTGGTTCCTTGCAAGTGCATACTTTATTTATTTTATGGATGCCTTCTTGTTCAATAACTAATGCATCATTGTTGCTTATAATTTGGGCATGAGTATATTTCTGCAGATAGCCTCTTGTTTTAAATGTCGTTACAAGTATGAGCTTGTTTCTGGAGGAATAGTTAGCATTGATTCAAAGGAAATCAGGTTTGTTTAGTTCCATTTAATTAAGTTTTCACTTCCAATATTTAGTACTTTTGTGTTGAAATACTGTATGGAATTTTTTTTATTACTTGGTATCACTTCAAAAACACATTGAAGAATCATTTATTAATGGTTCTTTCAATCCATTGCTAGTTTAGAGAAACCCTCCCACTTCCCCACCCTTTGCCTTCTCCTTGCTCCCCTTTTATTTATTTATTTTTGAATTCTTAGTTTTAGATCTTAGAGTGGCTCATATTCCCATATAAATGTGTTTGTGTATGAAATTGATCTTGGAGCATTCACTTTTTCTAAGGATATCCTCCTACCGAACGCAGCATTGATGCTCCAGCATGGAAAAGGGGCCTAAGCTTTTTGCAGATAATGAAACAGAACATTCCTGCTGCTGTTCACTCGATTGTGGTACAGTGTTTTCAATCTCATTATGTTCTATGTAGACTGCTCCAACTTATCACAGCATTGTATTATTCTTAAACAAAATGGCCTTTTAGAAATAGAAATTTTTTACTGATAATTTGCTTTGCTATTTTTAACTATCTTTTTTTTGAGTTCTGGCTGTTGGGATCGGCCATTTTGCAAGATGTTTATTAGAATTAATTTGATGCTTGACCTTGTTGCTCAATTTATCTTTCTATATTGATGTACGTATGGCAGATGATTCCACTTACAGAACATTCTATGCCCTATTTGGTACCTTGAAACTGTTGCTGAAAGAAGTAAAAGCAGAGGTGAAAATGTAAATAGAAAAGAAATGAGATTTACAGCCACGTTTGATACACTAGAAAGGGACTGTCATCATCTTAAAATTATAATTATCTTGAATATATATAATTAAATAAAATTATAGAATCTTTATTATAAATAATATATTTATTATTGAAAATTTCTATTACAAATACAATAATTAATTAATTACTTATAATAAAATTATAATTATAATTAAAATAAAATTATTATTATAATTATAATTGTTGGAGTCTGTATCTCACATCGGACTTACGGTCTGGTATGGTCTTTATCATTTATTATAAAAGAACCTCAAGAGCTCCTTTAGAGAGAATCTTGGGGATTTGGATCTCTCCTTTTATCATTCTACATGGTATCAAAGGGTACTCTCTAACCCGAACCCTCCCTCTTTTTTTCCCCTCTCTTCCGTCTAGGGTTGCGAGAACATCCCCTGCGGATTCCCGGTTCTGTCCGGCCCCGCCTTTGCCCTCACCCTCCTGGTTCTGTCCGGCGGGATCCTGCAGTAGCCTTCTTCCGACGTTGTATAGCCTCCCCGATCGGCCCCCTCCAGGTGGCACCCCCAGCCCGATGCCGTCGCCTGGCCTCCAACAGGTGTTTCTCCCCAACGCTGCCCCTCCTGCTCAAGGCTCCTTCTCCCACGACCCCTCACGTTCCAAGCGTTTCTCCCCAATGCCGCCCCTCACGCTCCAGGCAGCCTCCCCCACCTCCCGATCCAGTCGCGAGATCCTGCCACTGCGCTCCACCCCCGCTCCAGGTGACCCCACCCGACGCCGGCTCCTCCTCCAGGCAACGCTCCCTGCACCCCTCCGTCGCGAACAACCCGACGTCTCCCTCCCTCCGAGCGGCTGCGATCCGCCCCAACGACGTCCCTCCCGACGGCGTACCGCCCTCCCTCCCAGCGGCTGCGCTTCGCCCTGGTGCGCCTCCCCGACACTGCGTCCCCTTCTTCCCCAATGTCCCCTCCTTTCCCGGCGTCCCCACCCCGCTGCGCGCGCCAGTTCCAATCCCCCCGATCCAGTCAAGCATCCCGTCGCGCCTCCAGATTCTGACGGGATCCAACTGCTACTCCTGACCCGCTTCTTCCCGCGGCTCCCGGCGCGCCTCCTGTTGTCCGTTGTTCTCCCGTCGGCTAGGCAACTGCGTCCCTCCCGGCTCCCCTTCCGGCGCTCCTTCCGGCTCCAGCCCGACGCAGCACACTGCCTCCATTGCGCCTCCTCCCTCGCGAAGATCGGTCGCCCTCTCGGCACCTCCCGATCCCGACGCGGCTCTCTCCAGACGCCGCACGGCCCGCTTGTCCCGACAACTCCTCGGCGCTCCCGCGGCACGTCCCGACCTGTTTCAGAAGCAGCCCTCCGGCACCACCGCCGGTCGCTAGCTTTCCTGCAAGGACGCACCCTCACTTCCATTGTCAGCCTTCCTGTGCGTCTGTACGACTGCCCGAGCAGCAGTCCCATCCTCCGTCATCGGCTCTACCGCAAGACGGTCCCCCTTCATCCAATGACCGTTACAGAACGACGCTCTCGCCGAAGGAGATTGCTTTGATACACTCTTATCGGGCAATTGTGCCACCATCCTTTTCTCTAGCTCCCATTGCTCAGACTGGCAGCTCTACTGCCTGTGTTTCTCATCAACAGACAACTTGGATGTTTGACTCTGGTGCGTCAGAACATCTCACAGGGGACTCCGGTATATTCACTACCTATCATCCGTACACAGGTGCCTCTACAATTACTGTTGTTAATGACTCAAAAATCCCTATTACTGGATTTGACACATGTCCCTTGACCCCGTCTATTCACCTGACGTTGGTCGCTCATGTTCCTCAAAGTCCATTTAATCTTATCTCCGTCAGCAAACTCACCACAGACTTAAATTGTGTTGCTACTTTTACCTCATCTGGTGTTGTTTTTCAGAAGCGGAAGACGAATCGGGAACTCAGTCGAGGTTATTTTCAGAATGGGGTTTACATGTTTGACACCCCACCACCTCTTGCTTGCTCATCCACCTCCGTGCTCTTGACCTACACTCTCGCCTTGGTCATCCACCGACTTCCACCCTACATAAACTTTGCCCTCAATTCAGTTCCCACCTATCCTTCCATTGTGAATCCTACAAGTTTGCCAAACATCATCGGGCGACGTATGTTCCTTGACTGGAACCACGTGCAGCGAATCCTTTCGATCTTGTTCATTCCGATGTCTGGGGTCCGTGCAGGGTTCCTAGTCAGTCCGGGTACAGTTATTATATCACCTTTATTGATGACTACTCCCGCATGACCTGACTTTACCTGCTTTGTGATCGGTTTGAAGTTTTTTCTACTTTTCAGACCTTTTATAATGAAATTCCTACTCAATTCTTCACCTCCCTTAAATGTCTTCGCTCCGACAATGGACGAGGATATTTATCCACTTCCTTTCAGCAGTTTCTCAAGGATAAATGCATCATTCATCAGACCTCCTGCCCTGACACACCTCAGCAGAATGGAGTGGCCGAGCGGAAACATCGTCATATTCTGGAGACTGCTCATGCCCTCCTCTTCTACATGAAGGTGCCTCTCCTTTTTTGGTCTGATGCCATCCTGACTGCTACCTACCTCCTTAACCGTCTCCCTTCTTCTATCCTTCAGGGGGAGACTCCCTTTTAGACTCTCTTCTCCTCTCTCCCTCCTCACTCACTTCCTCTTCGGGTGTTTGGGTGTCTGTGTTATGTTCGGGACACTCGCCTCAACCTCTCTAAACTTTCTTCCAAATCCCTCTGGTGTATTTTTCTTGGATATTCCCGCACTCAGCGTGGATATCGGTGCTTCTCTCCAGACTTACGGCGCTATATCATCTCTACCGATGTGTCATTTATTGAGAGCTCTCCGTTCACTCCTCCCTCTCCTCATCCAGACACTACCATCGATGAGTGCCTTCCTCTCATCATTCACCCTTCTCTGGTGTCTCCCCCTATTGGTCATCGCTTTGGGACAGTCTACTCCTGTCGCCCATCGACTGCCCCCCCATCTAGGCAGAGGACACCATTGTTCCCACTTCGTCTCAATGCCGATGGCACTCTCCATCACCTCAAAACCCGCCTTGTGGCAAAGAGATTTGCTCAGACATATGACATCAACTACTTTGAGACCTTCTCTCTGGTTGCCAAGATGGCCTCTGTCCGCTTATCCATATCTCTGACCGCTCATCATCACTGGCCGTTTCATCAACTGGATGTCAAGAATGCCTTTCTCCATGGCTTTCTTGACGTAGAAGTCTACCTGCAGTAGCCCTCTGGATTTCGTGCCTCTAGAGCCGACTCCCATGTCTGCCGCCTTCGTCGATCTCTATATGGCCTCAAGCAGTCTCCTCGTGCTTGGTTTGACCGCTTCAGCACTATCGTCACAGCCTTTGGCCTCTCTCGCAGTATGAAGGATCACACCGTATTCTTCCGTACAACGTCAAACGGTTGTATTTTGCTGGTGGTATATGTTGATGATATCGTCATCACAGGGAGCGACTCCACTGGAATCGCCCAACTCAAGACGCACCTTCACCACCACTTCCACACCAAGGATCTTGGACCTCTCACCTACTTCCTTGACATTGAGGTCTCCCGTTCTGAGGACACTATCTTTGTCAACGAAAATATGCCTTTGATATCTTACAGGATGCATGGTTGAGTCAGGTGATTGTAGTGGACACTTCTATTGAGCCTGAGGAATGCTCTCTCCATGCCGACTCGGCACCCTTCCCTCACCCAGAGAGCTATTGTCGTCTGGTGGACAAACTCAACTACCTCACCATGACACGACCCGACATTGCCTGCGCTGTTGGCAAAGTGAGCTAGTTCATAGAGCATCCATCCAGATCTCAGTAGGATGCTGTCCTCCGCATTGCCAAATACATAAAGAAAGACCCTGCACGTGGCCTTCGGTACTCACATCATGCTCATTTGGATGTTGAAGCCTTCTGTGATGCGGATTATGCAGGTTGCCTTGCTACCCGCAAGCCTACTTCTGGATTTGTCGTGTTCTTGGTCGGTAACCTCATCTCATGGCGCAGCAAGAAACAGACCGTCGTCTCCAGATTTAGTGCAGAGGCAGAATATCGTGCCATGACCACGGTCACCACTGAGATCCTCTGGCTTCGTCATCTCCTCCATGAGCTTGGTTTCCCAGCGCAGACATCTGCTCATATATGGTGTGACAATCAGGCAACCACGAAGATTGTATCGAATCCCATCTTCAATGAACGGACGAAGCATATCGAGGTAGACTGCCACTTTTTTCGCCACCATCTGGAGCAGAACCATATTAGTTTTGGCCATATTCCGACGGCGGATCAGCTTACCGACATCTTCACAAAAGGCCTCCCAGGAGCTCGCCTGGACTCTCTCACTACCAAGCTGGGTATTCACAACCTCCACGGCCCAGCTTGAGGGGGAGTATCTATGGCTTTGTTTGATGTCGTCTTTTTTCTTTTTTGTAGGACTCTCAGTCCAAGCTGGGCATGTCCTAGCTTGAGGGGGAGTGTTGGAGTCTGTATCCCACATCGGACTTATAGTCCGATGTTGTCTTTGTCATTCATTATAAAAGAACCTCAAGGGCTCCTTTAGAGAGAACCTTGGGGATTCAGATCTCTTCTCCTTTTACCATTCTACAATAATTACCATATTCTTAATCATATAATTATAATTATTTAGACTATAATAAACATAATAAAATTGTAAACATAATTAAAAATGTAATCAGAGTACGATGATGGTGGCAAGGGGAAATGTAATTTGGTCATTTACTTGCACCTCCATGGAAGTTCAAACACTTCCATCATTCATAAGGTGGAAGTCAATTCCACCCATTTTGATGAAAGTGAATTCCATGGTGATACCAATTCCATTATACTAAACAATCAATTCTTGAACTTTAGTTGGCCATTTGGAAGTTGCAACATGCTGTCACAAATCAAGTTGCAAATTTTCATAGAAAAACATCTTTATTTGCCGCGACTTGTTAATTATTTACCCTTCACCATTTTAGGTCAGCACTCCATCTGGAACTGCTCGAACACACAAGTTTGCAACTAAGACAGTTGACCTTCCTGCACAAAAAGGAGAACGGGTGACGATCGCTTTAGCAGCTCCATCAAGCATTTATACAGAAGTGGGTCCCTTCAAATTTTACCCGAAAGCAACGAACTTTTATCCCGGGGAGCCAATTTGCTTAACAAATCACATAGATGGCCGGGAATCTCTACTATTGAGAGCTCCCGTTGAAAACGGAAGCTCTTCCTTGCTCGACCCTTCATTCGTTATCCCCCTTTTTGCCGTGCTGGCCACTGGAGATGCTGCCACTGGAATTATTGATCCCAACTTGCCTAAATTCATTTCAGCTGCTGCAGTTGCAATTCTTGCCCTTGGAGCTGCAATAAACACACTAGTTCTTCCTCAGCTGAATAGGGTAAGCTTGTTAATTTCATAATGATCATGATCTGTAGTTTGGATTCTCTCCAAGGCCCCATTTGATTGTGGGGAGGCGGAGAAAGAATGGAAAACTGAGGAGGTTTCCTTCGTTGGACATAAAAATATTTTTTATTTCATTTTAAGCACAAAACTTGTTATGGACAAAAAAAAACTATAAATGCCATGTTTTGAAACAACATTGGTTTATATTGTTTAAATTATTTTTTGTTTACTATTTTTATGATTTTTTTTATTTTTAAATATATTTTAAGTGTATAGTCAATATTTTAAATTTCATTTGAAGAGTATCCATACTTTATATTTTATAAGCTTTCAAAGTCACCTATTTGAAAAATTTGTATTGCATAAATGTTATGCTTTTAAAGAACTTTGTGTTGGATCATTTAGATTTTTTTGTTTGTTATTAATTATGAATTTTTTTATATTTTTAATTTATTTTTTATGTGTTCATTCAATGTTTGAAATTTCATTTTGGTTATATTTATAGTTCATATTTTATAACATTTCAAAGTCACCTACTTGAATTTTTTTAAAGTATGAAATCTATATTTTGAAACAACAATGTTTTGTGTCATTTATATATTTTTTGTATAGTATTTTTATGATTTTTTTTTTATTTTCAATTATTCTTTATGTGTTCAGTCAATGTTTAAAATTTCATTTAGGTAGTATTTATGGTTTATATTTTATAAGTTTTTAAAGTCACCTATTTGAAATATTATTATGTTTTAAGTAGGTGACTTTGAAAGCTTATAAATTATAAATTATAAATATGATCTAAATGAAATTTCAAACCTGGACTGAACATATAAAAAATAATTAAAAATAAAAAGAATTATTTAAAAAAAATTAATGAAAAATAATTTCACCGACGCAAAACAATTTTATTTAAAAATATAACATTTCTACTTATAATTTTTTTAGAAAACATTTTTGTGTTAGTTAATTTTTTTTGGTTTATTATTTTTTTGTGTACAGTCAATGCTTTAATTTAATTTAAATTTTATTTATACTATATTTTATAAGGTTTCAAAATCATCTATTTGAAACTTCATCATGTTTCACGTTGTTGATTGTGCAAGCTTATAAATTATAAACTATAAATACAATTTAAATGAAATTTAAAACATTAACTTTATGCATTAAATATAATTGTAAATAAAAATTATTTCATGAAAATAGTAAATAAAAAACAATTATAATGATACAAAAATAATTAGATTATTTTTTACATTTATAATTATAATTAAATATTTTTAATCACACTATTAGTTATATTATTGTTATTTATTATTAATGATTCCTAAATTATTAATTATTACTAATTACTTTTGAATTCAATATTAATTACAATTTAAATTATTATTTTTTATTCATTATTAGCAAATTTTTAATATATATTGCATTATTAATTGTTAGAAGTTACTTTATTATTACTAATTATTAATAATGATAATATATTGTTATGGTAATGTGCTGGAAAAGAGGAATTTGAATCTCACATGGAAAATCTGTGAAGGATGATAAGGAGTCCTCCCTTATAAAAGGGAGGGTTGGCGGGGGTTTAAAGGTTGTAATATTTTCGGAATACTTTTTTGGAAGTAATACCAAATAAAAAAGCTGTTAAATACTGTTTTAATTTTTGTTATATATTTAAAAAACAAAACAAAACAGAAATATTTTTTTAAAAGGAAGAAGGCGTCCATCCAGTGCCTTCTTCAAAGAGTTTATGAAGATGGTGCTGAATTAGAATACGCCTTCTTCATAAACCTTCTGACTTTCTCATTCAGCACCTTCTTCAAAGGGTTTACGAAGAAGGTGCTGGATGAGACAACGCTTTCTCTTCCGAAGAAGGCGTTGTCTAATTCAGCGCCCTTCTTTCAGTGAAAAAACATGCCTAGATCGAGAATCTGTTTCCCAAAACCTTTATATGGGGAATTTGTTTTTTAATTTTCTTTATATCGGAAAATTATCCTCTTCCCCTTCTTCGGTTCAGTTCAAAATTTAGTGAAACTTGGGGTCAACAAATGACCAATCCTTATGTAGTTGTGAATTATGAAAAACATTTGAGCACAATTTTATGCTTTCATGAAGCTAGCTTCCACAGAGGTTGGTAGATGCAACAGTGATCAGGCAAGAACTCTTGTCCCAGTATGACGGGCTGCAGTATCGCATCAAGGACCTGAAAGAATCTGCTGAAAAAGAGGTTTGATTCCATGAAATCTGTGAAATATTCATTTGTTTGGGTGATTGTTGTCACATTGTCACGGGCACACTTCAAGGTCTGTTTGACACCACTTTATTGAAAACTGCTAATTGTTTGACTGCACTTACTGAAAACCGTTTATAGCACTTATTACCTATGATTAGCAGTTCGAAAAAAGAAGTGGTTTTTGTTGTGTTTTGAAAAAAACACTTTAACACTTAAATTCCAGAAGAAAATCACTTGAATTAGTGACACCATAACACTTTCAATAAGAAATCTGAAAACAATTATACAGAAGCGCTTATCATCAGTGATTAACGCCCTAAGCAGTTTTCAATAAGCGATGTCAAATGGAGCCTTGTAGCACTTATCACTTATGATAAGTGATTCTGGAGAAGTGTTTCCATGTTGTTTATTGAGAAATTGTTTTTCTACCATTTTTTCCCTACCACTTATTAAGCGTTTTTCTTCAGGAATTGAACTGTGTTTTTTCAGACAGTTTAAACACCACTTATTTTTTTCAAATTGCTTACTAGAAGTTTAAGTGCTATAAACAAATTTCATTAAGTGTCAGAAACTCTTGGACATTGTTATTGTAGAAGATAAAATGAGAGACCCGAACCCCCAATGTGTATTCTCTAAAGGAGCCATTGGGGTGTATTTATAATGAATATTAAAAAACCACACCGGACCTCAAGTCCGATGTGGGATGCAGACTCCAACACTCCCCCTCAAGCTAGGTGTACCTAGCTTGGACACATAATGAAAAGAAAGCAACAAAACAGACGTTAACACTCCCCCTCAAGCTGGACAGACCCTGCTTGATTACAAAACAGACGAAATAAAAAAAAGAAAGCTGCAAAAGGCTGCTGCTCCCCCCCACGATCAAAGCTCCTCCGCAGGATGATGGATGGATGATGTCGCGGACGCAATAGATGAACCACTCAAACCGAGCCGATGGACGGAGCGCCAGGAACGCCGCACTAGTGGGGCCGGTCGATGAAACGCCGGGAAATCCAAACTAGTACCGGGAAAACCGCATTTGCGGGGCCGGCGACGGGAGGTGGGGATTCCGCAGAATTGTTGCGGGGCTGGCGGCGCCAACGGGCCCAAATCCTAGGTGGTCGAGCTACTGCGCCAGCGAATGGACGTGCCAGCGGACAGAGATGCGGCTGCCGGGAGTCGTCGGGAGATGCCGGCGAGGCGGGGATGCCGCAGGAGGTGCCGGAGAGCCGAAACTGAAGTTGGGCAGCCGTTGGGAGAAACTGGAGTCGACTGGCTGCCGGAAGAGGAGCGCAGGAGGAGGCCGCCGGTGTGGAGGGGCCGGCAAGGGTGGAGGCCGGTTGCTGGAGGCCGGCTGTCGGAGGCACCGGCAGGGGGAGAGGCCGGCAGAACTGGAGGCGCCGGCAGATATAGAGGCCGGCTGAGCACAGGTGACCTGGTCCACCGCGAGCGGGGAAGGGAGGCCGCTGGGGGAGGAAGGCAGCCGGCGCTGGGAGTCATTCGGCAGGGAGAGATCCACGGGAAGAGAGTCGTGCCGGGAGAGGAGGGGTCGCCGGGAAGGGGAGCCGCGCCTGGACGAGTGCGCCGGGAGCTAGGAGCCGGGGCGATGGCACTGCTGGGAGAGGACTCCGCTGGGGCGAGGGCTGGATGTCCGCACAGGAGCAGCGGGCCGCGCGCAGGGAGCCGCTATTGCGGGAGAGGGACCTACAGTAGGAGGAGGCGGCGCCGTGGGACGTCGCAGTAGCTCTGGAACGGGAGGGAGACGGTGCCTTGGGTGGGAGCGGGAGGAGCACCGGAGAACGTGGCCAGCAGTCGGGATCGCGAAAGTGCGTCGCCGGAATGGAGTGCGTCGCGGAATCTGGCGTCGGGCCGTCAGCCATCGCGCGCAACAGGAGACCACCGGGAGGCACGACCGGAAGGAGAATCAACCGCCGGAATCCGCCGGAGATGCGGTAGGGGGGGAAGATCCGTCGTGGTTGGATCGGGAGCAGAGGAACGCCGCAGGAGGCGGAAAGATCGCCGCAGGGGAGAAGGGGCCGAGCCGGGTAGGAGGGCCGCCGGGGAGCCGCGCCAGGCAGGAGGGCGACGCGGGGAGCCACGGGAGGGCGACGCGGGGAGCCGGGACGCCGGGGAGCCGGGAGCCGCGTCAGGCAGGAGGGCCTTTGGGAATGATGACCGGCAGGAGCCGCGTGGGGCAGAGGCGGAGGGGCGGCGGCGGTAACCCTACGGGGCTTTGAGGCCGCCGCCCCCCCACGGGGGATTGCAAAGAACCCTAGATCGGAAAGAAAAACAAATGTGAGGGAGGGATCAAACCTCCTCTGATACCATGTAGAGGAATAAAAAGAGAGAAACCCGAACCCCAAGGTGTATTTTCTAAAGGAGCCCTTGAGGTGTATTTATAATGAATATTAAAAAACCACACCGGACCTCAAGTCCGATGTGGGATGCAGACTCCAACAGTTATAATATTTTGGTATTTTGGGTAATTAAATATCTATGATGAGTCAATAGTCAAAGGTTTGACTGAGTCAATGGGTTGACTTGTATTTATGTTCCACATCTTTATCTTCATCTATAAATATAACAACCTGACCTCCATCAGAGGAACGAATTTTGGGTATTCTCATTCTACATGGTACCAGAGCAAGTTCCCTAACTATAAGGGAAAAACCATCAGATATGCCCCCAAAGGAGGACGACGCCCCCCTGGCCGATGGCCATAATAACAATCGGTTATAGGGTTTCATGCTCCGCTCCCCCTGCCACCTTTGCACCCTGTGCCTCTTCTGCCAATCGCGTGCCGCTCTCCCTGTAGCGTCGCTTCCGTGCAATGCTTGAGTTGTTATGCAGATCCTTGCCCGGATCTCCATTGGGCCTCGTTATTGGTGCACAATCATTGTTGACGATCATCGGAAACAATCATATTTGCCTGGATCACCATTGGGCTACCTGAATCAATGTCTGGTTTCTTCATCATAGCTCCGATCATCGTTGGGCTGCTCGGACCACCATTTGGCTTCTTCATCATCTTTGCCCAGATTACCGTCGGGTTACCCGGATTACCTTTGGGTCATTTTGGGTCCGCTATTCGGGCGCCATCACCCGACCTTTTGGGTCTGCAAAATCGGGCACCATATCACCTGACCTTTTGGGTCGATAAAATCGGGCGCCGTGTCACCGAACTATTTTGAGGCTGCTCATGGTCACTGTTTCATCATGCATCTTGAAACAATGGTCGCCATCAACATGAGAATTCTACGCTGGCCATCTCTTTTTCAACAACCCCAGATATTTCTCAATCCTTTCCATCATGAGGATTTCGCACACAGGAGGTTGGAGCAAAACTAGCTGGCAGTGCATTCAAGGATGCTTGATAGAGACCTGCTATAGGGGAGCATGGGTATAAGTGTCTTTTTAGCAAGGGAATATTAGTTGTTAGATGGAGAGAGATTATGGTTAGTATTTTGTTAGGATGGGTCCACATGGATGTTAGGATTCCATTATAAATAAGTGGCAGGGGGTGAGAGTAAAAGGGGGAGAGAATCTGTCTTGTTGGTTCGGCCTTGGGCTTGGGATGTCGGCCACTGTTGGCTTGGGTGGGAGTGATTGCATGCCTCTCGATTTTCTTCTTCTTCCTCCATCTTTTTTCTTGCCCATTCCTTATTCTGCAAACTGTCTGTAATTCTGCTGCTACTGGCGATCATATATTGTCTGTTATCTTCTTCTGTTGGAGCAGATCCTTATCATTTGGTCCAACCTGCCGTGCTCCATTTCCACTTTCTTCTTCCTCTGCTGCGTCACGTATTGCAGAGCCGCATCCACTGCCGGAACGCCTCCTACTCCACTTAATTCCGCCACGCACTACCTGCTTCTTATTTGCGGCGACGCACCACGCACGCAGGGGACTGTTGCTGCAGGAGACTTCCGACCTACAGCAGGCGCAACTCACTTGCGAAGCTTCCACTCCCTCGACTTGAATTTGACGTCCAGTACGGGACGATTTTCAAGCACACTGCCGCTGAGGTGCTTCGCCTGTTTTCGTCGGAGGTACTGCGCACGACTCAGCTGCTGCACTCCGCCTGTTCGCTGGCACCCGACGCACCGCCCACAAGAGAAGTCGCGCACAACCAGTTGGCGACCACAGAAGTCCCGCACCCGACGCGACGCTGTTGCGTGGGTTTTCCTCTCGATTGGCCGCGGCGAGCCGATACCGGCGGCGGCGGCGTCGCACGACGTGCGACTCTCTTTCCCTGAGACGCTAGATTTTTCTGCTCTCGCATGAGGTACAGTTTCGCTACAGGGAAATAATCAGAAAAAATAGAAAAAAGAAACGAAAAGGGGGCAACCCGCGTTCCGTTTCTCCCTCGGGAGGGAAAAGTAGGAGGAAAAAAAAAGAAAAAGAAGGAAAAGGGGGCGGCCCGCGTTTCTGCTTTGGGAGGGAAAATCGGAAAAAAAAAAGTGGCGAGCTGCGCCCAGTTTTTGAAGCAGGAGGCACGACACATGATGTTTCCACGGGAGGGGAAGGTCACTGGATTTTCTTTTGAAGGAGGGCAAACACTTCAGCTGGAGGCGCGTTTGGACATCACCGAACAACGTATGGGACAGGTGGAAGCTGTGTTGGCAAACTTGACTTTATCGGTTGGGGTGATAGCCACGACGGTTGACTCCATCAGGCAGCGCCAACACTCCTGGGAGCAAGAAGCGCTAGAGCAGGCGGCATTCCGTAATTATTTCACTGCAACTATCTGTCGCTCGGGGAAGCAACCGCTTTTGGATGACGAGCAGTTGTACCTGGTCCCGGAGAAGCTACCGGTGTTCGATGGGAGGGATCCTAGGGGTTGGATCACACGAGCAGAACGGTATTTCTCTATCCACCGGACTCCGGAGGCATCAAAGATTCTCCTTGCTCGGGTATCTATGGCAGGAGTCGCGACATACTGGTGTAATGTGGTGTTGGAAGTCTACCCAAATGCGTCATGGTCCATGTTCAAAGATGAATTACTGGAAAGATTATTTGAAACGGAGTTTCAGAATCCTTTTGCGAAGCCGGCGATTCCCACAAGTGACATGCTGCCATCTGACTCAGCCTCGGTGCCAATCGGAGTCAAACAAACAGGGAACCAAAATCAGACACCGATAAGTTTGGCGACATCTTCATCAACTGGATTTGCAAAAGAAGAGGAGCATGAGCAACCGCTTGCTCAAGCATCCGCGTTGCTTGTGGCACATTCCATAGCGCATGACGCAATGTCAGTGCAAGGGCGCGTCGTGGGGGCTTCATCTGGACACGTGGTGATGGTAGATTCTTCTCTTGCCTGTGGCACGAAACATGTGGCGATTGGGGAACTATGTCATCGGGACGCGAGGACACTCCAGGGGGACGAGCTGGCCGTGAAGGGATGCGCCAGGAGGGTGGCGGCACACTCGCTCGACCACACTGATAGTCTGTGGTGATTTTGGTGGGGACCATTAAGAGCTGCAAGAAGAACATGACGACTCACGAACCATCTCACCGAAAGGAGCAACATCGCAAACCGTTGACAGACCTTCTGCCGGCCAATCATCATCCGGGAAGGATTATATGGAAAATTGCCTGGAAAGTAGCTATGCTCGAGCTGCAACACACATGAAGGGTCAAGGTGCGTTGCCAACAGGCTTTACTGGCCCATGGAGTAGGGCGACTCATTTGGTTAATTGTTTGGCACGATTGCATGATCAGAGAACCTTGTCCTCAGCTACATGGAGCACGGCTTGTGTGGGAGATTGCTTGGCATGTCTGCAGCTTCCACCACTTTGAGGACAAGGTGGTTTTTCAGGACGGTGGCAGTGATAGAGACCTGCTATAGGGGAGCAGGGGTATAAGTGTCTTTTTAGCAAGGGAATATTAGTTGTTAGATGGAGAGAGATTATGGTTAGTATTTTGTTAGGCTGGGTCCACATGGATGTTAGGATTCCATTATAAATAAGTGGCAGGGGGTGAGAGTAAAAGGGGGAGAGAATCAGTCTTGTTGGTTCGGCCTTGGGCTTGGGACGTCGGCCACTGTTGGCTTGGGTGAGAGTGATTGCATGCCTCTCGATTTTCTTCTTCTTCCTCCCATCTTTTTTCTTGCCCATTCCTTATTCTGCAAACTGTCTGTAATTCTGCTGCTACTGGCGATCATATATTGTCTGTTATCTTCTTCTGTTGCAGCAGATCCTTATCAATGCTCTTCTTTATTTTATTCTTTTTATATATCAAGCTGGGCATGTTCAACACACGGGGGAGTATTGGGAGATTCATTTATTTGTTTTTCATTTATTATATATCCAAGCTAGGTAAACCTAGCTTGTGGGGGAGTGTTAGAATATTTAGGTGTTTAGGGTAATTAGATATTTATGATATGAGTCAATGGTCAAAGGTTTGATCTGGTTAATGGGTTGACTTGTACTTATGAACCACATCTTTATCTTCATTTATAAATATAACAACCGGACTTCAGTCAGAAGAACGTATTTTGGGAGTCATTTATTTAGGAGTCATTTATTCGTCTTCCTCCTTGAAGATTGTTTGGATCATAAGCAAGGTAACAAAAATTAACATTTTATTTCTCACACCTCCATTTTTCAGAATGAAAAAATGATGATTTTTGTCATTCTTTAGCGATAAGCATATTCTGTTATTAGAATATACTACATTTGATCTATATAAGCAAAAATTGACCATTTCAGAAGAATTAAATAAATCATGTGAAATTGGTTAAATAAACTGAAGTGATCACAAATTATTATTTATTCTAAAAAACACTCTTTATTCAATATTTACATTATATATCTTCCATAATTAATGAAGGTTTTTTGTGAAAAAATAGAATTAAATGCACACTGCTATTTATTTTATTTTGAATCATGAAAACCCTTCACTTTTTTTTTCTCTCATTTTGTTAACTGGGGGTAGTTTTTCTTCATTTCATATTTTCATTTCACTTCTATTCTCATTGCTCTTCTCATGTAATTTCATTTCTATGATTTAGTTTTATACTAGAAGAGGATTTCTTTTGTGTAGGTTTGGATGTTGGCTCGGATGTGCCAATTGGAAAAGAAAATTGTTGTCATAGGAGAACCTTCTTATCAGTGAGAGCTTCTACCCTATTAACTTGTCGCATGAATTCTGGACATTGTGTTATATGAGATAATTTAAGGCTGTGTGGTTATTAAAATGCTTTCTGTTTTTAATTTTTAAAAGTGTTTTTAAGTATGTATTATATAGTATTTTGGATGCAGCAACAACAAGAAGAAACAAGTCTTAAACCTATTTTAATGGGCCAGGTACATGGATCATATGTCACCAATCAGCTCTACCAAAAATTATATTTTTCATTGAGCAATAAGACCATTTTGGATGACTTGCTTTAGTGTTCTTTTTGGTCTTCCTGTTTCATTTTATTTGTGTATTTGTCACCAAGTCTACCCTTTTTACATGTTCATTATCATAATCTTGTTTTGGTCATCTTTTCATCAATCGGTATTACTCCAATTCTGTCTTGTACATTCATTTATAACTCTATCCATTTTTGTATGTTCATATATTAATCTTAACATTTTTATCTCTACTACCTTTATTTTTTGTTCAAGTTGGCTTTTAATGGCCAACACTCACTGCCATATAGAATTGTTGGTCTCATAGTCGTTTTATAATATTTTCTCTTCAATTTCAAAGGAATTTTATGATCACTAATGTTATGTAAAAATGTGAGAGGGAGAGAACAGGTAGAGAACAAAATTTTATTATTGAATCCACAGTATATATGCAGTAGAAATACAACAGAAATACAGAAGCTGGAAGAGAGAGAAGAATATAGGAGTGGAGGAAGAAGTAACCCGAGAGAAGACCACTTCTCTGAGTTACAGCCTGGACGTCCCAACGTCTCGGCCCCAGCAGCCTTGCTGAAATCCAAACTGTTCGTATCCATCCCAGCCCCTGCTGCCTATTTTTATACCCCACCAGCTCAATGCTACAGCTGACACTTTATTACAAAAATACAGTATTGCTCCTATCCAACTAACAAACTCTAACAAACTAACAAACTCTAACAAACTAACAAACAATTATGGCCAAGCCTCAACAGAAACTAACAGGCAGCCCCCTATATTCCTAACAATTCCCTCCCACTTAAAAACCACCTTGTCCTCAAGGTGGAACAACTCAGCCTTTGCTCGGCTGTGCATTGGGACAGCAGCACCCGGTGGCGGCTTTGGTGGTGGCCTCGGCATCATTGCATCTTCATTGGAAATCAACAACACACTCGGGCAAATTAAGACGCCCAGTGCAAGTGTATTGGAAGCACCTTGTTGGTAAGGTAAGCTTCGGCCTTGCTGCCCAAGTGAATCTTGTTTCCAAATCATTCCCATCCAAAAGTGTGTCTGCAAAATATAAAGGAGCCCCTGCGACAAAAGCCCCACTGTTTGATCAATGAGATGCTCAACATTTAAAGCGTCATCGTTGCTGCAAGAAAAATCTTCCAAAGTGCCTTCTCTCCCAGTCTTGGCATGGTGAGAATATGGTGGCTGCTGGGTAACAATTACAACATTTCTTAAAGTGACTGTATTAATAAGTTCTGCCTTCAACTCCCCATATCTTCCAAATTCCTTTATAACATCAGTAGCTGGAATACAGTGAAACTTCTTTAGGCATAGGTGGACAGCAACAACCGGTGCAGATGAACATGTTATTACCCGTCCTTTCAAAACCATAGCCAACTGGGAAAACTGCATCCTGGGAGTAGCTTCGGCATCACTGAGGAGGAGTTCATCCAACTCAGGACCAATCTGTACGTATGTCAACCAACACCATACTCGGCTCCTGCTTGTCCAGCCTCCCTTTAGAACTACAACACAATTTTCAAACGTAACTAAGGCACCTCCAACAAGTTCATTCAGCCGTGCCACTATTGCTCCCCTTGTTGGTCGTTTCATCTTTATAACATAATTTCTCCTACCAAATCCCGCTGTAGTAGCAAGTGGGATGGGTGAGTGTCTACTACTTATTTGGAGGCCATACTTCAAGACCCAAAAATCAAATTTATCTCTGATAGGATGAGTCACCCCAACAACTTAAATTTTTTCACTTGCTATAAAATCTGGTAAATGAATTAGCTCCATCTGGAGTGGTGGTGCTGGTACCTGATCCCTTGTGATGCCAACTGGAGAAACTAATTTTGGCACCACCTCTTTTCCTTCCGTCCGAGCCAAACTGGAGACTATTTTCTCCACTAGATTACTACAAATGTCCCCTTCCTATCCAGTCCGTAATTCCTCCAAATCTGCTGCTATTTCTTCCTTTACGAAGTGATCGACTTCCTCTTTTTCTCCTGTTTCGGTTCCAGACCGGTCCATGCTTTGGTGTATCCGAATTAAATCAACCTTCTTTTGTCCTAAGCATTGAAGAGTCGGCATGTCCTTCTCTATGTCTCCCAGAGCCTACGTGGATTGCTGCTTGTCACACTGTCGTCGTAAAAACTCCTCCTGCCCTTTGTCAGACCCGTACTTCTCTAATAGCGCCGGCTTCAGCAGCTCCCATTCAGAACCCAGATTTTTGTTCAGCCAGGACAAAAACCAACGCAGAACTGTGTACTCCATACTTAATTGCGCATAGTGTATCTTCATGTCCTGTGCTGTATGATTTTCCAAGAAATATGCCTCTGCCTTTGTGATCCAACTAAGCGGTTCCTTACTTGAAAAAATAGGCAGCTCAACTCTTGTTACGATACTGCTCATTCCATCGACTGGCAACAAATTGTCAAGCATAGGACTCTTCTCCTGTTTCATTCTGAACTCCACTGCCCCGACGTTGCTTCGAAGAGAACATGCTGCAGCTGTTTGGTTTCGGGTTATGGACACAGAATTTTGTTCTACCTGCGACTGTAAATCCTTTATCCGCTTCAGTGTCCTCCCATTTGTCCGCAATTGTACTTGCTCCTGCTCCCACGGCCTACGCCTCAACTGTCCAGAAGCACTCCGACACTTTGCATGAACAACGAGAACCAACTTTTGTTCCTCTAGATCGAATTTTAGCTCACTAAATAGCCCTTCAATTCTCACTTGTCTCCCAGTAAAATCTTCCAAAAATGATGTTTGTCTCCGTGCCTACGCAGATTGTCTCTGCATTGTCCAACTTGCCCACAAAAACCTCCTGCTACAGTGAATTGGTCCGTCCGTCAACAGCACCTGCGCCTGTCGTCTTAATTGGCCGATCGTCAATTCTGTTAATCCTCAGCGTGTCGTTGGACCGCAAAAACTATCGACTTCTCTCTTTCCTGCAACTCTTTCGTTTTCTTTTTCTTTTTTTGATATGTCGTGCCTTTAGTGACTAAACTACCCCTACGAAAGTCCCAGTACGCGCGCCCCTTTTCCCTCGTATCTGCCCTGTTCCTCTGCACATGCGTCACCAGGCTACGTACAACGTGTACGTCTTCCTCACTCCTTGCAGCTCCGTGCAAGGCTTCTCAACTCGATCGTCAGGTCGCGATCGTCCTCCCCTCACGTAACACCTGCAAAAACCGGCACCTGTTCCAACGCCTCGTTCCAACGTCTCGCTCCAGCAATGATTGTCTTCCCCAGCGTACGTGTTCCACTTCCATGGCCGACTCAGCAGCTGCGTTCGTTTCTTTGCTGCGAACGATTCTCGCCTCGCCTCAGATACGAAGCGAACCAGCGGCAGGAGAGAATCCAGCACAACACGTCTCAGTCGGAGAAGCGATGCAGTGGTGCGCCTCTCTGCTTCATTGCGTCATAGTCGTTTTCTTCTTTAGCAATCACGACACACAGCTGCAATCATCTCTCTCCAGCCGTGACGGTGTTACTCCAGCGCGCAAACGGTACCCCAGCACTACGCCTCTGCCGCGAGTTCCCAATAGCGTGCGCGGCCCAGCCAAATGCTCGTACAGCTCCAACGTTGCCTCTCCCCAGCGGCGATCCTTTCTCTCCAGCGGCAGTTCCCCAGCGGAGTCGCCAAAATGTTGTGTAAAAATGTGAGAGGGAGAGAACGGGTAGAGAACAGAATTTTATTATTGAATCTACAGTATATATGCAGCAGAAATACAACAGAAATACAGAAGCTGGAAGAGAGAGAAGAATATAGGAGTGGAGGAAGAAGTAACCCGAGAGAAGACCACTTCTCTGAGTTACAGCCTGGATGTCCCAACGTCTCGGCCCCAGCAGCCTTGCTGAAATCCAAACTGTTCGTATCCATCCCAGCCCCCTGCTGCCTATTTTTATACCCCACCAGCTCACTGCTACAGCTGACACTTTATTACAAAAATACAGTATTGCCCCTATCCAACTAACAAACTCTAACAAACTAACAAACTCTAACAAACTAACAAACAATTATGGTCAAGCCTCAACAGAAACTAACAGGCAGCCTCCAATATTCCTAACAACTAAGCACCACAAAAGTCTTTCTCCATTTTAGCCATACAACTTGAATTGTATGAGTGACATTTACATCTATTCATTCATTACATTGCCGAAAAGAACCTGGATATCGAAAATGATATACTTTATGAACTCCCAATCTCACATCCATGCCATTGGCTCCTCATCTTTAATGTGCTTTGTGAGTGCATGTAATCTCTCTCTCATTGCATTTTCATTTTCCAGAAGACATGAAAACAAGTTCATCAGTTTTCATTTATATAATCCAATACATATTTGAAAAATGAAAACAGAGAGTTTTTTTTCTTAACCAAACACAGCCTATAAGAATATCAATTCCTTTTATGATTGCCCAAAACTTATTGTTGTTTTATTGAAGTGCGAGGAGAGTTAGAGTGAAGAGGGTAAGGGAAACCTTGGAAAAATCTCTCAGGGGACTCATTGAACTCATCTGCAGCTATGCAAGAGTATGTAGAACCAATGGATGAATAAATTTACCCTGGATTTCCTCCTGTGATATCATTGAGCATTGTGATGTTGATGTTTATTTATCAGATATCCTCAATGATTGAAATTGAGGTGGAGATGGACTCTGATGTTCTTGCTGCTGAATCTTCGATTACTCTAGTATGTGCCCTCAGTTGTCCTCTGACAATTGTGAATGAGAGAGAGTGAGGGAGAGTTTTGATTATGGATTTCATGTGCATGGGCAGGAAAGTGTCGCAGAACAGATAAAGCAGATGATGGAGCTTGAGAGGATGGAGGAGGCACGCTCTCTCTCTCTGTTTTTCCTTATCTTTTATATTGTATTTGCGGTGGTGTTTTTTTTGTATGGTGATGCTCATTTGATGTCCTGGTGCAGAAATGGAGGATACAAGCGGCGGCAAATGATGAGGTAGAAAGACTTGTTGGCTTGGCGCCCATGTCCACAGAAAAGGTGTAGACACCTCATGGTTGCCAGGTTGACTCCATGCCAAGCCTGACCAGGCATTAAATCTAGGGCCTCCCTTGTTGGCTATGGGTCAGGGCTGTCAGGTCAAATATGGTGGTCAAGACTGTCACCCTCAAGAGTTGAGATTATGGATAAATCAATTCTACATTGGAGTTTGAGCATGAGGGCACAAATTCTTGGTGGATGAAACGCAGAGGTATGTGATAGCAAGGTAGTGTTCAAAGAGGGTCCATAATCATTTGCCATTAGATCCATCAAAGCATGCAATGAACGCCGGAAGCTCGGGGTCCATGGCATCTGACGTGGAAATAGATTTTTTTGGTCCAAGGTTGCTAATCCAATTATCCATCAACACCTAGAGGCAAGGGGCTGACCCTTGCTTGCCTCCAATTTCCTTCCATATTTTGGGAGGATTTCATTGCTTCTGTCTCGCTCAAAACACACATGCTCTTGCGAACGTTCTCCTCCCCACGCTGGTGAAGGCCTCGCAAATTAAGTCCCCACCTCCATGCTTGTTGAGCCCCCCTCCTCACCCTCGACGCTTGGCTGATTCCCCACGGATGATGCCTGCAGACAAACACTTAACATTGGTAGAGTCTCGTAGACGAGCGCTCCACGTTGGCCAAGTCCCTTTAGATAGAGCCTAATGTTCTACATCGACTTAGCCCCCCTTCTGGACACACATCCACGCCCGCCCATTGCTGGCATGTATCCCACTTGCTTGAAAGATTCCAGATTAGTCTGGCATCTGCAAGTCAGTGACTTTAGCACAATAGCCACAATCGTTGAAAGATTCTGGATTGGTCTAGCGATTTGACAGCTTATGAAAAACCTCTTATGCACCACAGTCATCTTCTGACCACACAATGACATTCCCAGAATCCATAGATGCTGTGGTGGCAAGGTACGTACCCCACATTGGTTAACAATAGTTGATCTCGCAATTGTTTCTGCTGCTGAGAACATGTTCTCACATGTCTGCATACCGTTTCTGTTGATATCAATGCACGGAAGGTATTGTACCTATTGTAGTACGTGAGTGACTGAGAATCGAACCGCTGGGCAAAGGAGTGCAATCCCAAGACGTCCAAGGCCCTCCCCTTTCCAAGTTTTCCTCAATTAGCGCAACCCCAAGAAATGATTGGTTTTTTGGCTGGACCTCAAATTTGAACTTTGTGATTGTACAATAAAAATTCCAGAACCAATTGGTGTGATCGAATAGGTGGTTTGATAGTTGAGATGATGGCGATGCAGTCTAGGAGGATGAAGGTTGAGTGGACGTAGTGCTCATGGAGTGGTCTAGTCCCTGGCATTTGACCCATGTGTTGGAACGTGCATAATGCCAAGTAAGCCGCCTCGCTTAAACGGGTGGCCACTGCCCGCGGCAATCGAATAATGTCCATCTGGCGGTCGTTGAAACCGACTCTCTTGTAGTGTATAATGCTTTATGTGGTATTGGTTCATCCCCTGGACCATTGCTTACACTATTCGGAGGTGCAAGGGGCTGTTAAGGAATAGCATGGAAGTCAACCATACGTGGCGCAAAGGGAATGTGGTTGCGGACTTTCTAGCTTCCAAGGTAGGCAGTCCGCATGTCGTGTTTTTCTAGCCTTGGGTCCTTTCCTGTGGAGGGCACCAATCTTGTTCGCGCAGATGCTCTCGGTCTCCACTACTTTAGACCCCCTGACCCCCCTTTTGTGGTTTTGCCACCCTCTGTACTAGTGTTGCTACTGCTTTCCTTTTTACAAAATCAAAAAAAATGTTTGGTTGGATGGAATGGAATTGAATAACTAAATCTGTTTGGCGATATTATTTTAACCAATGACATGAAATAATCTATGACTCGTATTCGTGCTCAAAATTGATCATGGGAAAATAAAATTAATATTTGATAGATGAAATTTTTCTAAAGTATTTTTGACGAGGATGAAGTTAATTTAATGTTTATAAAAAGGTTAATGTTAATGTATAAAAGTAGTTTCCTATATTCAATAGTGATGTATTGAGAATGATTTAACACCTTATAATGTTAAAGAGTTAAATGATTAAATGATATGGCTCATGTCAACAAGGTGCATCGTTCTTTTTGAGAGCTTATCTGATTAGAACTTCACATTTAAGCGTGTTTGACTTAGTGTAGTGATTAAGATGAGTGACCTTCTGGGAAGTTTTTCAAGGTGTGCGACTGAAGATAAAACATACTAAAAAGTACATGTGTTGGCTTGTGGAGATAGACATTAGTCAGATAACCCGTTTGGGCATGTGGGTGGTCCCAAGGGTGGGGACCACGTGTCTGCGGGGCAACTGGTGGAACCAGGACCCGACGACCATATTAAGCCGGAGTGTATGTGTTGTCATCGGGACCCAATTGTTACATTTGATATCGGAGGTGGTACCCAGCCTTAAGTGCGGTGCACTGCCTGAGTTGAGATGTAAGCCCCACAATAGGGACATTGTGCTCTAAAAGGGGGTGAATGTAACAACACAGAATGTTAAAAGGTCAAATGACTAAATGATACGACTCATGTCAGCAAGATACACCTATGCATGTTTGATTTATTGTTTATTTAATTTTAATTATTGTACCAAGTTATATTTGCAACAAATAATTATTAAATATTATTTTTAGATGATTTGTGAATTCTCTCTCCATCATTTAATATTTAATTGTATAGGTCTTATGTGTCCATATTTAAGTTATAAAATGTAATCTTGCATTCTGAGTTTCCCCTCACCTACACGATTATACATTGTAAAGAATGGAGGTGTTCGCGGTGACACAGTTTGATATGAGAGCCGACGTAGTTCCAAACAAGAAAAATACACAGGAGAAAGATGGGTGTTGTGACTAGAGTTGATACACAACTCGTGCTCCCATAGGGTCTCAGTTGGTTCATATGTTAGAATAACTTTGAAGATGTCCAACATTGAGTGGGTGGGGGTTGAATTTGGTAACTTTTCTTTCTTTAAAACACAACTCCTATTCATCAGTAGACTCTCAACTGGTGCCTAAATTAATTAACATAATAGATTTATCAACGAGGTTCATCTGTATTATGGATGACTACATCCTCACTATAGTGGTTGTTATCCCCCCTCCACAACTCTTATTATTAAGATGAAGCTACAGGTAAGGGAATATCCTTGATCTCGCTATAATGATGGTACCAACCGAAGAAAGCACAAGTCTCCATTGGATTTGATGAATATTATCTTCTTCCCCCTTTTATATACAACAATCTCCTTGGACTGTCTTCTTCTCACTCTTTGAATTTTTGCAGCATTACTTATCTCTTTCATGTGGTGCCTCCCTTCTATTTCATTTCAAAAATCTTAGTAAATTCACAAGGATAATGTTCCATAATTCAAATATGGAAATTCTTATTCAAATCACCCACATGATCTTCATATTCAAAATCGGTTAAAAGACCTCGAGAAATCCTCTTGCATTGATTCTCAAAGAAAGGAAACAAATCTTCTTATTCAAACCTCCTCCAATATCATTAGTATTTTCTTTATCTTCACATTTAATCCTCCTCAAGACTCAACTTCTTTCCTTTGGGATTCCATAAAATCCGCATCCTCTTCCACGTATGTATGCTCACCCGCAATAATAAGATTATAGTGTAAAGCTTTATCTCATGGCATAATCTCCTCCAAATCTCAACACCAATCTTGGCTTGAATCACGACTTAATCCATCAAGCATCATGATGTTTATTCACTGAAGAACAAAAAAACATGATCTTGATTAATCATTCATGACACCTGACGTTCAGAAGAATCTTATATAGCCTTTGAAATCCCTTGATTACTTTTACGCAACATCAAAGTTATTCTTATGTGAGCAAGATTTACTCTTACGTATCCCTTGGTATCGTAAAATTATTCTAACGTAGCCTCAAACATGATCTTACATATGTAGTGAAACTTCAGATGTAATCTTACATAGCACTAGATTAATCTTTCGTAGCTCTGAGTTACTCTTACGCACCCTTCAGAAATCTAGAGTTATTCTTATGTACCACCGTGCAAACTCAGGATTACTCTTATGTTTCTTTGAGTTATTCTTACATACCATAAGGAGACTCCAGATTATTCTTACGTATCTTCGAGTTACACTTACATGAGAGCAGGTTACTCTTACATATTAGTAATGCAACATATGACCCTTGGCTTTCGACATCTCAAGCTGTAATGGAACATACAAAATTCAGAGGACATAGACTCATGAAGAAACCTCCATTCACCCTGTAAGGAATCGGCACAGGTCGACACATCACCCGATCTGGCTCGCCACAAAGCCTCAAGAGTTAACAATAATGGCAGAAATAAACAAACACATACACATCCATAATCATCATAGTATGCAAAATGAATCAGACACATGCTATATTAAATGAAATGCAATATATAGACTCATGACCATGCTATAACACATTAATTGATAGCCCATTGGGCTGATCACATATACAGAATAAACAAAAGAAATAAAAATATTATGTCTCTATTGCCAACCTCGAGTTGTACCTTATACCTGTTCTCCAAACAAATGTCGAGCTCCTCTATCTTGACCCTCAGACTCCACACGAGCAGTCTCACTTGATCATGCAATGTTGGGCTTCTGTTCGATCCATCGTGCATCTTGTGCTCAACCTGAAACATACATAATGGTTTGCACACTCACTAAAGTGCACATACAGGGGGTGAGAAATACATCTCTGCAGGCCACCCCCAAATGGCGAACTTATCCTCTGCCGTCATATGCAAGTGTATGCACACATGATATGCCCAACATAGTCGAATAACGACGACTGAAATAAAAAAACATGCCAACAAAATAAACATCTGCAAGAAAAAGCTGAAAGGGAAAGATAAACGAAGCCACAAAAAACCCCAGGTTTTAAGGTGCCACATGAGATTGATCTACCCCAATTCGGCCAAAGTTGAAAGATTTAACGTAAAAGGCTCACCCAACAACATAACATCCGGTGCATCCTCCAAATCAGAAGGCGCTCACAGACGCTAAACATATCAACATGCATGAATTCCAGACCCTAGGATATCACCATAGGCGTTTAAAACAACAACACACAACACTACTACTGGGCTCTAGGACTTCAATAGCATGATCCGAACTGGTGATAGGAACTCAAGATCAACACTGGAGAACGTATCCATATCTTGGGAGTCCTAAAAAACTAATCGGGCTAAAATCCTGACCCACCGTCAGCGCACACTGCCTGACCGGGTCGCCAAGGGACCCTAAGCATCCTAGAAAAACATAACTCACTCGCGAGTGCCTCGACACCTTAGGAGCCCGAAACACCTAGCCAAAGCTAATACTAAATTTTGGGGGGGTGCCCTTATCCAGATCATCCATTAGCTCCCTAGATCTGCCTAACTCCAGCCAACCAACAGAGGATAGCATCCAATCAAACTCAGGGTCATCACCTAAGCCAAAACTAATACTAAATGGGGGGGGGGGGTGCACTCATCCAGATCGTCCATTAGCTCCCTAGACCTGCCTAACTCCAGCCAACCAATAGAGGAGAGCATCCAATCAAACTCAGGGTTGTCACCTAAGCCAAAACTAATACTAAATGGGGGGGGGTGCACTCATCCAGATCGTCCATTAGTTCCCTATACCTGCCTAACTCCAACCAACCAATAGAGGAGAGCATCCAATCAAACTTAGGGTCGTCACCTAATCCAACAATATCCCAAATGGTCTCCTCTCACATCCAAAACACCGACAATGCTGAGCCAACACCGACCGTCCCAGGGCCAACAGAGCATGGGGCACCCTCAACGGCCCCAAGAACCTCAACATAAATAGGACACCCTACAAGGGGCTCCTCAAGCAAAACCAAAACCATCGATTCAAGCCCGTCATAAGAAAACTTAGCCAACCTCTTCGACACAGAACCCATTATCGGGTACTACCTCACCCACAAGGGAATCCTTAAGAATCAACATGCCCGCAAACGCTACCACGCCCACAAGGGCATCCTCAAACGCTACCACACTTGTAAGGGCATCCTCAAAGGTCCCTCAGACCCATCTCAACTTTGCTCAATAACACCCAATTGTACCATACACCCCATGATGTCATCCTAGCCCAAAGGCTCTAACTGAAATAACCTCAACAACATGATCTAAACCTCAAGCAACCAGATCTAGTGATCCCATTCGCTCAAACCTCGAGCAACCAGTCTCGATATCTAAGGACCATCCAAAAGAACTCATCTGAGATACTATTGGACCCTGCCTTCTGGGGACCTTTTGAAAGATCCCAAACAAAACCCCTTGGAATCCTCAAGTTAAGGTGATCAACAAGCTCATGAACCTCACTTGGGCCTCACATCACATCTCGTCCCTTAGGAGGATTCTAAACCAAGAATCTCGAAGAAATCCTCTTTCCAAACCTTGAACCAACCAAAATCATCTTTCTATGACCTCTACTCACCCCAAGGCCCATACCATCACATCCTATGTAGAAAAATACTCAGAATGAACTACCTACAAGTCCAATTCCGACTTCGGGGTGAGGAAACAAGAGAAACACCTCAAAAGGGGAAGTACACAACGTGCACCTCATGTATACAATGTATACCCCCGACATCCTTACCTAGCCATGTACCATAGCTCAACCTGGTGTGTACTTAGTACATGACCTGTGCTAACCCTACACAGTGTGAACTATTCATAGGGTATATGGTTGTGTTCCCCACTTAGGGTGTGGCCAGTTGCACAACTAAACACCCAATGTGGGGGCACATGGTCGTGTAAGTTACATGGAAAGAGCCCATGTATGGTACCACTTAGGGTGTGGCCAGTTGCACAACCAAACACTCAATGTGGGGGCACATGGTCGTGTAAGTTACATGGACATAGACCATGGTACATGGCCAAGGGCCATGTGGTATCCCGAACACACACGTTGTGTAGTGTAACGTCCCTAACCCGATTAGTCATCCAAACAGTGCTATCGGGTTGGGTGCCATTGGCCTTAGGTGCACCTCCCTGAACGTTAAAGGCTGTCAACTAGCAGCGAGGGTGTAAAGAGGAAAAAAATGGGGAGACTATACCCTCATGTGATGATATAGTACTGGTCAGAGTACATATATATAACATCCAAACAGTGCTATCGGGTTGGGTGCCATTGGCCTTAGGTGCACCTCCCTGAACGTTAAAGGCTGTCAACTAGCAGCGAGGGTGTAAAGAGGAAAAAAATGGGGAGACTATACCCTCATGTGATGATATAGTACTGGTCAGAGTACATATATATAACATGCAGTGGAAAATAAAGACTTAGCAAACTTGAACCTGACCTGCCATTGACGAAAGCACATTCAATAATAAGCAATAGCGGAAGCCATATAACAGAAACTGTTGAATAAAGTAATCAAGCCAACATACCACTTGTAACACTAAAACAGAGCATGCACAACAATACAGGTCATACAAACAATATCCAGATGGGTTGCCCATGGCTGACCACAGTAGCTACATAAATATAAAATGCTGAAACAAAAAAAGGAAAACAAAACAGACACTCCAATTGTGGCAAGGCCTCAAGGTCCTATGCTAACATCTCATGCCAAACTGCCACTATGATCTAGCTCCTGAAGCCGATCGCTTACCTGAACGTAACAACATAAAGTCTACACGCGCCCCGAAGGGCCCGTGTAGGGTGTGAGAACATTTTTTAGTAGGATACCACCCAAGTGTGCGTACCCAACATAAGTGTTTAAGCAGGCATATACAAAAATAAACAAAGCAACACAATGCAATTTAAATAAAATAAAGCTTCCCTGGTGCTCAACAACCACCATGAAGCTTTTACCTACCACAACCAATATTGGAATAACTGAAGAGGAGAGGATCTTTGGCCCATGGCCCAAGGTGTCCCCTGAAGTACAATAACCCAAGTGAACCCTCAGGTTCCACCTCAAATAAAGTAACCTGACACCTCATGCCTCCTGACACCTCATGTCTCAACAAAGCACCGACATCCCAAGGGCACGTCCGAGCAAAACAATCCGATCCCTCAGACCCCTACTCGAAAGCACTCATCACCTCGAAGCTTGACATTCGTTGACAGCTCGAAGCTTGACATCCGTTGACACAACCATATATGTTCTCAAATAAAAACCATTGTTGCCTTATAGCACGACGTCCCGAGGAACGACGATCTCCGTCCTCCCAAAACAGTCCAGACCCAACGACTTCAATACGACGAGCCTCAACCCCCAACCGATAGCCTCAATGCTATCATCTGAAAGCTCCTCACCTTCCCCGTGACTTTCTATGACAAGCACCCCCAACACATTTACCTAAACCACACTACCAGGGCCCTCTACCCACACAAGTGATCAAATCCACCTCATCACCGAGTCAACCTGTGTGCACATGACTCCAATCGGTGTTTTGGCTATCACGAGCGAGCGAAAATCACCACATTAATACCTAAGCCACATCTAACTGGAACCTCATGCCCTTGCGACCATGTCGTTCAAGTCCGATGACCTTTTCATCCAATATCACGAGCCATGGCCTCAACCTGACGACCTTGCCGCCTCAAACCGACGTCCACAACGCCTCATCCTGTGATCAACATAACTCAAAATATCTGGGCCAAGCCCAACTAGACGACCACGTCACCTCAATCTCAATGTCCATGCCATCCCAATTCCTAGGGCCAAGACCATCACAAACCCATGGGTCTCAATAGTACATCACAAGCATTATATATAAATAATTCACTTCAAATAAGCAATTCAATTTAATATAATTGAATAATACAATTTAAATGAACATATCAATTTAATATAATTGAATTGACTAACTCCAATTCAAATAACCAACTCAACTTAAATCAAACAAAACAATTCAATTTAAAGGGACAATCTCAAATTAAATCAAGACTCACCTCAACCTAACTACCCAAGGTGGCCAACGACCTCTAACCCAACCTCTAACTTAGCATCGCACATATAAATGTGGCTAGAGCATGCCCAACAACACCCCATAAGGTCATATGATCAATTTAATATCAAGCATGAGGGTCTTGCTCAATTACCCAACGACGCGCTAAAAGATGCACCCCCCAAATTGACCGCGAAAACAGGAAGAAAGCTATGCACCACGTACCATGGACTCATAAACATAGGCACGTTCGGTATTAGCCTCTCTCGAAGTCGTTTGGAAGAAATCGACGATTTCATCGAATGCCCTGAAAATAGGGTAAAACTGCTCATATGGATTTAGCGCTCTGTGAGGTGAAAGAAAAACAAAATAGAGGCATGGGTGTGATAAGCCTTACCAAGATGCATCCAATACACACGACAGATCAAAAAACAGAGGTCAGACGAAGGTTTTTGATCAAAACCTATTGGAGTAGAAGAAGGGCACCCCCACTGCTGCTGTACATGACCAAGAAAGGAAAAGGAGGGAGAAAAGGAAGAAATAGAGGGAGGGGTAGAAATGTAATTTCACCCCTTAAAGAGGCCACATGGTTAGCTCGCACGGTTTTCCAAACTGTGAGCAAACCGTGCGGGTTACAGTGCATGGGTACTACCTAAGTGGCACTACCCGTGTGGCTTGCCGCATAGTTTTTCTTAACCATGCATAAAGCATGCAAAAACCTCTTCAAAAACTACATACAAGGCCGCATGGCCGTGCGCCTCCCTCGCACAGTTTACCCAAACCGTGCATTGTGATGCCTCTCGGGTTGCATCCCTCGAGGCGTCACGATCAGCTGTGTGGGTTGATGGTTGTGCTTACGCGATTGTGTGGGAGTGGTGGATGGTTGTCAAGATACTGCGGTCTCCCTTTTTTGGGAAGGGAACGTTGGTCTCGTTGGCACCCTCATCCGTAAGTGGGGGTTTAATTTCTCCTCGCTTTCATTTGGTCCTTGTGCATGTTTCCATGTGAATGATGGAACACGGGTGACAGTTCAAAAACAGGGCACACAATTAGCTGGAAGAGGCCGCACAGTTTACCCTAAACCGTGCACCTTGACATGCAACACTAAAACTTGGTCTTCAGGCTTTCAACGCTCCTGAAGCCCTTCCGAACACCCGACACACTCTCTAAGCCTCTAAACCCATCCAAAAAATGATATAGGGTTGACGAAAAACTCGGAATTTAGTTCCGATGATTGAAAAATAAATTGGCATACCCACCAATTCAAAAATTCAAAATGGGAGAGGTTTTCGACCCAATTCAAAAACTCGGGACGTTACATGTAGCCTCATCCTCAAACTTTCACCCCAAAAAGAACACACGACATGAATTCTTGAATCACACACTATGTGATTGGGTTTTCCCAAATAGAAAACCCTTGCGATTAGTTTGAAATATCTGATTTCCCCAAAACACTTAACAATGACCCTCAAGGGGTCCCTAAAATTCCAAACCTGGATTTAAAACTTTTAAACAACTAATCTAGAGTGACATTGATAGAAAAATTAAAAACGACCTATCTCTAGGTGTAAAATGTCAAAGATTCGAGCCCAGATTCACTCCATGCCTCCACTGCAGCCCGATCTAACTCCTAAGATGAAACCTGATGCACGATCCTCTCTCCCTCTCCCTTTTCTCTCTCGGGCGGATGTGTGACAAAGGGGGAGGGGGATCCCCTTGCATATGCAGCAAGCCACAAGGATGAGGAATGAAAGGGAAAAAGTAAAAAGAAAGAAAAAAAGAAAGAAAAGAAAGGAAAAGAAAAAGGCTTGAGCCCAAGTCCGACCCTTGCACCTGAGACTAATTTACACCTCGCCTAAGCAAACCCCCCTATTCCGGACTCAACCACTATAGTGACCTAAGCATTTTACACATATTATTACATGATTTTTAACATAAACATTCACTAATTATAACCCAAATATAACGTATGAGTCAAAGGTATAACATGATATTATAAACGAGAAGGATCATGAACAATCACATAGAAGCATAACATATAGAACATGGTATCATAAGATCATAATATCATAAGAAATGTGCCAACAACATATAACATGACATAAACATGAATCCAGGTTAACTGCCTAGATAATATTACATGGTGGACAAAGTCCCATAATGGATTAGGTTTACTCCCTAATCTCATACATGTCGTCTCATGAGACTAAAACATTACCCAATGTATTGGAGCACTATCTGGATGCACCCATCATAACATGTTCATGATTATGTGTTCCATGAAAAGGAAATCAATAATATGACATAAACATAAGAATTACTCATGAAAAGAAATGAATTTCATAATCTTGTCTCATATCATAATCAAAAGAAATTTCATAATGAATACATTTAAGAGATGAACATAAGACATGCATTGCCCCATCAGAGTAAGGGAGAATAAACTAGGTATATATGTGAGAGACATATATACATAATTTAAAAGCAATCTACAACATCAAAGGTTGTCGTTGTTGATGAATATGTCTTTAAAATATTACATGGAATATTTCTTGAGAAAAAAACCCTTTTCACTTTGTAATCACTTCTTCAAAATCTAAAATTTCCAAAATATTATAGAAAATATTTTCTTTAAAAATAACCATGGAAACTTACAAAGGAATCTTCAAAGAATTGAGTGGTCTTGATGGTGGATAATTCCATATATCCCGTATAAGTTAAAAAAACATTCATTTCACACTGTTGTAAAAAGGTTAAAAAGTACCTCGTTCAGAAAATGATAAGAATATTTCTTTGAAACAGTTTTGTAAAAATTAAAATATTGGTAAAAAATGTCTTTAATAAATCATTTGGAGAATGTTAAAAAAATATTCTTGAAAATATTTTTAACAAACATGGATATGGAAGAAAAATGATTTTCAACCGAAAAGAGAAATGAAGTCAGCTTTTCTTAAAAACATCTTCTCAATCATTTTAAGTACCAAAAAGAGGAGAATTGTACTATTAATAGACAATTTCATGAATAATCATAGGAGAATAAAAAGAAAGGGTTTTATTTGACAATGATCAAATAATTTCCTACAATGAAAATTCAAGTATAAACAATCTTGATTAAAATGAGATTGAAACATAATCTCTTACCGCTATGGTAACTTTTGAATCATAACTCTCATGAATGACGTAGATGAAATGTAACTTAAATTATCATGAAGAAAGATTCGTGATATAACATGTAAAAGGGTAGTATATACACTATTTAAAAGAAATTAGATGCATAAAAGAACACGTATCTCAAAGAAGGAAGTTTTGACATGAAACCCCAACCTCGAGTCCAGAATTTGTTGTGTATGTATTTTATCTCCCGTATAATATACTTATATCAATTATTTTTTTCCTAATAACATTTTATAGTTTTAATCCTTTATACTTAAACCATTTACTTCATTTATATTAATGACGTATTTAATTACTTAAACAGTTTTTCCACATCGGGTGTTTTGAATGCTCAATTCATAATTTCAAAACGACATTGGTGTGTTGACCATAGTCAAAATGGTCATTATTCCATCATATATAGAATAATAATCATGAAATAATTATCATTTTTATACATAAATTTTACTTTTAAAATAATGATGAATTATGGTTATGAAAATTGAATCACGTTACAATCATGAAGACTGTAGGCCGTACATATGCATGTGTAATGTTTCTATTTTTTAACGATCATGATGGAAAGAAGATAATTGTTATTTTATCTTTCCATAATGATCATAATATAATAAATATCATATTTTTTTTTAAATACACTTACATATACCATCCATGTGATGCAGTAATAAAAAATGAATCACATCACTTCACGAGATGGTAATCCACCGTACACACGAACAATGTCATCATTTTTCAATGGATGGTAAAGTAAGAAATTATATGACATATTAATTTTATAGAAAGATTAATATTCCATGAATATCATATATAAACATTAAATCCATCATCATGAACAACTGTGAGAGGTGATGATGGAAAACGAATTATATTGGTTCGCGAGGCAGTAGTCTACCGTACACACAAACAATAGTTTTGTTTCCCATTTGATGGAAGGGGAGATGAATAAATATTGTGACATCAACCGAATAAAATCTCAGTATATATTAGATAATGGTGTTATTATATTGTAATTTTTAAGACATAATTGAAGGTGGAAAAAGAAGAAAAAAAGGAGATCGGTGAAGACGATTACCTTCGCTTAGAAGAAGCTCCTTTGAATATCTTATTAAGGACCATAAGGTTGGTATTTTGGGAAGACAAAAAGATCTAGAATGTGGATACGTATGTTGGGGAGAGATTTTGGTAGGGGTTGGTCAAGCTAAATGCCTTGAGAGATGTGAATAAGTGAGGGAATGTGGTCCCCTTTTATAATTGAGGAGTGACATTTTTTATAAACACCCAAAACTATTCAATAATGGGAAGTCACTCTCTAGCCAAGTGACTCCAAAATTGAAAAAATAAAGGAGTGGAGGAGATCTAAGTACAATACACTTATCTACCAATAAAAAAGAAATGTGTTTTAAACATGTTATCTTGTTTACCTCTAAGTTTACTCACTTTTACTATTTTAATTTTTTTACCATGGTAACTATTTTTTTACTCTTTAGTATTCATTATGACTGAAAATTAAGTTGAACTTATTATATAATATAAATTATTCTGATTCCAAATATGGAATCCATTATATCAAATTTAATTCACATAAGTTACATAATTTAATTTTAAAAAAATACGCAAGCGTGATGAAAAGTGGTTTTCTAAAAAATTAGTTTTTTCAAGGAAAAAATGATTTTATATTAACTGTATGAATAAAAATCAACATTATATGAATTTTAATTCACAAATAAAGATATATAATCTATAAATTTAATTTTAATCATTCTTTATTAGGTCTTATTTTAATTAATTAAAATGGAGAAACATTATGCACTTTAAAACAGTTTTTAGAAAAATATGTTTTTGAGCCTAAGAATAAACTTATACTAAAATATGATATAGATATGATTCAAATGTAATTAATTGGATTACACATTACTAAATAATATTTATGTTACTTTGAAGTCAAATAAAATTAATAATGATACTTTTAAATTAATTAATTTATTAAAAAGAAATAACATTTTTACAAAAAATGGTATTTTTTTACTATTCACTGAAAAATCAACATTTTTTGAAAAATCCCAAAATTTCACCCTAATTAAATTTTGATACAGTGATTTAAAAAATTGTGTTTATTTTATAAAATAATATTTCTAAAAGTTCCATAAATTAATTATGATATTTTCTCGCAAAAAGCAATAGAAATCATTTTTGAAGGAAACATATTTTTTTATAGAATATAATATCTTTATAAAAAATTGAGTGCTTATTAAGAATTTATCAATAAATCTATATAGAAATTTTATGTATATTTTATAAAACATTTAATGCTATTCATACCCACCAATTTAACAGCTAGGTTAAATCGGTTACGTTTATATAATAATATTTTAATATTATATTAGGGTTTGTTTAAACTCAGTGTTGCATGTTGAATAGGCTATCAAACATAGTGTTATTTTAAAATCT
Source organism: Viscum album (assembly GCA_963277665.1). Lineage (NCBI taxonomy): Eukaryota > Viridiplantae > Streptophyta > Magnoliopsida > Santalales > Viscaceae > Viscum > Viscum album. The sequence goes on from OY728141.1 coordinate 933,373,218, forward strand.
CATGATGTTACATTTTACCCCCTTAAATAAATTGCGTCTTCGTAATTTGAACTTGTGCTCAGTAATCAAAGGTTTGACATTCGAAAATTACTTTATGGAAAACCCAAATCATAAAAAGGGTTAATAAAACTTTCTCTTAAAAGATGGAAAGGGGTATACAAAGGTCATCTGGAATAACACATAACTAGGTTTCCAAGTAGTAAAACATTGGTGGGAAGTGAAAATTTGAACATGGAAGAAAAATGTAAATAATTATGGAGATTGATAGAGATCATTGATCATTAGAAAGTGAATGATCAAGAGAAAGTTAATGACCCCAAATCCATAAATCTATGATGTGTTAAAAGACCATTGATTCATCATATATTAAGTTAATATGATAACATTTTTATTTCAATATCATTTTCCTATGGTTGAGGGATTCTTTTATTATCAAGATAGAGAATGCCATAAAATATACTTGATAGATTTTTATTTCATAAATATAATTTTAACCTTTGGTTGTACTTCAATCACTTTACACTTCACCTATTACTCAAGGAATGAATATCAAATATGAATTTTTTATGCCCAAAGCACTAAAATTAATTTTTAATGGATCCTAAGATTTATAAAATAGTAACAAGCTATTCCTCCTATCTTCATTAAAACCAAAATGGTTAGCAAAAAGTAAGATAATACCCAAAATGAATATGAATATATTAATCTCCAAAATTCAATAATAAAACCTAAGATTTAACATAGATCATTCCTTAAATAAGTAACCCTTTATCCCAAATAACCTTAATAACCTCAATATGAAAGAAGTTTTTAACCTCAAAGGTTATCTCATATCCTTCAACTTACATCCCCAAAAACGTAATAGCATTCTTCCCAAATAAACCTTTATGTTAAAACTACAGGTCATATATATCTCTACCCAATAAAATGTTTTCCAAAATATAATTAATCACATCAAAATCCTAAAAATTCAAAAAGATTTGATCCTCTAATATGTTTTCCAAAATCAACTTAAAATTTATCTACCAAACCGTTAAAAAAATGTCATACTAACTAGTAGAGTACTTAGGCCAGTGGTCGGTGCTGCACCCTTATCGCCTTTCAGTTGTGGGTTTAAGCTACACATCCTGGCGGAATGTGATGAGTTGTTGCCCGACATACAACTTTTCCTTTTTATAAAACCATATTTATATAATTCCTATAATGTTCCCAAAAATATAATGAACATCCTCAAAATAACATTAATCATCAAATTAGTTTTTAACCACTAAAGTCTTCTATACAACTTATTTTCCCCCCATAAGATCAAATAATCTTAATTGATTATAATAACCTCAACATCAAGTACATATCAAATATTATTTTTCCTTAGTAATGTTTTTTCCATAAAATATAACTTTAACATTAAATCACCTTTCTAGGTCATCAATACCAATAAACCTATTCTTGAAAATCCTAAAAGAAAAACTACTAGAGAACGATCCCTAGAAGTTTCATGAATCTCATAACCAAAATACCATTAATAAAAACACTTCAACAAAATGATTCTAGAAATCAAAAACCTAAACACTTCAATCATTCCACTTCATTGATTTTCATAATATAGTCCCTTAGGAATTAATCCTTAGATTAGGGCATTGACTTAGATAATGACCAAGTTCTCTACATCTATGACATTAAACCGTTAATGGTGCTTTAGGTTGAACTTTATTTTCCCACATATTTTTAACAAGACTCTTCATTTCTCTTCAGTAATTAGCTGCTTTGTGGCCTCCTTCCCAACACATAAAGAATCTTCCAGTTCCTTTAAGGCATTTTCCATGGTGCATCTTCCCACATTTTTGACATGTTTGAAATTGAATATTATTTTCTTTATCATCTTTAACACTTGAAATTACATGAGACTTTATCCTTCTCTCATTTGATGTGTTTGGAAATTCAACTATTTTCCAGTTGTTAATCGTAATTAGAGATATCTCATTTGGCATGATAATAAGATTGCTAACTTCTGTTCCCATTAGGTTAGACATCTTGTTAGTAAAATCATTATATTTCCCATTACATTGGTTGTTGGAATGCTTTCTCCTATTTCACATCATTAACTAAAAAGGATAAAATAAACAAGATAAGAATGTATTAACATACAAAAGGGGAAACTTATAAACCTAGAAGGAATAACTTATAAATGATAAGTATATCCTGACTCATGAGTCTTTAGGTTTCAATCTAGGTTATCCATGGTAATGTTTCTTATTAGGTTTTCTAACCTTAAAATTTGTTCAAGTCTTTAAGAATGATTCATAAAGAGTTTGTGGATTTCAAAAACATATCCCCTGGGAGTGTCAAACTAGGTGTAAAACAAGTCCTGTTTTCATGCACCAGGTGACGATCAAGTCTAGCTCAATGAACCCTTTTCAGAGTTATCACCCCAAGGTAAAACTCTTCTAGAGTCACATCCACTTATAGTATTCAGATAGGGATGTAATTTCTTGGAAACCACTCACTTTATCCTTCAGAAAAATTCCAGGATATTTTATTATACTTAAACTTATCCTTAGACATATCCTTAGATTTCTCACTAAATGTTTCTCATATTAGTTTCCAAATATTAACTAAACATTTCCTCTAATACCAATTATAGAGACCTGAGCCTTTTATAAATATTATTACATTTTTTTAACATAAACATACACTAATTACAACCCAAAGATCTTGAGACCTAGTGTCTTTAAAAGACTAGGTACATAAAACATCAAAATAAAACTAAAACATGAAATATTTATTTTTATTCTCCATAGTGAAATCCTAAATCCATTTGAGTTCATAAAATTGTATAAGATAACTTGAGGAAATACATAAAATAAAGGGGTGAGCTAAAAATCTTAGTATGGGAAAAAACATGACAAAGAAACATAATGTGCAAGTCAAAGGTATAACATGATATCATAAAAGCGAAGCCTCATAAGTAATAACATGGAATAATAACATATAAAACATAGTATCATAAGATCATGACATCATAGGAAATGTGGAAACAACATATAACATGAAATAAACATGAGTTAAGGATAACTTCTTAGACAATATCACATGGTGGACAGTTCCATAATGGATTAAGTTTACTCCCTAATCTCATATATGATGTCTCATGAGACTAAAAACATTACCCAATGTGTTTAGAGTGCTATATAGGTATACCCATCATAACATGTTCATGATTATGTGTGCTACAAAAAGGAAATTAATCATAATTCATAAACATAAGAATTACCCATAGAAAGAAATGGGTTGCATAATCTTGTCTCATATCATAATCAAAATAAATTTCATAATGAATAAATTTGAGAGATGAACATAAGGCATGTATTATCCCATAAAATTAAGGGAGAATACGAAAGGTATATATGTGAGATAAATATATACATAATTTAGAAGCAATACATAACATTAAAGGTTGTTTTCATTAATGAAAATGTCTTTAAAATGTTACATGAAATATTTCTTAAAAAAAACCCTTTTCACTTTGAAATCACTTATTCAAAATCTAAAAATTTCTAAAATACTATAGAAAAAATTTTCTTTAAAAAGAACCATGGAAACTTATAAAGGAATATTCAAATAATTGAGTGCTATTGAAAAGAGGTAATTCTATACATGCTGTATAATCTAAAAAACATTTCTTTCGCACTATTGTAAAATGTTAAAAATTACCTCATTCAGAAAATGATAAGAAGATTCATTTAAAACCATTTTGTAAAAAGTAAAACATGGGTAAAAAATGTTGTTAATAAATCATTTGGATAATGTTACACAAAATATTCTTGAAAATATTTTTAGAAAACATGGATATGGAAGAAAAGGGATTTTCGACTGAAGAGAGAACCGAACTCATATTTTCTTAAAAACATTTTGTCAATAATTTTAAGTGCCAAAGAGAGGAGAATGGTAATATTACTTGAAAATTTCATAAATAAATAGAGGAGAATAAAAATATTTGTATTTATTATACTATGATCAAATAATTTCCTATAAGGAAAATTCAAGCATAAACAATCTCGATTAAAATGAGATTAAAACACAAACCTTTACCACTTTGGTAGCTTTTGAATCATAACTCCCATGAATAAAGTAGATGAATTGTAACTTAAATTATCATGAAGTAAGAATTATTAATGATAAAATATGGAAAGGGGAAGTATATACACTATATAAAAGAAATTAGGTGCATAAAATAACATGTGTCTCAAAGAAGAAAGTTTTGAGATGAAACCCTTACCTCGAGTCCAAAAAATTTATTCCACATTCTGAGCATCCTTAAAACACCCAACATGGACATAACTAATTAAGTAATTAAATATGTCATTAAAATAAATTTTATCAAATTAAATTCATCATGAAAAAAATTAAGTTGATATTATTATATAATATAAATCACGATGATTCAAAATATGGAATAAATTTTATCAAATTAAATTCATAGAAGTGGAAGAATTTAATATAGAATAAAACTCGCAAGCGCTTCAAAAAGCGGTTTTATAAAAAATAGATTTTTTTAAGAAAAAGATGATCTTATATTAACTGTATGAATAAAAATCATCATTATATGAATTTAAATTAAAAAATATAGATATATAATATATAAATTTCATTTAAGCCATTCCTAATTAGGGTTTATTTTAATTAATTAACAGAGAGAAACATTATACACTTTAAAACAATTTTAAGAAAAATGTGTTTTAAGCCTAAGAATAAACTTATACTAAAATATGATATAGAGATGATTCAAATGAAATTAATTAGATTAAATATAACTAAATAATAATCATGTTACCTTGAAATCAAATTAATATAATAATTATACTTTTAAATTACTTAGTTTATTAAAAAAATGGCAGTCTTACAAAAAATCGGTATTTTTCACTATTCACTGAAAAAATCAATATTTTCTAAAAAATCCAAAAAATTCATCCTAAGTAAATTTTTATTTTATGATTTAAAAAATTATTTTGATTTTATAAAATAAAATTTATAAAAGTTTCCTAAATTAATTATTACATTTTCTCATAGAAATAAAAAATCCTTAGGAAACATATTTTTTTATAGAATAACATATCTTTATTAAAAGTTGAGTGCTTATTAAGAATTTATAAATAAATTTATATAATAATTTTATGTATATTTTATAAAATAGTTAATACTATTCATACCCTCTAATTTAACGACTAGGTTAAATCAGTCACGTTTATATAGTAATATTTTAATATTATATTGTGGTTTGTTTAAACTTAGTGTTGTGTATTGAATATGTTGTCAAAATTAATATCCTTTTAAAATCTTGGGGTGTTATGGTCATGAAGTTAGAATTTAAATCTAATACTCTGTTCAAAAGATATCACCAAATGCACTCGTGAAATTAATTAATATTTAATTTATTAAATATTAATTTTTTTGTAAAAATACGGACAACTAAAAAATGTAACAAACTCCTGCCCTAGAGTAAATACCCTATTCTAGGATTAAAAGAGTAGTCAAAAAAATTATACGAGATCATCTACTAGGGAAAATAACCAATTTACCCCTTATAACTACTCAAGAACAAAAATTAAAATTTCTCCAGATTTTCTCAACCCATGATGACACATGCCATTACAATCTTCTCACCATAACAATTATCGCCCTCAAGAAGTCTTGATGGTCAACTAGAAACCAAGTTTTCACCCTGAACACTGGTACATTCAATGCCTCCTCGACCATCCACCGACCAGTCTCAAAGAGACCATGTCCCCACCAACACGAAGGTTGTTCATCCACAGTTAATGGGATGTTCCCCACCATAGGATTATCCTTTTCATCACCCCATAACCAAACACCAAACTCCATGACCCATGCTCCATCCTCCACCGAAGGTAATAACCAGATGTAACTGACTCACTCACACCTGAGCGCCAACAAGAAACACCAACTGCCACCCGTTCCCAGTCACTAATAGAAATAGTGGCTTCGATATTGAGGTTTTAACATTAGTTTCTTAGAAACCAACATTAAAAGTTATACAATGAACTTTTACCATCAATTTTTTATAAAAGCAACGTTAAAATATTTAAAAAAACTTCTAATGTTTTTTTTTTAAAAATCGACGTTAAAAGTGTTTAAAAAATATTCATAGACCCTAAAACCCTCATTTTTTTCCTTCGAAGTTCTCTTCCACTAAACCTACGACGACACCAACAGAACCCAACTGCCTTCGATGATGATCAATCTTCTCTTTCAATTGATTTTAGTCATCTTTTCGCATTATTTCTCCTCAATATTCTATCCTTGAACCTTATTTCATGATCCTTGATATTATTCATTACCTGAAAACCCTATTATGGTTAATCTACAACCACAATTAAAGGTTTTTTTGGTTCTTTATTTACTTTATTTTTGAAAATGTTTTTCTTCAATATTGTAGCGTTCACCCTATTACCACCAACTCTGACTGAGTTTATCAGAATTTAGGATCTATTTTTCATTATTAATATCCAAATTTTGTATGTTATTTTTTTTATTTTTGAAGATAAATTAATTATCTATTATTTATAAATTTGGTTCAACCATTTATTTGTTTGTATGAATTTTATTATCAATTACAATTTTTTTGTTAATTTTTTTTAATGTCATATTTTTTTTGTCATTGGAATTTGTTTTTTTCTGGAAATTTTTTAATTTATAATTTTTATTATTTATAATTTTTTTATTGTTATATTTTATTTGTTGTTAAAATCAATTTTTCTTCATTTTTTCATTTATAAATTATTTTTGTTGATATAATGACTTTTGATTAAATTTTTTTTTTGTAACATGTGTTGCATTTTTAAATTATTTTTACCACAATTTATTTGTTAAAAAATTATGAATGTTTAAATTATCTATTTTTATATATTCTTAATCACTTGTATTTAAAATTTTCAATGATATGTTTTGATCATTATATAAAATTGTTTGTTTTGATCAAATAGTTATCAATAATTGATTATTTTGATATATGTTTTTTTGTTCAAAAATTAACCGTTTATATATACTTTTAAATTTTTATATGTTTTAATATATTCACCTTTTATATTTTTATCTTAGGTAATTAATGGATCAGAATTGGATAAATTTATGGAGAACCACTAATGAATATGAAAAAGGAGTGGATGATTTCTTGGAAGTTTTTAAATGAAATATTCTAAACAAAGATTTTATTTTTTGTCCATGCATGAAGTGTTTGAATATGAGAAAGTTAAATTCTAGAGAAATCAAGGATCATCTCATTTTTTTATGGTTTTATCCATAATTATACACGTTAGATCTGGCATGGTGAAATAATAGAAAATTCAACATCTAACGTTGATGAAAATATTCAGCATGAGGTAGAGGATCGTATTAAAGAATTAATTCATGATGTAGGCATTGAAACCATAAAAAAAATGTTGAAAGATTGTATGAAGATTATGAGAAACCACCATTCTTAGGTTATACTAAATTTATAGTGTTATCAGTGGTTTTGATATTAGTTAACCTGGAAGAAAGAAACGAGTGGAGTGATAAACATTTCTTTGAATTTCTTGAGCTTTTAAAAG